>CM066166.1:54037475-54417475 GCA_033629205.1 Lithocarpus polystachyus
CGTGTGTGTCAAATTCTGATTTCTCCTCCCCCTATTACACATTAATTCCCCCTTTCCCAAGCCTACAAAATGTCCTAAAAATATTCTAAATAATAATACCCAAATTTGACTAATTAAGGAAAAATATTAAAATTAAAACAAAGTCCTAATATAACTAGGAAAGTGGTGTTTTTCAGCTGCAAATTTTGTGCACCAGATCTGGAAACTTCTGAAAATAAACCGCATTAGATCCGCGTATTAGAATTGCAGGCTAAGGAATGTTCCAGAACTTCAACAATGCAAGCGCAGCAACTTCAAGCCCGATTTCGACCTTGATGCGGCCCGTATCTCTCAAAACCTAAAACATGAAAGTTGTAGATCTTTGTCTTGGCGTTCCACAACATCTTGAATCATCTCAATCGGATCTTAGATGAGAGAGTTATTCCCAGATTACGAAGTGATGTCAAAGTTGTTCAGAATCACCTAATTGACTATGTTTTGCACTTTATGCCTCCATTTGCATCCTAAATCAAAATATAAGATTAATGAGTACATTTAGGCACCAAATAAGTATAAAAGACTAACATTAAGGGAGAAAAATATGACATTTTGCATTCTCATCAATTGGTACCCATGCCAATCCTCTGGTTCGCTAGGAGCTCACCCTTATCCTAAAGAAAAACTTAGATATTTTTGCTTTGAGCCATGAGGACATGCTGGGAATTGATCCAAGTATTATGGTTCCTCAGCTCAACGTCTCTCCTTCCTTTCCTCCCGTCTGACAAAAGAATAGAGTCTTTGCCCAAGAATGGGACAAAGCCATAGCAGAAGAGGTTCACAAGCTATTGGAAGTAGGGTTCACTAGGGAAGAATACAATCCTGATTGGTTGGCCAACGTAGTAATGGTTAAAAAAGCAAATGGCAAGTGAAAAATGTGCGTGGACTCCACCAACCTGAATAGAGTTTTCCCGAAGGATAGCTACCCTCTTCCACGAATCAACTTTCTCGTAGACTCAACGAATGGGCACCAATTGCTTAGCTTTATGGATGTTTTTTTTGGCTACAATCTGATCAAGTTGAATGAATTTGATCAAGAGAAGACTTCATTTATGAAAAGCCAAGGGCTTTTTTGCTATACAGTTATGCCATACGGATTGAAGAATGCTGGAGCAACCTACCAAAGACTTGTGAGCAAGATGTTCATCTAGCAGATTGGATGAAATGTTGAAGTGTATGTAGATGAAATGCTGATAAAAAGCAAGGGGGAGGATCACCATCTAGACGACCTTTGAGAGACAGTTGAAACCCTTCATCTCTATGACATGAAGCTTAATCCCAGCAAATGCGTATTCAGAGTGTCTTCGGGAAACTTTCTTGGCTTTATGGGGTCTCAACGGGGCGTCGTGGCCAACCCTGACAAGATTCAAGCCATCTTAGAGATGACAACTTAAAAGAACATCAAGGAGGTAAAAAGTCTAAACGGGATAGTTGCGACCTTCAATAGGTTCATTTCTCAAGCGACAGATAAATGCTTGCCATTCTTCAAGACACTGAAGAAGGCCTTTGAGTGGAACGACAAATGCTAGAAGGTCTTCAGGGAGCTATAAGCTTACCTCACGTATCCACCACTACTCAGCTCATCCAAGCCCAATGAAGAGCTCTCCCTCTACCTAGCCACATCCCCCACGGCCGTCAGCTCAGCTCTTATCCAAGAAAAGGACCACGTGTAGTTACTTGTGTACTACACTAGTCTAGCACTCAGAGGGGCAGAAGAGAGATATCTGATGAAGCTAAAAATAGTCTTCAGTCGATAGCCTCGTCGAAGCTCATGACAAGGTTACGTTCCTTGCAAAGATGAAAGAGAAAGACACTAGAGTGGCGTTAGGCAAAGGTTCTCCAATGATTAAGTCAGTAGATTTCTCAATATCTCTCAGAGAATAAGAATGTAATTCTTTGTGTTTAGAATTGTGTACCTTGTTTTTGGTGTTTGATGGCTTTTTTATAGCCTTGATATAGCCGTTGGGAGCCTCATTATTAGTGTAACTGTCGTTGGCCTCTTTATGGCTCTTTTGGGTGTTTGAGTAACGTCTACCTGAGCTTAAATGGAGGTTTGAATTGCTCATGATTGGCCTTTCTAACCGTTGGAGCTTGTCAGTTACAAAACTATTAATGCTTGCGCCATTAATGTAGTATGGTTGTCTTCTTATACAACGACCTTGTGGATTTTATGCTTATCATCTTTTATGGACGAGCCTATGGATTGAAGGTTTGTCAGCTAGATAACGAACCTATAATTCTAGCACTCGTCAGTTGCCCCCTTATTCCTTCGTCGTATTTTTGGATGACGGTGGGAATAATGATGGTTTTTATTCCATATGACAAGAATTGTTTGATGCCGTTTATGTCACATTAAATGCAATCCATGTCACACGTCTAGTTATGGCCACATGTCGTTCATTTATTGGTTGAACGTGTGAATACGGGGTTTCAATTTTCTCGCGCTGATTTCACGTTTTTTGCTTTTAGGCTAGGATCTCCTTCCGTCTCTTTTTTCTTTGCTAGGCTAGGCGTCTTTCTTGAGTACTCCGATGGTCGCCGTCCCTAAGTGGGTTTATTTGTGTCTCAAGAGTGTGCCCTTAGTTCAGTTTTTCTTGAGCTTTATCCCCTATTTCGGCATTCTCTAATCCAATACCACCCGGCGAGCGAGATGGTCTAGGAGAGGTTTGTAGGCTCCAAGGTGAGGTCGAGTGAGTTGGGCACGGGGTGGTCATCTAGAGACGACCCTATGGGTATAGAGAAGGATGTAACGATGTCCAAACCATCTAATTCTTCTTCGTTTAAGCCTTTCCAGGCTCTGATCGAGAAGTGTGTCATGGAGGGGAAAAACCTAAAAAATCTCATAAGTGTTTCCAATTCCTTGTTGAGATGAAGGTTCGTCTCCCTTGTCCAGGTGAAAAGGCTTGCGCCTTTGCCTGCGGCTATGTGTTTGTCTACGAGGTTGATTTTCTTTGTGGTCTTCGTTTTCCCGTCCACCCTTTTATTCACGAGCTACTTAACCATTTTAAGATTGCCCTTGGTCAAGTCATCCTAAATGCATGGTGGACAATTTTGAGCATCATGTCGATCTGGATGTTCGTCCACGAGGGTAGCATGGTTAGTCTAAATGAGTTCTTGCACCTCTATTAATTGAAGCCTACGACCTACTACGAGTATTTTGAGTTTCATCCTTGGGATAGGTAGTCTAGGGTCGTCTATGGTCTCCACTCTTCCTTTCCCAACTGGAAATCTAGGTACTTCTTTGTTTATGGGAAGGGATGGGAAATCGCTTTTGACGAGATTTGGGGAGAGGTGCCTCCATTGCCGTGTACATAGGAGGTTTGCACACTTGGTGCGTCTTCCATTCTTTTGATTTTCTTTGTCATTCGAATATTTGATTGTCCTAAACCTCTTCTTTTTACAGCAAAAGCTCATTCTAATTTGAAGAGGTGATATCAGGAAAGGGTCCAAGCGGCTTTGGACTTTTCACTTGGCATCGAGGATTTCGACGAGTTTGTGGATCCTCGGTCAATATATAATCACTGCCTAGGACCTGAACCTTCAGGCTATTCCTAGAGGTTGCTTCTTAGGGTGGAGAGGAGTAAGTTTCTGGCTATATAATCTTACCTCGTCATTCTCTTTTCCTTTGTCATTTCCTTATGGATGACATATTTTGTTTTGCAGGCATAGCCACTTGCTTTAGTTAGGATAGGTATGCTCATGCTAAGGAGAAGAAGGATCAACCTCTATCGTAGATTTCCACACCACCTGCCAAGAGGCAGAAGACTGGGAGTAGTGTTGGGATTGTCCTCTCCACCCTTGTCCATACTCCTTTGGTCCCTTCTTCAGTTATGTCGATTGAATAGTTGCCATCTCCACCTTAAACTTGCAAAGGAAAGGAGAAGAAGGGTGAGAATGTGTGGATAAATCCAGCTCCAGCACTTGGATGAGCTCATAACCTCATTTCTGATGACGAGCTTAAGGCTTTGTCTTCTGTTCCTTTTTATGAGCTTGTTAGTTGTCATGTCCACAAGTTTCTGCAGGTGATTTTTCTTAAATAGTTTTATTTGTACATATATATTCATCTTTACTTATAGTTGTTTTCCTCAGGACCTTGGGGAGTCATTGCACCTGACGGTTGTGGATCAAGTAAGTGAGGCCAAAGCCAAGCTAAAAGAAGTTTCTGACTAGTTGAGGACAAATAGGATGCTCGTCATTAAGAAGGATGGGGAGATTTAGTTGGTGAAGCAGAAGGTCTCTAACGAGCGTGAGAATGTTGTGGCTGATTTGTAAGCGTCTGATTCTTTTTCAACCATCAGCTTTGACGAGTTTTTCAAAGGCTTTGAGGTCCTGTGGCAGTGGATGATAAAGCATCACTCCAAGGTTGTTGATTATTTTGATCTCGATTTTGAAGCTATTCATAAAGAAATGATGGCTAACGAAGACACTGAAAGAGCCAAGGCATATGGGCAAGCGAAAGGAGAAGGCGAGGGGGAAGGCCTTGAAGATGCCCAAGCTGCTCCTTTGGATGGACCCTCTACTGAACCTCTTGTTGATCAGGCTCCTGACCCTGAAGTTGTTGACCCTGTTGTTTGAATTTTAATTTTTGCTTTATTTTTGGTTTGCACTTGCTTTATGGCTAGTTCTCGTTTATGTTTTGACGAGTTTAGTTTAAAACAATTTCTCTTATTTCTATTTTTTGTGAAGAATTTGGAGCTTTGCATGCTCATAATCTAGGAAGTAATTTTGATTTATTGACAGACTTATCTGAGAATCTCGTCGAAGTTTCTATGCTCGTTAGTTTTTGTACTTGCGAGTTTGATTATGTGTCTCACCTTTGCAGGGTTAGATTGTCAATATGATTTTACTCCTTGGTTTTAAACCTTGTGAGCTTTGATCAAATGACATTTGCTCTTATGATGAGACTTTGGCCGTCAGCTTGAGTTAATCCGTTGGTTTTCAACTTTATGAATTTTTATCGAAATGACTTATCCTGGTGTTTGGAATTTAATCTTCATTATGATTGTATTCGCTTGTTTTTAACCTTACGAAATTCACTAGACACGAGTTACCCTCACTTTATGATGATCATACTCGTTAACCTTGCGAATTTAGTCATATGACTTATTCTTGTTCTATGAATTTGATCGTCATAGTGTCTGTATTTGTTGATTTTTAACCTTAAGAATTTAATCATATGACTTAGTCTTGCCTTAAGAGTTTGATCGTCATAATGACCGTGTTTGTGGGTTTTCAACCTTATGAATTTAGTCACATGACTTGTTCTTATTATAAGAATTAGGTCATCTTAATGATTGTACTCATTGGTTTTTAACCTGGTGAATTTAATCATATGAGTTGCTTTTGCTTTAAGAGTTTGATCGTCGTAATGATTGTACTTGTTGGTTTTTAACCCTGTGAATTTAATCATATGACTTGCTCTTACTTTAAGAGTACGATCTCCATAATGACTGTAGTCGTTGGTTTTTAATCCTGAGAATTTAATCATATGACTTGCTCTTGCTTTAAGAGTATGATCATCATAATGACTGTACTCGTTGGTTTTTGATCTTGTGAATTTAATCATATGACATGCTCTCGTTTCAAGGATTTTATCGTCATTTGGATTGTACTAATTTGAATTTAACCTTATGTGACGACTTTTTGTCCTTTGTTAAGGATTTTTACCGTCTACATAGTTTTACCCATTTAGATTTCAATGAATCTCTTGTTTGGAAACTCGTCCTTGGTGAAGTTGACACAATGTTTTTGCTGATCTTTCGAGGAAATATGTTTATTCATTTGAGGGAGCTTGTCCCTTTATTCTTTTCTACTTACAAAACTATTTGGCATAGGAAACTTGGAGACATTTTCTCAGTTAACAACATTACCTCTTAAGGTGTTCTAAATTCCATGGATGAGGTAACTATTTACCGTCGAGTGACTCTAAGTAATAAGTTCCTCTTCTAGAATATTTGACAATCATGTATGAGACTTCCCAAGTTGGATTCAGTTTTCCCTATGTTGGGTCTTTCGTGGCTTCCGTTACTCTGCGTAGCATTAAGTCTTCAGGTTGAACCTTCTGAGCTTGACCCTTTGATCATGATAATTCATCATTCTCTATAGGGTGTCTTCTTTGACCTTGTCCAGACATTCAAGGTCTAGCCTACGACTCTCGTCATTGGTCTTGTCCTTAAAAGGTTCTCTTCTAAGGCTAGATAGTCTAATTGCCACTAGGATAACTGTTTTGTGCCAAAGGTGAGTTTGAATGGGGTTTTTCCTGTAAGTGTTTTTGTTGTCATTTGATATGCCTATAACACACCAGGGAGATCTTCTGACCATGCCCTCTTTGCTCCCTTAAGTGGGACTTTGATGATCTTCAGTAAGGTTTGATTTGTACTTTTGTCTGCCATTGGCCTGGGGTGTCTAAGGGAGGAGAAGTAGTTCTTGATTCCCAGCTCGCGACAAAAATCTTTAAATTTAGAGTTATTGAATTGCCGTCCTTTATCCAAGATGATGATCCTTGGAATTCTGAACCTACAAATGATGTTCTTCCAAACGAAGCCTTGGATTTTTGCTTCTATGATCCTAGCAAGGGGTTCTACCTCAACCCATTTGGTAAAGTAATCAATTGCAACAAGTAAGAATCGAGTTTGCTTTTTACCTTATGGGAGTGGTCCAACGATGTCTATTTACCATGTTGCGAATGGCCATGACGAGGCAATGCTCGTCAAATTCTCAGCAGGAATTCTCTGAATATATCCAAAGTGTTGGTATTTGTCATTTTTTTGGACCAGGGAGTGTGCATCTTTTTGCATTGTTGGCTAGAATACCCAAATCTGATGACCTTATTTACCAACAACCTTAGGCCTAAGTGATTCCTGCAAATTCCTTCAGGAATTTCTTTGAGTGCATAGTTTGGTTCCTGTTGGTTTAAGCACTTGAGGTATGGCAGTGCATACCCTCATTTGTATAATTGGCCATTGAGAACGGTGAATCTGGCTAAACGGACCCTAGTTCTTCTAGCTTCATCAAGATCTTCTTGTAATTTCCCCTCCTGAATGTATGAAAGGATTAGAGTTATCCAAGTGCCTTTGGACTCTACTTGCAAAGCTTGGATCCCTTCGATACTAGGCTTTGTCTGTACTTTAATCGTCAAACCTTCATCTTGAGTCTGATGATTTGACAAGGCTATTCGAGCAACTTCATCTGCTTTTGAATTATCCTCTCTAGATACTTGGATGAACTTAGTTTTGTCAAAATGATTGGCCATCTAGATGGCTAATCTTTGGTTCTTCTGCATCCGTTCCTCTATTGCTTCATACTCGTGGTTCACTTGTCCAATGATGAGCTTTAAGTAGCTTTTGATCACTAAGCTTTTGACGCCTAGAGCTTTGGCTAGTTTTAAGCTAGTAAGTATTGCCTTATTATTTTGTTTCACCGTTCGTGGATAGGAACTGAAGCTGTACTCCATATTTGAGGATGTCCTTGTCCAGAGATATCATGATGACTCCTATGCCTTCCAGTTCTTTAACAAATGATCCATCAGTGTGGACCGTCCATAACTGTGTTTGGTCGTCACCTAAAAAAGTGAATTCCACAATAAAATCCGCTAATACCTGGGCTTTGATTAATGGCCGAGGTTTATACTCATTGTCGAATTGACTGAGTTTGACGGCCCATTGCACTAGGCGTCTAGCTACGTTTGGCTTATTCATGCCTTTCTTGATAGGTTGGTCTGTCATCATGATAAATGGATATGCCTGGAAGTACAGACGAAGCTTCCTCGACACTACAATCAATGCGAATGATAACTTTGCTAGACGAGGGTACTTTGCTTTTGCACCTTGGAAGGCTTGGCTTGTGTAATACGCTGGTTTCTGTACCCTGTTTTCTTCCCTGATCAAAGCTGAACTTCCCGTTGTCTGGTAGGCTACTAGATACAAAAAAAAAAGTCATTTCTTTTTATTTACGGGCTCAGGAGTGATGGTCTCATCAAGTACTCCTTCAGGTTCTTGAAAGTTTTTTCGCATTCTTCAATCCACTCGGAAGCTTGCTTGAGGTTCTTGAAGGAAGCTTTCGACATAAACCTATCCAAAGCTACGACCTGTCCCATTGACGTTTGAATTTCTTTCATAGTTTTGGATGAAGTCATTTCTAGGATGGTCTTCACTTTCTAAGGATTAGCTTCTATTCCTCTTTTAGACACCATGAAACTAAGGAACTTTCCTAATGACATTCCAAAGGCACATTTTGCTGGATTGAGATTTATGTTGTACTTTTGGAGTGTGTCAAAGGTTTCTCTTGGGCCGTCCAAATGTTTTGCGTTCGTCTTGCTTTTGACAAGCATGTCATCAATATAAACTTCTACATTTCACCTGATTTGCTTGCTAAACATTTGGTTCACCAACCTATGATATATGGCCCCATCATTCTTTAGTCCAAAGGGCATTACCTTGTAGCAATAGATCCCTTGGCTTATGATGAAAGCCGTTTTCTCCTAGTCTTTTTCGCTCATGCGAATCTGATTATATCCTGAACAGGCACCCATAAACGTTAGTAGCTCGTGTCTTGTAGTTGAATCAACTAGCTAGTCGATCCTTTGTGCTGGGAAGTTGTCTATTAGGCATGCTTGGTTAAGATCTGTGAAGTCAACACATATTCTCCATTTCCAGTTCGGTTTCTTCACCATGATGACATTAGCCAACCACTTTGGGTAATATACTTCTCGAATGAAACCTACTGCTCGGAGCTTGTCTACTTCTTCCATGATGGCTTTGTTTTGCTTGGGGGCGAATACTTGTTGCTTTTGCAAACGGGCTTTTTCTTTGGATCAATGTTTAGATGGTGTTTTATGACACTCTTGTCAATGCCTAGCATGTCTTTATGCATCTAGGCAAACACATCCGGATTCTTTTTCAAGAAAGATAGTAGGTCATCTACTATAGCCAAAGGCAGAGTCGTCCCTATCTTTGTGGTTTTGGATGTGTACCCTTTACCAGTTTCGCGGTCTTCAACTCTTCCCCTGGTTCTTGTTTCTTTTCTTCGATGATCCAGGTATGGTTTTCTTTTCCCATAAGTACTACTTGATAACATTCTTGGGCCAATACCTGATCTCCATGAATCTCTCCTATCCCATGGTGTGGACACAAGGGGTTTTGGAGTCGCCACTTAGTTTTTGCAATGGCCTAGGAACCATATATATAGCGTCTTCTCGAGGAAGGACTTTTTGATCTTACTACCAGAGATATGGGTTCAGAGTTAAGGTACGGTCTTGGGAAGGTGTTAAGCACCAAAAACTGCCCAACCCTAAAGTTGGCTTCCCATCATTGTGTCCTATGTCTTAACCCTATTAAAGGCACACGCAATGTTGTTATCTAACACACACACACACACACACACACACACACACACACATTTATCTAACAAATGACATGGCATCAATCATCCCAAAAGACCTAATCATACATCTATCATGCTTACAAACAAGGACCTACCATTCATCTAATCATGGCATCATATATCAAAGGTCCTAACATTCATCTAGCATGACATCAAAGCAGTCATCACATCACAAACCCTAATCATATATCTAAGCATGCTTTATCATAAACTCCATGTTATTCATCCAAGGCAGTAATCAAATCATGGCAAAAACACAAACATGGAAAGATCTAAGCAACATGTGATTGCCTTTAAACATTGGAAATACTCATCCAAACAAGCATGTTCATACTCATTAACAAAGTTAGATCCTATCACAAATGCATGATCATTACAAATGCATGACTCACCTTTACTTACCTTGCAGCAACTCAGCACCTATGGCATTATGGATAAGTATATGAATGCATGATCATGACATTGAAACAATAAAACACAAAATAAACCCCAATTCCAACATGTGGAGGTAAACAAGCAATTAGGCATGTGAAATAGAAGCTTTGAAAGCATAAAAACACGGAAAAGAGGCTACATAGAAGCATACGTGTGAAAGCAGAAACTAAAACAAACAAACAAAAATTAAGGTTTTTGTGCAAGTTCATGCGCACCATGAACTTCTCTGCGTGCATATAATGAAGCCTGCGTGACCAGGCAAGATTATGCGTGCGTAGGTTTCTGCCCAGAAACCCTGAAAACACAATAAACAAGGCAGAACTTTCAAACACAAATTGTAGCAACCTAACATGCTTTTAAAACGTACAACTACATAAACCTAAGCTAGATAAACATATTATAACAAGAAAATAAAACAAAAAAACGGATTTAAACCAGAAAAAGAAAAGTAAAGGCAAAAGAAAAGCTATTCAAGATTGATTTTTGATCGCTCCCCGCAATTAAATCTATTCACAAACCAATAAGAAAGTGATTAGTAATATTCAAACTCAAAGATCAAGGCCAGAAAAGGCCCTAATCAAATAAAATTGACATGAGGATGTTTTGTGAAAAACTTCCTCTTTGATTCACTATTTCTATTGAATATTAGTGTTTTCTCGTGAGATTTCTATCTCCTCTGTAAATATACCACGTAAGGCTACTTATAGTATGAAAAAAGGGGTTTGGAACGACTCCTAGACGATGTAGGATTTGTTCCAAACCTTAAAAATTATTGCAAAAAACTTGTCTTGTATAGTTTCTGGAATTCATTATATGTATGCAAGATCAAGCCTATGTACGCATGCAGAAAGCTGCATGCCCAGGCCTATTCTTGCGTACGCATAGCGAGGGTTTCCTTAGCCTTATTTTTCCAAAAATAAATTTATTTTCTCATTAAAAGTTATATTTTTCATTTTAACATTTCTCAAGTCAATTTAACTTCTGATTGAGCCCTAAACCAACCTTGGGTCTTAGAATTTAGCATTATTGGGGAACGGCAGCCTGAGTTGTAAAGGGTACAATGCGGTATCTATAGATGCTCCTCTTTCGATTCGTGAGTTTTGCTAATGGAATCAAAATAATAAGAGATAGAACATTTTGTTTTAACGTACAGCTCGGGCCCAACCCATGCACTCAACACACATCACGCATACATGGGGTGGGGTGCAACTTTGAAGAGCTGCGTGGGATTCGTATGTCCAAATTCCCACCTTTGTTGCTCAGGAAACAAGCAATGATAGGTTCACTATCCTTGAACATGTTTTTCCAATTGCAAGCAAAAGGCAAGTGACTCACTATCCTAGAGTCACTAAAAAGAAAAACAAAGGTGCTCTTACGAGCTCAAACAATCATAAAAGGGTGCTCTTATATGAGCTCAAACAAAGAAACAAATGTACTTTTATGAGCTTAAAAGGATATATATATATATATATATATATATATCTGTGGTGTCCATCTAGGGCTTTTGCCATAAACTTCTCCGGGTGGTACTTGTCTCCCACCATTTGGGCATTTTCTGATGGTGTGTTGCTCATTGGGGAACTTCCTTCCATTGGGGAAATATTATCTTCTTCTTTCTCATAAATCACTGAGGATTGATGTTGATTCCACCCTCCAGGGGGGTTTTACCAAACTCTATTGTGGAAATTCTGCTTTGCAACTCTCGAGGGAGCTACTTCTGTGCCTTGGACTCACGAGGGAGTCCGTCTATGGTACTGAATTTACTTGGGATTTAGTTGATGATCTTGATTCACAGAGGATTTTTCATGATGATTTCTCTTCCATTGAGGGATGTTTGATGCTTTCAATCCACTGGTGAATGATTTTGATGCTTTTGACCCTCTGGGGATGCTTTTGATCCAATGGGGATATTTTTGCCGTTTTGGGATGTATTTTTGAATTTTCCTTTTCACTTCCAGCCTCCTAGGAACTCCGTGGGGATTTTTAAATTTTTTTTGTTTGTTGCTAAACTACATGTAGTTTAGTAGGGAAGCCTAAGCTACATGTAGTTTATCCATCAGGTGTGTTCCCGCCTCTTCTTTTTTCTCCAACAATTACCAATTGTTTCTTTTCTCTTCATTCTCTACATTTCCCTCATTTCTTCACATTCTCTAACTTTCTCTATAAAAGCCATCTGCCTCTCTCTCATTCCCTCACAATCTGACTCTTATTTCCTTCCTCAATCTTAACTTCTCTCTCAAACTCTCTCCTCTCCTTCAATAGCACCTAAGTCTAGGAAGAGTTCTTACGTCCTTTCCATCGATGTTTTCCATCTCACCTACCAAAATGGAGCGGTAAGGCTAACAGTGGCTCTTCTCTTGACCTACAAATCACAGCAACACCTTCTAGAGGGTGTGAGGGCTGGATCAGTAAGTTTTTCAAACTTTTCTCATTTTTCAAGTTTTCCTTTGATCTTCCATATTAATATATTTTTAGGCCTGTAAATGCTTGGGTGTTGCTTTGGGGTGGGTTTAGATGAAAACCTAACACTCTAGGAGGGGTAGAAACATGTTTAGGTTAAGTTTTGGTTGAGAAAACTTGGAAAATATTGCAAAATAACCTTCTGTGTTTGTTCTTACGAGCGCAGATTGGGCTTGTGTGCGCAGACTTGTTTTTCATATGCAGCCTTGATTCATGCATACGTAGGGTCTTTCCTACGTACGCATGGCGCTAGGCAGATACCCTAATTTGGGCAGAAACCCTATTTTGGACATTTCAGTTCCATTTCCATCTGTTGTTTCATCTATTTGCAATTTTATCATCATTCCTCATCACTTTTGGCACTCAATTGTATATTCCATGTCACATTTCACCCTATTGTGTGTCCAATATCAGTTTCTTACCATTGAATTCAATCCCATTCTCTTTTTGCAGGTTTTAGCCCCATATTCTGGCAGGGGAAGTACCAGCTAGGTCTTGATGTGGTACAACATCCTGATTGAGGAGACTTGGGGTCATGTTCGTGCTACGGGTTTCGAGCCTATTATCCGTTTATTGCCTGAGAGGTCTGCCAGTGCTGTCTTGGCGCAAACCTTGGCTGAGAGGTGGTGGGACATCACCCACACCTTCCACATTGCTGCTCGGGAGGTGACCATCACTCCTTATGACTTCCACCACATGACTGGCTTACGGTTTGATGGGGTATCGATTAGTTTAGAGGATGAGTCGGGCATTCGGTTGGGCATAGACTTGCTAGGGAGGAGGTACGCTACTGAGACGATCTGCTATACTGATCTCAAGGCGGATTTCATGCATCGTCCACAGGGGACGGCTAAGGAGTATCTTCGAACGGTTAGGGTCTTTCTGCTGTATCTATTGGGGGCATACTTGTTTGCCAATGGTGGGCAGATGGTGTCTTTGAGGTGGTTGGCCTTTTTTTGAGACTTTGAGAGGGCTCGGGTTGCCAACTGGGGATTGATATGCTTGGCCTACTTTTACTCCTCTTTGGACACTTTTAGTCTGGGGACTCTGCACCAGTTAGTGGGGCCTTGGAAGCTCCTTGAGGTCAGTTTCTCTCCCTTTTTCCATTGAAATTCCTGTATTCTTATAGCCATACATTCACATGCCATATAGGTTAGTGCCACTTACCATATTCCTACTGATTGCATTCATACCTATATCTTGCAAACTATCACCCTATAAACTGCCACATCTATGTCTTGCAAACTGTACCATAACCTCTTGCAAACTGTACCATAACCTCTTGCAAACTGTCATCTTGTAAACTGTCATCTTGCAAACTGTCATTTTTGAATCTTGTTTCCAGTCTCTCTCAGCTCCTTGAAGGCAGTGGATTGAGGGTGATCTATTTGGTAGAGAGGGTGTGCAGCTAGCTGGCGGGGGAGAACGCGCCTTGGGTTCCCATGGACCCTCTAGTGTTTATGCTTGCTCCTTGTTCTATGACAAATGCGGAGTACAACCTGTGGGGGCTGGGCATACCCTTTACTGATCAAGTCATAGATAAGCTAGATTATGACGAGTTTAGTGGGACTCGCCTTATGCCTTCCCTCACAGTTTTGGTATGTGTTTTTGCTCCTCTCATTTCCTTTAAACAGTCATTATTTGCATTCTTGTACATTAGTAACACTCAAATGAAACACTTATGTCAGGAGGGCCTTGTTACTGATGCTTTTATTGATCCCCCTGCTTGCCTTGGTCAGTCTTTGGCTAAGGCCTTGAGGGCTTTACTTGGGAGTGCTCTGTTGGCCGTAATACAAATGTCACTGGCTACCCCTTTCCTAAAGGCACCTGGGCGGTGTGTTCTCTTTCATTCTTGTTCTCTTTACTTTCCATCCTTGCATCCCAACACTTGTTCTAACAACCTTCCCTTCAAAATTTAGCCCACTATCCAGAAGCATGAGGAGCTTGTTTTGCTTGTGGGAAACCTCAAGCTGGAGTTGACTGAGTACTCCCGGCAGCTGTATGGTGGCGGAGATGACGAGGATGATGAAGATAATGATGATGATGGCAGCGATGGCATGAGAGGTTCAGAGTTGACTCCAAGCTACCTGCAGAGGAAGAGGCACTTCTGATGATCCTGCAGATAGACAGACACAGTCACAGACACAGCATAGCAATGCATACTTTCTTTTTGTTACTATTACTTTTTCTTTTTAGCACACATGCTTGCACTTCTAGACTTTGTTTAAGACATTGGGTTGTATTTTAAGAACACCTTTTACTTTTATACTTTTATTTGAGATATGTACTTAAATTACAAACTTGTGGGAACTTTATGCCATTCTATTGTTCTTGGAAACTTTGTGCTTGAATTGCACCTTGAGTAATCCCTTTAATCTCTCTCTTGAACCTTCCAATATCATTAAGTTAAAATGGATAAGTCTTTTCTCTTAATCCCTAATTTTTGTCTAGGTCTTCGACCTAGTGGGATTTCTCTAACTTTTGCATGGATTGCCTTTCGGTTTTCAACCCATCGAGGCTCCTTATATCATCTTTTATTTTTCATTTCTTTTTCTCTTTTTTTTATTTTCCTTTCTCTCATATCTTCTCTCATTCTTTCTTCTCCCTTTTCCAAAGATGGCCATATGAGAGTCCCCAATTGTTCCATCCAACTCTAGGATATATAAGAAATGACTTAGGGCTGTCATGAAGTGGGTTCATATAGTTGAAAAAGCTTACAAAAGGTCCAATCAATCAAAAGAAAGAAAGACTAACCGACCACCTTGATATGCCCTAAATTTTACTTTTTTGCACTTTATGATTCTCATGTCTTTTTTTATGGATTTAATAAAGGATTGGAATGTTCCACATCCCTTATAGAAGAAAATTATCATATTTTAATTTGAGCAATGAAAGAAACACTTATTTATTATTTTTGCTTATTGTCATTTTTTTCCTTTTCTTTTTTCCATGCCATGTAATTTTTGCCCACGATGTCTTTTGAGGAATTTTCACCATGCCCATGGTCTTTGCCCCTATCTTTTGCCTAGATTGCGCTTTCAGGTTTTCAATCTAGCTGGGTCCTTTTGCCATAATTTTTTCCTAGGCCACCCTTTGGGTTTTCAACCTAGCTGGCTTTTTCCTTTTTTTTTTCTTATCAAATGTTGTATCTTCGGAGTCTATCCATGTTGATTGGGCAATGCATCTCTTCCCCATCCAAATCTGTAATTCTTGTAACACCTCTTAAGATGATCTTCTTGATAATAAAAGGACCTGACTATGTTGGCTTTATGTTTCCTCTTGGATCAAAAGTTTCATCTCTAAAAACTTTTAAAACCAAGTCCCCTTCCTTAAGGTTTCTAGGTCTCACCTTTTTGTTGAATGCTCTAGCAATCCTCTTTTGGTACCCTTATGCATGGTATTGTGCCCTAGCTCTCTTCTCATCTATTAAAGCCAACTGCTCATATCTTTGTTTCACCTGATCTTCTTTTAGGACTTTGGTTTCTGCTAGTACCCTCAGACATTGGATCTCCACCTCAATGGGAAGTACCGCTTCACTACCGTAGACCAAAGAGTAGGGGGTTGCCCCAGTTGATGCGTGGATAGAAGTTCTGTATCCCCATAAGGCAAATGGGAGCTTCTCGGCCTAATTTTTGTATGTCACTACCATCTTGGCTAGGATTTTTTTGATGTTTTTATTGGCTGCTTCTATAGCCCCATTAATCTATGGTCAATATGGTGAAGACTTGTGTTGCTCAATGTTATACAGTTCCATGATTATTCTAACCCCTCCCTTAAAGTAGGAACCATTATCAGAAATGATCTCTTTGGGTACCCCATACTTACAAATGATGTTATTCTCAATGAATTGAGCCACATGCTTGGCTTTTAACATGGAGTAGGAGGCTGCTTCCACCCACTTGGTGACGTAGTCAATTGCCACTAGGATGTATTTGTGTCCATTTGAGGCCTTAGGGTCCATTCTTCCAATCACATCTATGCCCCAGACTGAGAAAGGCCATGGAGAGGTTATGCTGTATAGCTCACTAGGTGGCACGTGATACAAGTTTGCATGTGTTTGGCAATCATGGCAAATTTTTATAAAGTCTACACAATTGGTCTCCATTGTGTTCCAATGGTGCCCTATCCTTAAGATCTTCTTGGCTAACGTTCTCCCATTCATTTGAGGACCACAAATCCCTTGATGAATATCTTCCATAACTTTCTTGGGTTTTTCCTTTTTTAGACAACGAAGATGTATACCGTCATAGGATCTTCTATAAAGTTGACCTCCACATAAGATATATTGCATTGCCATCATCCTAATCGAACGGCGTTTTCTCTTGTTTGCATTGTCCGGATATACCCCTAACTCCAAGAATTTCATGATGTCATAATACCAATGAATCCTTTCCTCCTCTATATCTAAGACTGAAGTTTCGGTCTTCTCTTTATGTACCATTACATAACTTTGTTCAATTTCTAAGGGTCGTGCCATACTCCTTCGGGTATTTCAACCATGGAAGCTAAAGTAGCCAAAGAGTTTGCAAACTAATTCTAAGCTCTAAGGATGATCATGTACTCAATTCTGTCAAAAGTTTTGGTCAAATTCTCTAGATATCGCTGATAAGGTTTTAAGTGCTCCTCCTTTACTTTCGATAACCTTTGCACTTGGCTATTACCAAGGTTGAATCTCCAAAGACCTTGGCCTCTTACACCCTTAATTCTCGAAGAGCTTCCATTTTGATGATACAAGCCTCATACTTTGCCATGTTATTGGTTGCCTCGAAGTTCAACTTAACTTCCAAGGGTATGTGAGATCCTTCAGGAGTGATCAAGAGTACTCCTATCCCATTTCTATATTGGTTCACGACTCCATCGAAATACATCTTCCATGCCTCTAGCTCATTATCCAAAATATCCTTGTCCGGAAAATCTTTTCTTCCACGTGGTTCTTGGCACAAAAATTTGAAACGATACTTCCTTTTGATAGTTTTCCTTGCCACATACTTCAGATCAAATTCTGCTAATAGGATCAACCATCTTGATAGTCTTTCACTCAAAGGGAGCTTCTCAAACAAGTACTTCAATGGATCCATCCGGGCTACTACCCATATCTGGAAAGGTAGGATGATGTATCTCAACTTCTGTATGGCCCATACGAGTGCAAAGCATGATTTTTCTATAGGTGTGTATTTAGTCTTGTAATCATGGAACCTCTTGCTCAAATAGCATATGGCCCTCTCATCCTTATAATCGTCTTCTTGTGCAAGCATACTTTTAACTGCATCTTCTATGATAGAGAGGTAGAGGAGTAATGGTTTTCCATGCATCGGGGGTACCAAGATAGGTGGATGGAGGAGATATTCTTTATTGAGCTCAAAAGCTTTCTGGCATTCATCATTCCATTCATGAGGTTCTTTCTTCCTTAGGAGCTTAAAGATGGGATCAAAAGTGGAAGTGAGTTTAGCAATGAATCAGCTAATGTATTGCAATCGGCCCAAAAATCCACTTATCTCCTTCTCGCGTTTAGGTGGAGGCATTTCTAATATGGCTTTGATCTTTGATGGGTTAACTTCTATCCCTCTATCACTTACCAAAAAACCAAACAACTTTCCTGCGGTTACTCCAAAGGTGCATTTCTATGGGTTCAGCTCAACCTATACTCTTTGATCCTTTTGAAGAACTTCTTGAAGTTAACGATGTGTCCCTCTCTTTCCTTTGATTTCACAATCATACCATCAACATACACTTCAACCTCATTGTGCATTATATCATGTAACAAGAATGTGGCCATTCTTGGGTAAGTCGCAGTTGCATTCTTGAGCCCGAATGACATCACAAGTAGCAATAAATTCCCCATTCTGTGGTGAAGGTAGTTTTGGTCACATCCATAGGAGCCATCTTGATTTGGTTATATCCTAAAAACCATCTATGAAAGACATCAAAGAACTACTAACGGTGTTATCCACTAAGACATCTATGCAAGGAAGAAGGAAGTCATCCTTAGGGCAAGCTTTGTTCAAATCCATAAAATCCACACATAACCTTACCTTCCCATCTTTTTTGGGTATGGGCATAACATTGGCTATTCACTTGGCTTCGTGTAAATGTTTGATGAACCTTACCTTAAATTGTTTGGTGACCTCTTTTCTGATCTTTAGAAGCCATTCGGTTCTCATACGCCTCAATTTCTATTTGATGGGCACCATGTGAGTGTCAATGTGATATTGAGCTATCTCGGGATTAATATTGAGCATATCTTCATAGGACCATGCAAACACCTATTGAAACTCAATCAGTAACTCTTTGAGATCTTTTCTTTCTTTTTCATTTCGGGTTAAGCCAATTTTAATTAAACGTGGATTCTCATCATTGCCCAAATTAAGAGTTTCAAAATTTGGTTCTATAGGTTCAATTTTAATTTCCAATTTCTTATTAATTTCATTTCCAAATTCATTTGAATCATATAAGTGCAAAATTTCAATATTACGGGACACATCAAAATAAGCCAAATCAAAAGTCATCTTTTTAAAAATATTGAAAAGTACACTAGGACTTGCACTACACATTTTCTTTCCCACATTTCCAGAAAACCCAACCCAAGTCCAATTATTAAGTTGCCCCACAACCGGCATGATGAATTCTGTCTTCTTTCTTCTTTAAGGCTTGTCACTCTTCTCCTCCTTTTTGAACAAATCCTTTAGCTTAGCAAACCAGTCCTCCTCTTTCAGAGATTTCCATATGTGCATAGCCTTGGTTATGTCATACAGAAACTCACCCTCATTAGGGAAGTCTTTTCCTACCTCGTCGAAGAACTAGTCGCCGTCGTCTTCACTCCAATAGCTGTTCACTTCATTATCTCCTTCCTCTTCTACTTTATCTTAAGTTAGCATGAGGTATTGGTCGTCGTCGGAAGAAGGGTCCATGTCGCGTTCAAGCATGAAACAAGCTGGGGTGACTTGGGTTGTCTCCACCTCTGAGGTCCATTCCAGCCAATCATGATCTTCCCAAGATCTCGCATCCCCCGATTCAGAGAAGTCATTAACATGGGCTCTCTTCAAAGTCCATGGTCTGGGAGTGCTATTCAATTGTGTCATAAAGTTGGGTAGAAGTAGGTGGACCTTCTCTGTCATCATTCGATCGATGTCCTCTTGAGTCAACTTATTTTGTTCACAGTTAACCTTGTCTTCTTCACCCTTTTTTTCCCCTTCCTTGAACACTTCTTCTATCTTGGAGAGGCGACTTAGTATCTTCTCAAGGGTTTTACCTCACGCCTCCACTAGCTTGAATATCTCTTGCAAGAAGGCTTCGTCATTTGAATCATTCATCCCTTCTTGGAATGTCTTGCCTTCCATTGGACTTGAATTAGAATGGTTCTTAATCTGTAAGAAGTCCCATTTTTACTAAGCTCATGTCACAATTAAAAGGCTCATTTTGTTTTTAGGTGTGCTTAGAAAATCTTTTAGTCCATTTTAATGAGGGCCAAATTACAAAACCGCTCCCTTTTCTCTCATGAACCTTGCCCTTCTGTTTCATTTGGGCTTTGGTCCATTTACAAAAATGCTCTCATCTTACTCTCATGGGCTTTCGTTGGAATGTACTTAGAGATCTTCAACCTTTTGTCTCAAACATGGGCTTACAATATATTCATCTCTTTTGGGCTATTCTTTTTCATTTCATTATCATCATCATTTTTTGAAGTAGCCCATTAGCTAGAATATATTGTAACTTTCCTCTCAAGGTTCGTGAAGTTCTTATCATTTTGTGCCTAGGCATACAACAAAGAGGCCCAAGATTAGGGAAATCCATATTAACTTTGTAGGATCTTGGATGCTAAGTCCATAGCATACTTGTTACCTTAGGCCCAAAGTCCCCTTTTTCAAAAGGGCCTTTTGATTTGGGCTTATGACAGCAATTAGGCTATGGTCTTATGAACCTTTCAAGTTAAGATATACCTTTGGATTTAGGAGCAAGCCTCTTATCTATGAGAACTTCTTTTCTTTCAGCCAATTTTTCTTAGGGTATGCAATAACTTTAGGGTTATCCTTCCATTTTTATATCTTTTATTTGTCCTTTAGAATTAGGTGAGCACAAGATATATAGTTAAACAAACAAGAGATATATAAAGGGTATCCTCTTTTGATTGGTCTAGGATCTTTCTAAGTGTGAGTAGGCCTTCTTAAGGCTAAAAGGATAGAGAAGTAGGTCACTCACAACTAGGTGGGCTATGATTCCAACCGAAGGCCTAAGTGGACCTTTGTGGATTGGTGGCAAACCGTTAACGTACTTAAAGCCCATCATAGGCAATGGCACACATTGTGAGTTGGCGGGATGAACTTCGTAAGACTTAGGCCCAAATGGAGCCTTCCATCTTCCCACTCATCACCAACCGAGGAAAACAGACAAAAGAACCTTGTGATGTGTGTTCAAATAAGTATTGAGTAAGCCTTTATTAAGGTTAAGACATAGGACACATCTGAATTAAACACACAATCCCCAGTGGAGCTGCCATTGTGGACACAAAGGGTTTTGGAGTCGCCACCTAGTTTTTGCAATGGCCTAGGAAGCGACCGAAAAACCTAATTTTGATTTGACCACCAAAATGGGTTGGAATCAATTTCATCACAAAGATTTTTGAATCCCCTTTCCAACGACTACTCATGGGTCGAAATCAAAGTTAAAACGGTTGAGATATCTTGAAAAATGTGTTAGGCGCATTAGACGGCTTCCCAAGGCCATAACCTTTAATCCGATTGTTGGATTTTCAAAATGTCAAGTGTTATGGAAACTGGACATCCATAAATTTCGAGTAATACCAAGATCAGGTCAATAAGAGCAGAGAAAGGCCTTCAAATGATCAATCCAAGTTTGAACTATAAGATTGGAAAAAATGACAAAACTGCTGATGTCACAAAATTTAATGCACGCCAAAAGTTGAAGGGTCAGAAAAAAAAAGAAAGTATTTAACGCCCATACCTCCCAAAATTGAAAAAGGGGAATTTTGGGGCATTTTGAGTATTTTTCTAGAGCATTTCTCTCTCTTTTTCCTTCTAAAGTCTCTCCCAAATACACACAAAAACCATTGATTTTCCATTTTTCCTACACATCAAGAGGTAATTTTCTTGCTCTCATCTCCCTTTTTTTGTTACATATACCTTGGATTTGAGGTTTAGGGGTGTAGATGTAACTTTTTAGCTACAATCTACACCCATTTAATTTTATGTCTCCTTATTGCTTTCTTTTACTTTCCTAGCATGTTTTATTGCTTTCCCTACCTTGTTTATTGATATTCTAGCATGTCTATTGGCTTTCTTAACATGTTTTATTACTTTGATGTTGTCAACCTTGCCTTCTTGGGCTAGGATATGTCTAAATATTTGTTTGTGCTTCTTGCCATGTTATGTGCTTAAATCTTTGTTTGTATGCTATGCCCAATACTTTTTTATAGATATTACACATCTTATTTTTGCCTTTTTCTTATGTTTGGCATTTGGGTAGGGTGTAGATCTACATCTAGTGGTCTAGGCCTACATCCATACAATTACAATAAAGGGTTTGAATTAGTTCCTATTTGCTTGTTTTTGCTTTGTTTTCCCTTTTTTGTGCTTTTACATTTAGATCCATGCTTGTATGCTTAGATATTGGTTCTTGCTTTTCTTGTTTTGTTTCCCTTTGTGGGTTTGTGCTTGTTGGCCTTTTGTGCCTCTTTGTTTTTTTGGTTGCATCCTTTCCCCTTTTGTGACTTGTTTGGATGCAACCTAATGGTAAGAGTACATCTTCTTGATGTTGGCTTACTTGCCACTTTCATATCTCTCTCTTGTTTCGCTTTGCATGTTAGGATTTCTCATGTTAGCCTTGTATTTGCCTTATGACATGATTAGCTTTGCTCTATATGTAATAACATGCAATGGTCCTCACTTTGCTTACTTTGTGCCACCTCGTGTGGGTTTCCTTGATTTTGTTTGAATCTTTGTATCCTTGCTTATATGTACATGCATGTGTCTTTGTGTACTTGTTTGTGTCATAAAGCATAGTTCCTACCCATCTCGTGTGGGTTCACACCCGTCTTTGTACACGAGATCCTTAATCCCTTTTAGGAACTTTTCTTGGTGGCACACGTGTCATCCGTACACCAATCTAATGGACCTACAGACACTAAATCCAAACCCACATTTGTCCTTCTAGGACATCCTTTCTCACTTGCTCATTTGATAACATGCTTGTTTGCTTCTTTGCATGATTTCTTTCTTTGTTAGCATGTCTCCTTTCCTTTCCTTACCTGTCTTGCTTATTTGCTTAGTGCTTTCTTTGTTTCTTTGCTATCTCATTTGCTTGTCTACTGGTTTTGAGTTTTCCTTGTTTATTGCATGTACGCTTGGAGTGTGAGCGTAAGTTCTAAAATGCAAGCAAAAAGGGCAAGCAAAGAGGTCAAGCAAAAAGGGCAAGTCCAAAAAGGGCAATGCTTAGAAGATTAGAAGGCTTATCCTCTCCGTGGGGTCCTCTCTCTCTCTCTCTCTCTCTCTCTCTCTCTCACACAACCTTTTCTTTTAGAACCACATCTATAACTTTCTAGATTAGGGCCTTCTTTTTCCTATGCCTTTCTTGGGCCACATTCCTTTGGTATGGCAATGCATGATCCTTTATTTTTCTTGTACCTTGCTTGGGCTATACCCTTGGGATGTGGCAATGTCTGGTTTATCTTTCCGCTCTACATGTTTTGCATTGTGCATGAATATATATATATATATATATATATGCTTGTTTAAAGACAGTTATGCACTTTGTATGCTTGGGCTATACCCTTGGGATGTAGACACTTGATTTTGCACCCATAATTTAATCAAGAAAGATGACTGGAATGACCACCCATATACCAAAAAAATCATTCTTGCATTACATGCATTATTTGTCTTTGCCTCATATGCATTAATTTGCTCTTGCATTGCATGCATCAATTCATTCATCGCATATCATAAAAATGATCTTGAGATTCTAACGGTCGCAACAGTGTGTTCGGTTTCTAAATAGAACCATCGGATCGAAAGATATTGCATGATGAAGTTTGCATGGTCCATATGCATTGTGTCTAAGCAGAGTCGACCACACATGATTAATTTAAATTAATTTTGACTGGTTAAGCAATTAAAATTAATTAAATGATTTTGTGATTGGTTGATAATTAGTGTTTAAAATAGGGATGCATGCATAGGAATAAAAGGGATGATTGGATAACAATAACATTGTGGACAATCTAAACTTTATCAAAATTTATTTTAAGGGATTTATCCACAAGATAATTGTTCAATATAATTGTTCTTAAAAAACATTAATTATCTAGAAAAGAGATAAAAAAAAATCATGGACGGAGGAAGAAAACACGTCTAGGTACAAGGACCGGCCAAAAAACCTTAGAATATGAGTCCAAATGGCACCCAAACACGAAAGAGTGTTCAGAGTCCAAAGGGCCGAATTTTCCTTGTGTGGGCTTTGGCCCAACGGCCTTCGGGTGACGATAAGGCACACCATTTTCGACCTTTTCTCAAAAGGATGCGTCCGGATTCAAATCCTAGTCGTTCGTACCGATTTTTTAGAATTCTCAAGCCTCTATAAATAGAGACTGAACCTCATAATTCAACACTTTTTTTTTTTTTTTTTTACACTTTGAGAGGCATACGTTTTAGGCTCTCAAATTGCTCATATTTTATGATCCCTTCTCTAAGTGTTGTTGCTTAAATTAGGGTTTTAGGTTTCAAAGAGAATTGCATAAATTTCTTTGAACCCTAAAACATCCTCTCAAGAACAAAGAGTGCTCATGCAAGAGGTTGTTTCTTAACTCTTTTTCTTATGATGAGATGATGCATATTATATCTCTTTCTTTTTCAAATAGTCATAACATGAATTGTTAATTGTTGTTGTTTTATTTTTATGTGATTGTTATAATCCTTTTCTTGAATGTCAATAATTTGCATGTGAACAATTCTTTTTCTTAAAATAAAACAGATCTGCATCTTTATTAGATGTTGCAACTTTATAAGATGTAGATCTGACTTTTTCTCAAAATAAAAACAGATCTGCATCTTTTTAAGATGTAGATCTGAATTTTTCTCAATTAAAAAACTGATTTGTATCTTTTTTAGATACAGACCTGATTTTTCTTCAACATATGCAGATTTCTGAAATAAAGAAAAAGATTAAACATGAGTTTGTTTGTGCTGTTGCATAAATTCAGATTATGAGTGAAACTCTCCTAAAAAAATCTTCTCCATTCTTTTTTTTAAAAAAACATATAAACAACAGATTTGATTTTTCTATCATTAAAAAAGTTTTTTTTATCATCATATAATAGATTAGAATTTTTATCTCCAAAAACCACTTTTTCTACATCCTACAAAACAGATCTGGTATTTTGACAAATCAAAACCATTTTTTTTTTACATCCTACAAAACAAATTTGATTATTTTAAAAAAATAGGGACTTCATTCATAAGTAAATTTATGTGATTTAGTTTTTATTTCACATGTTCAACATAGCATATATAACATGCATAAAATGGTACTTTGGTCATAAGAGTCTAGAAGACCAGACTTTGTCTAGGCGGAATAGTTGCCTAACACCTTCCCATTCCGTAACTTAGCCTCCAGATTTAGGTCTTTGGTTAAGTAGATCCAGTCTTGTCTTTGTTTTATTTTGGGTAGAATGTAACTAGGACAAAAAACCTTGTAATTACTTGGTAGTTTGTAACTAGGACCCAAAGCCTTGTAACTTTTCAATTTTCCAAATATGTAATTTTTTTTTCAATTAATGAAGAGAATAATTCAATCATGTATTTATTTTTTCTTATTTTTTTTTTATAAAAAAATATGTGGCGACTCCATACCACTTACCCAAAACAAGAGGTGCCCTAAATAATTCAAACATGTACTTTTTTGAAGGACACATCTCTCATAGTGCTGACTCCACTGGGGATGTCGAGGCTAAGCTTCATACTAGACTTAAGTGACCAAATATGTACCATTATTTTGCATGGTTTTGCTTGATATAGTTGTTTGTTTGTTTGTTTGCTTATGTTTGATGGGATGTTATATGATATTTTGTTGTAGTATGGTATTTGTTGTATGCATCGTTTGTTAAAACCTTTCCCTAACTGTCATTGTGTGTGCCATTCAAACAACAATGTATGCACCCCTTTTCAACAACTTGTGGTGGTTGTAACCATGGATCACCAGTCTTCTTTAGATTTGGTTACCCAGTGGCAAACTCAACAACTCATAGCCCAAAGTCATTGGATCATTTCCTGTCAACTGTAAAGGACAACCATGGGAAACAATGAAACAACAAACCCACCCTACAACGCAAAGACTTAGAACCTTTCCCTAGGTCAGTCCTAGTTAAAATTGCATTGCATGTTGTGTGTGTCTGTTTTAGTCGATTGATGGATGTGGATGGGGTCTTAGCTTTGATTTACCTGACCAAGCCTATCATTTGGGGAGAATTTGGTCAAGAACAAAAGGAAGACTACAAAGAGAACCTAAGCCCAACACTCAAGCTAGTAGCTCCAGTTCCAAGCCCGTCATTCCCATCAGAATACTGAAGCCTTCAAGCATAGAAGAGACTCCGCTGTTGCAACATCACAACCCCATCTTCGACCTCCAAGGAAGTTCAAGCCACCAGGATTTTGAAGCTCCCTACATTATGGTAGAAGAAGGAACACATAAACCCAGAATAGCCCACGAACACCCAAGAGCTACTCAACACTATGGTAGCTAGTTAGATTCAGCTGAGGGAAGACATGAACCATATGATGCAACAGTTCCCGAATTTGAAGAGTAGTCAAGAGGAGGACGAGGTTTATCATGATCCACCAGACGTACAGAATGAAAAGAAGATCAATAAGAGGATTAATAAAATGGAGGAGATGATTAGAAGAGCTCGAAGATGGAGGACCTTATGGACTACGATTCTCTCTCACTGTTCCCTATGCAAGGTTGCCACCCAAGTTCATGATGCTAGCCCTTGACAAGTTTGATGGGACTGGTTGCCTAAAGTCCCATCTGAAGATGTAAATGAGGGCTATGTAGCCTTTAGGCATGACTGAGGAAGTGCTTGCTCAAATGTTCCAAAGCACAATGACCGAAGCCACTCTTAGGTGGTTCCTCAACCTGGAATATGTAAGAGCAAGAAGTGGGGAGGACATCTGCCGAGAGTTTCACAAGTAATACAAGTACAATATGGAAGTTGACATCACAAGAAGAGACCTTGAGACTACTAAGTAAGAGCCAAAGGAATCCTTCTCTACTTTCATTACTAAGTGGAGAGCTAAGGCCACACAAATGATGAGTACACCTATTGAGGAAGAAAAATTAGCCATGGTTGTAAAGAATTTATTACCTGTATACCACAAGTATTTGTTTGCACAATATTTTCCCAATCTTAAAGCATTAATTGCTGTTGGAACCCAAATTGAGGATGCAATAAATAATGGAACTATAAAGAATGATGACCTACCGAGGTTTAAAAAGAATATAGGATCTAAGGGTACAGAAGTTTCCAATATTCATAAAAATGATCCATATCAACTGATTGCACCCATTGCACCTCTGCAAGTACCACAAGGGCCTAGACCTAAGAGAGAATTTCATAAGTTGTACATGCCCATGAGCCAAGCTTTTGATAAGTTAAAAGAAAAACGGCTATTGAAGCCCTTAGACCTAAGACCAATTCCAAACCCTTTACCCTCAAGGTTTGATGTGACTAAAAAATGTGCCAACCACCAAGTCCTTGGTCATGATACTGACCGTTGTTTCGCCCTCCATCATGCAATTCAAGACTTAATAGACAACAAAGTGATTGCATCGCCTACATGTCCTAGCCTCACTAATAATCCCTTGCCAAATCACAATTTTGGGAAAGGACCAAGGATTAATTTCTTAATGACCGAAGGAGAGAATAAGGAAGACCCATTCGATTTGATATATGACCTGCCCGAGTGCTTCATAATAACATGGGAAGAATTAATGGATAGGGCGTCGACTACCACCCCAGGATATGACATATGGAATGAAATACCAGAACCCGAGGATTACCAAACACCCACAAATAGGGGGAGACACTTCAAACCCCAAATAAATAACCAAACACCCACAAATTGGGGGAGACACTTCAAACCCTAAGACATTGATCCCAATGATCCAACCAAAGTTGTTCACATCACGAGGGGGGGGGGGGGGGGAGACACTTCAAACCACCACATTTAGAGATCGACAACCCTGTGGAAGCCTTGAGTAGATCTACACATCAAACACCTGCCGAGGAAGACGAAGTTCTCAAGCAACTAAAAAAGACACAAGCCAACATATCCTTATGGGGTTTACTTATGGCCTCATATAGACACCAACAAAACCTAGTAGAAATTTTTAACCAAATCCAAGTCTCTACAACCACAACCTCTCAGGATCTAAATGCTATGATTTGATCTATAAATAGGGAATTCACTATTTCCTATTCTAACAAGGATCTGACCAAGAAAGGGAAACACCATAATGACCCATTGCATATCAATGTAGACTCCATGGGGAAGAGGATACCAATGGTTTTGATAGACGATGGAAGTGCCTTGAATGTATGTCCTCTAAAGACTGCAAATTTCCTTGGCCTGAGCATCGAAGACTTTGTGCCTATTGATCAACATGTCAAAGCATATGACAACAGTAAAAGAGAAGTCTTGGGAACCATAACATTAGAGTTAACCAATGGACTGATGGTCAAGAAGGTGGATTTTCAAGTCTTTAATATAGCCTCATGCTTCAATATGCTCCTCGGGCGACCATGGATGCATGATATAGAAGCCGTACCTTCTTCCCTATATCAAAAGGCTCGGTTTCCACCTGAAGGGGTTACTGTAACCATCTATGGGGATACTCTGATTGTGCCTAAGCCTATTTTTGGTATAGATTCTGAGAAAGAGCCTTTGACCTTAGATGGCTTTGAGATTGAGAGGCCTTGCCTTGAAAAGAGAGAAGAAGTTATAAAAATCCCAATGGACTTTGCTTCTTAAGGTAACAACAACATGGTAGCAATGACGAGAACAATGAACTACTTTCCGGGGATGAATTTAGGGAGGACTGTAAAGAAGCCAAATGTTCAAGAAGTGGTAATTCCTACTACCACACCACCTTTTGGGCTAGGCTATAAGCACATTGATGATGATTTGTTAGAGATGGAAGTGAGAAAGATGGCCCAAGCCAAGGCCAAAGCAAAAGGACTCCCTTCTCCTCTAGAACCTCTAAAACCCCACACTCCTACATTGAATGAGAAATTTGTAAAAGTTAGAGAAATTCAACATTATTGGGGGTTCCCAAAGCCGAGATTCGATCTTATAACAAAGACAATGGTACCCGGTTTCGATATACTACTTGATTGCAACAGCAAGGTTCCAGAATTGAAGAAGGAAGATACTGTTGGAAAAATACATGTTTGTATGGCATACAAAACATACGCAGCGGAAAATTAACGGTTCTACTTCTCTCGCAATTGATAACATGTACTATGTAAATTTCAGAATTCAAGAATAAGAGATTGTACCTTGGTGTGGTGAATTTCAAAACCAAAGATTAGAAGTATTCGGGAACACTTTTAATCTTCATTCCAATTCCACAACGCCCAAGATGTGTGGTCTCTCAATCAGTTTCTATGAATTTGTTCAAGGGAGAATGAGAGAGTATCCAACACTCACATACATACCTTTTCCATGTTCTTAAAAATTCTGTATGTTTCTCTCCTTATAACTGATTATCTAATTGGCTAGCCTTTTGGGCCTTTCCAATTGGGCTCTAGTATATGGCTTGAAGTAGGACCAAAAGGGAACAAATAAGACACTAGCTCCAATGGGCCTTGAGCTTTTTTGTCAACTCTTGACAAGTCGAAAGTTACCATTAATTATATTTAATACCACTATATAAATATAATTGCACTCTAGGCCTTATTAATAAATTATATCCCAAGACTTTATTGTACATGCAACCACTTCATAAAATATTCGTAGTAATACAAAGTCATAAATGTAGACTGCCACTTTGTGAATTGCTACATCTTAATCCTTGAGTACCCGGTTTAATCTTTTAAAGTTATTCATCATATATTTATGATACCCAAATTTATATATATATATACATTAGTAATTTCTTACTAAAATAGTTAGACCTAACTCTCTAAAGAACTGAACCCATTAAACTTATCTCAAAGGAATATTTTGTATTTTCGTTAAGAGACTATTAATTCCATCTTGAGAATATATGTTCCATCAACACTAAATGTGGTTGCCCAACATACTGAGGTTTCGACCGTTACTTTAGATCTCACTCTTGATATATCAAAGCAACCTACACTTCATGATCAGGTCCATTATTCTCTCAGGATTAAGAGTTCATGCAAATAGAAGTCGTGAGATTTATTATTCATTTGACAGTCGTTAGGAGAATAATAAATCTCATAGCGGTCCAGCTCAATATGTCTTAACTCTTAAAACATATCAATACATCAACTATAAGTCTCTACTTCCATGATCAAGACAAATCATCTTAGTTGATATGTTGTAGTCTTCACAGATGAAATGCCCAATTTCATCACCAACTACGAACTAAAATTCTAAGTTTATGAAGAACTTATGACTTATATCTTCTGTGACTAAATCACATAAATCACATACTATGCATCTCATGGATTATATGATAATGTCCAAATATTCATGTTTCCATTATTTTAGATAATAATAAAACAACTTTATTAATCACAATATTAAATCAAACATAATGTCATACATAATATCATACATAGTATAATACAATAGGATTTAAGGGCACTAATCTTAACAGATACAACCTGGGTTCCTATAGATTGGGTTGATCACATGGATCCTGATGCGATGACTATGCTTCTTAGAGGTCCTATTTGCAACATAGAAGAAGAAGAATATTGGGAGGCTTGCCAGCATGCATTAAAAAGCCCGTATGAACTAAGAGCCAATGATGATGACAAGGAAGGGGTAGCAGCCCCTAGTGATGATAAAGATGAAAACGATGACAAGAGTGATAGTAGTAGTGACGGTAGCAACAACAATGGACATGATGATGATGACAACAGTGCCGATAGTGATGACAACAGCAGCAGAAGTTATGATAGCCCGTATAGTGGAGATGATTGGGGTGAACTCCCAAATGATAAAGAAGAAGAAGATGCAGACCTATTCTATGAGGAATATGATAGTGATGTGGACTATTATGATCAAGACATTAAAGATGACGCCAAGGCTAATAGGTGGGGCGACACTGATAGTGATCAATACAGACTGGTGAATGTGTTAGAGAATGCAAGAAAGGTGAATGCACAAGCTAATTGAATGTACCATGATGAGTATCTCTATGGGCACCTTTTAGATTGGAGTGATGTCACTAATGTTAGCTCAAGGTCTGGCCCCAAGTATGACAAGCATGAAAGAGAAGTTCAAGAAATGGGGTCATATTATGATTCAGAACCGAGTACACCAACACCACATATTGAAGAGGAGGATGACATCGATGCCAGGCTGCCTGCTTTAGACCAAAAACTGATGGTCCATAGTCTCAAAATCATGACACTTGAGAATGCTGAACGTGTTGTGGAGACACAGGAAGAAGGAGGCGGGCCAGAGCATCTCCTTCAACCCACTGACTTGGGCAACAGAGGTAAGCACAACCTATTTGATGAATGAATGGATAGCATAAAGCGCCTGGATGCTTTTGTGATCAACAAGCCTACATACATGGAGATTGAAGAAGAAGCTACAGATTATATGGATGTAGATCCCACAGCACTGATGCTGAGGGAAGAAGGAGCTCACTAGAAGCCACCTGCCATTGTGGAATCCACAACTGAGTTGAAGAACTGTGCATGGGAGGGAGCCGCCCACCCCATAGAGGACTCTGTACGGAAGATCAAGATTGTCAAGTCAGTCACATTTTCCAAGACCAAGACCGTCAAGTCAGTCGCTCCTGCCAAGAACATAGTTTCCATTCCTATTGAGTCTATTTCTCCTAGTGTTTCTATTCCTGTTTGTGATAGTTTTCTAGTCGAGTCTACTTTAGTTGAGTCTGTTAAAAACCCTTTCCCTTTTAATATGATTTCTGATTCTGCTTATTTGTTGGTTTTGAATGTTTTTATATCTGAAATTGGTAAAGAAACTCTTAACAATTAGGAATTAAAACATAGATACCTAGAACCTATAAAAGAACAAACCCAACCCATTAACCTGGGAATTGATGATGATCCCAAAATGATCCAAGTCAGCAATACCTTAACCACTTTAGAGATAGATGCATTAGTGGCACTACTGACAAAGTTCAAGGAAGTATTTTCCTGGCCATATGAAGACATGCTTGGGATTGATACAGATATAGTATAACACTACATTCCCACAGATCTAAGCATGAAGCCAGTCAAGAAAAAGTTGAGAAGAGTAAAGCCAGAGTGGACTTTCAAGATCAAGGAAGAAGTGGAGAAACAGTACAATCCAGGATTTCTATGAGTGGTCAACTATCCAAAGTGGTTAGCCAATGTGGTTCTGGTACCAAAGAAGGATACAAATGTTAGAATGTGTGTAGATTTTTGAGATCTGAACGAGGCCAGCTCAAAAGATGATTTCCCTTTGCCTTACATCGACGTCCTAGTTGACAACACAGCAGGTCATGCCTTGCTCTCATTTATGTACGGATTTTTAGGATATAATCAGATCAAGATGCTCTAGAAAATATGGAGAAAACCTCCTTTATTACACCATGAGGGACATACTACTACAAGGTCATGCCATTTGGCCTTAAAATGCCAGTGCTACTTACCAATGTGCAGCCACTACTTTGTGCATGACTTAATCCACAAAGAAGTAGAGGTTTATGTTGATGACATAATAGTGAATTCCAAAGACCGTGAAGGGCACGTACTGGCTTTGAGGAAGTTCTTGGAAAGAATCTGGTTCTACAAGTTACGGTTGAATCCCAAGAAGTGTACTTTTAGAGTCACATTCGGAAAGCTGTTATGGTTTATGGTAAGCCAGAGGGGAATAGAAGTTGATCTTGACAAAATCAAGGAAATTGTAGAGATGAAGCCTCCAAGAACTAAAAAGGAGATCTGAGGATTTCTAGGGAGGATACAGTACATTAGCAAGTTCATAGCTCAGCTCACCATGACATGTGAACCAATCTTCAAACTGCTTAAAAAGGAAGCCCCTACAGTGTGGAATGAACAATGTCAAGAAGCCTTTGAGAAGATCAAGAGTTATCTAATAAAACCACCAATACTGGTCCCACCAGTTCCTGAAAGCCATTGTTGTTGTATCTCACCATTATAGATACAGCAATGGAGGCTCCACTTGCTCAATACATAAAGGAGACTAGAAAGGAGAATGCAATTTTCTACATCAGCAAGAAGATGTTGCCCTATGAAGAGAAGTATTCACTATTAAAGAAGACATGTAGCACTTGTATGGGCAACTTGTAAACTCAGACATTATATGCTTGCCTATAAGGTTTTGTTGATTGCGAGAATAGATCCTTTGAAGTACTTAATAGAAAAACCTGTGCAATATGGGAAGATTGCTAAATGGGTCTTGCTTTTGTCAGAATTTGATATTAAGTATATGACTCAAAAATATGTGAAGGGGAGAGCAATTATCGATCACTTAGCCCATTATTCACCAGAAGAAGTTGAAGAGATCCAAGGAGAATTTCCAGATGAAGATATCATAGGGATTGAGATAGAATCATAAAAGAAGTATTTTGATAAAGCAACAAATCAAAACGGAAGTGGAATTGGAGTTCTCCTAATTTCTCCAAAAGGACACACATTCTATTTTCTGGTATACTTAACTTCCCTACCTGTTAGGATATGTGCCCTTAAATCCTATTGTATGATGCTATGTATGATATTATGTATGACATTATGTGAGAAATGATGTATGACTTAATAATGTGTTTAATAAAGTTGTTTTATTCTTATCTAAAATAATGGTAACATGAATATTCGGACATTATCAAATAGTCCATGAGATGCATAGTATGTGATTTATGTGATTTAGTCACAGAAGATATAGATCACAAGTTCTTTGTAAACTCAGAATTTTGGTTCGTAGTCGGTGATGAAATTGGGCATTTCATCTGCGAAGACTATAACATATTAACTACGATGATTTGTCTTGATCATGGAAGTGGTTTCTAGTTAATATGTTGATATGTTTTAAGAGTTAAGACATATTGAACTGGACCGCTGTGAGATTTATTATTCTCCTAACGACTGTCAATTGAATAATAAATCTCACGACTTGTATTCACATGAACTCTTAATCCTGAGAGAATAATGGACCTAATCATGAAATGTAGGTTGCTTTGATATGTCAGGAGTGAGATCTAAAGTAACGGTCAAAACCTCAGTATGTTGGGCAGCCACACTTAGTGTTGATGGAACATATATTCTCAAGATGGAATTCATAGTCTCTTAACGGAGATATAAAATGTTCCCTTGAGATAAGTTTAATGGGTACAGTTATTCAGAGAGTTAGGCCTAACCACTTTAGTAAGACCTAAGTATATATTTATGAAATTGGATTTCATAAATATATGGTGAATAACTCAAAAGGATTAAACCTGGTACTCAAGGATTAAGATGTAGTAATTTACAAAGTGGCAATCTATATTCATGACTTTGTATTACTACGAATATTTTATGAAGGGGTTGCATGTATAATAAAGTCTTGGGATATAATTTATTAATGAGGCCTAGAGTGCAATTATATTTATATAGTGGTATTAAATATAATTAATGGTAACTTTGGACTTGTCAAGAGTTGACAGAAAAGCCCAAGGCCCATTGGAGCTAGTGTCTTATTTGTTCCCTTTTAGTCCCACTCCAAGCCACACACTAAAACCCAATTGGGAAGGCCCAAAAGGCTAGCCCAATTAGATAATCAGTTATGTGGAGAGAAACATACAGAATTTTATATAGAATAAAATGGTTTGTATGTGTAATATGTGAAAAATATATATATGAAATAAGGAAGAGAGACACTCTTTCATATTCTCTCTCTAGAAAACATAGAACTGATTGAGAGACCACACGTCTTGGGCATCAAGTGGAATTGGAGTGAAGATCGAAAGTGTTCCCGAGTACTTCTTCATTCGGTTTTGAATTTCACCGCATCAAGGTACACTCTCTTGTTATTATATTCTGAAACCTACATAGTGCATGTTATCAATTGCGAATGAAGTAGATCCGTTTATTTTCCACTGCGTATGTTTTGTATTCGATGCAAACATGTATATTTCCCAACACTACCACTAACAATGCCACAGAATATGAAGCTTGCATCATGGGTCTACAAGCATCCTTAGGCCTAGAAGTAAAGGAGTTGGAAGTATATAGGGACTCAGCTCTAATAATCTCTCAGATATAGAATAAGTGGAAGATCAAAGAAGAGAGGCTTATGCCTTATCATTAATGTCTTCTGAAATGGGCAGCAAAATTCAGCAAGATAAAATATCAATATGTGCTAAGGATGCAGAATCAAATTGCAGATGCGTTAGCAACCACGGCATCCATGATGGATGGGCCAAAAGATGATGAAGCTAGGCTGATAGTGTTGGAACAAAAAGAAGAACTAGCCTACTGCATGACAATAGAAGAAGATGAAGGAAAGAACGAGGAAGGTGAATGGTATTCAGACATCCTATAGTATCTCAAGGATAGGACATATCCACCACCAGCAGACAAGAATGATCTGTTAACCATTTGAAGGTTGTCTACTAATTACATTATTTATGCTAAAAGACTTTACAGAAAGTCATGTGATGGAATTCATCTCTTTTGTGTAACCGCTAAGAAGGCACAGTAGATAATTAAAGAGGATCATGAATCAAGTTATGGGCCACAAATGAATGCACACATGTTGTCAAGGAAAATAATGAGACAAGGCTACTATTGGACCACCATGGAAGCTGACTATGCAGCTCATGTTCGAAAATGTCATCAATGCCAAGTCCATAGAGATCTGAAACACATGCCACCCATGCCATTACATACTATGACATCACTTTGGCCCTTCTTTACATGGGGGATAGACATTATTGGGAAGATTCACCCGACAGCATCCAATGGTCTTGAATTCTTACTTGTAGCCATTGATTACTTCACTAAATGGGTAGAAGCTACCTCATACAAGGTTCTAAATTCAAAGAAAGTTGCTCAATTCATTCAGACGTACATCATCTGCAGATATGGTGTATCGCATGAAATTATCTCTGACAATGGGCAACATCTTAAAGGAGAAACAGAGAAGTTGCTACGACAGTTCAATATTCAGCATCACAAGTCTTGACCTTACCATCCTTAGACTAATGGAGCAATTGAGGCTGCTAATAAAAACATAAGTCGAATCTTGAAGAAGAGCACAAAGAATTACAAGGACTGACACCTATAATTGCCCTATGCACTTTGGCGGTACAAAACCTCAATTTGATCTTCCACAGGAGCCACTCCTTACTCATTGGTATACAGGATGGAAGCAGTCCTTCCCATTGAGATGGGTGTCCATTCACTAAGGATAGTACTAGAAAGTGAAATTCCTAAAACAAATTGAATGCAAAGCAGATATGATCAGTTGTGCATGATAGATGAGAAAAGACTCAAGGCCTTGTATCATATTCAAGGTTACCAAAGGAGGCTTAGGAAAGTTTTTGACAAGAAGGTGAGAACCAAAGATTTGAAGTTGGGGGATTTAGTGTTGAAAGAAATCTGGGCCCCAATTCAAGATGCAAACAGGAAGTTTAAGCAAAATTGGGCAGGCCTATACATTATTAGGTTGATATACTCTGGGGGAGTAGTATGGTTAATGGACTTTGATACAAACCCTTTCACTGAGCCATCCAACATGGATCAATTGAAAAAAATACCATGTCAGAAATGGTAGTTGCAAACCAAGCCATAAAAAAAAGAAACAAAAAACAAAAAAAAGCTCGCTAGGCTGAAAACTCGAAAAGGCGGTTTAAGCAAAAATTAGTGCAACAAGAAAAAAGGAAGAAAAAAGGTAGGTTGAAAACCCGAAAGGGCGACCTACACAAAAGGAGAGTAAAAAAAAAAAAAAAAAAATAGTGAGAGAGCCTACTTGGTTGAAAACCCAAAATGGCAGCCTAGGCAAAAATTAAGGCAAATAAAAATTTAATGAATTACGTGATGACTTGATTCTTCTATCAAAGGGGGTACGTAGGCAACTATGCATTGGTTTAGTCTCAATTTCTCGAAACCCACCATTTGCCTGTTAACTGAAATTTTCCAAAAAAAAAAATCAACCATTCCATTAAACCATGTCATTACACAAGAACCTAAACCCTAACGAAACTATAAAGAAAAACACAAACCCCAAAAAAACTTAGACCTTAAACAGAATCCCTAACCTACAAACCCTAAATAATTCCTAAAAATAGGAGTTTTTACATTGACTTCTAAATAAACATGCTCAAAGCCAAAAAATAAGAAAGTCACTTTGTCTTTAGTCTTTTCTTTTTCTTTTGATCATTAATTTCTTTTTTGTTTGGTGCTTCATCATCCTTGTCTCTTCTCTTGAATTCATAGTTGTCTTCATCGAGTCTTTCTTGGTTGGCTCTGAGAAATTGTTCCCTTATAGCAATTCTCTCAGCTTCCTTGTCAACAATCCTATTTATCAGCCAGTTAGAATATTATGTAGTCATCTTGTGAAAATGAACTTTGAAGAAAGATTGGTCCACTCGGTCAGCTATCTCTAAACCCAATAGCATGTTCTTTACAGAAGTAGGATTTGTGTCCACAGGAGAGAAAGGTTTTCTTATTTTGCCACCTGGCATTCCTTGCGCATATTTGAATTTCCTTAAGAGTCTATCTCCCTTGTAGAAAGTTTCCCTCCGCAATCCAACAAGGAAGATGTGATTTGATCCTAGAGACCTCAGTAGAGGAGGTGGGCACTTCCACCAATAATAGTCCCATTGAATTGAAGTACTAGATTTCTTGTCTAGAAACTTCACCCAATCACTCTCAGTTTGGCACTCAATTTTGATTAAAGCCTTGCTGAGAAAACTGCTAGGCCCATAATTACCAATGGTGGGCTTGGCAATCATATCCAGTCGCTTCATTAGCCATATCTGCAAAGTCAAAGGACTCCCTAAGAAGTTCTGAGTTTCTCCACCATGAAATACAACATCTAGTCCTAGAAGATTTTCTGCCAAGATTAAAGAAACAGGATTGTCACCATCCTTAATTTGATTCACAATACTTATGGCTCGAGCATCCACAAAATCATGTCTCTCAGAGCAAAGTAAAAATTTTCCCACAAAGCAATAGGCCAAACCAAAATTTTTCTACATATTGTCGGTCACTTCATAAGGGCGTTTATCAATCAGCCGAGAGATAATTGCACGAAGATTAACCATATGGCCTTCATCATACTATCAATAATGGAAGTAGGAAGACCGATAGCATCAGACAAAGATTCCTTATGCCTAGGATCACAAGAAACTGCAACAAATTTTCTGCTTAGGTCATAGACCAGAATAGCGAAAAATTCTTCAATTGCCGGATAGAGTTCAACAGTGTTAAACTAAAACACACGATCTTTCGGATCCCAAAATTTCATAGCACCACAAAGGAAGTCCCACTTGATCTTGACATTCCTGAAAGCCTTAATTCCCTCTAGTTTGAAGGTTGTGAAATTGGTTTTAGTGCTGAAATTAAAGCTACGAACCCATTTGTTGATATCATGAATGGTTGGATGAGAAAAATTTTCATTGTTAGCCATGGATGACTTTTGCTTATGATTATTGTGTTTTGCTAACCTTTATGCAGAGAATTTTCACAGGAGAATTTATTTATATAAGCCACATCAATTCCCAATCAGGTTTGAAATAGGTTTCATAGAGTTTGTAGCTGATTAGGAGAGTGTTTTATGATCACAAACGAAGTAAACGTTTTTCAAAAAATGCAAAAACGCAGGACGCGCATTGGAAAACGTGAGGAGTCGGCCCACCATGGCATGAACCTCGCGGCATGACCAAGTGCAATTCGGCACTCTAAAAGTACCGAACAGCACTCCAAAAGTGCCGAATGGCACTCCTCATTTGCCAAGTGGTGCATAACTCCTCGGTCCTAGACTCATACAATTCCATGCAGTTTTACGTTCTGGGGTAATTTTTTTTTTTTTAGAAATGACCTTGTGACACTTAAAAAGATTTTTTTTGATCAAACTGGGACATTCTGACATATCTAACACATTTTGTGTTCAAAAATCATCACTTGCATCATTGTTTTCAAAATTGATCAAATCAAATTTTTTTAAGACTCATGGATTTACTTTCCAAACTAGGGGTATTTGCCCATGCCTCATGCATTTTCACAAAAAAAAAAAAAAGAAGACCACCATCATCATTTTTCTCAAGGAAAAAATCATCATAAACCAAATTTCCAAAAATCAAATTCCTTTTAAACTAGGGGCATTCAACTCCACCTCATTCAAGTAAGTGCAGATTCGAACAGAGCCAAGCAAGATAATTTTAAATTAGTACTACAAGATCTCATTAGGTGAATCCTAAACTTGACTTAGCTAAAGTCTCTACATGATCCAAAGGGCAAAGAGCTAAAACATGGAAAATAATACAAGGTTGTCTAAGAAACACTTCCTTTTGTTTTATAGGAAAAATAAAAACACAAGTCACACATCATTGGGACTCCGAGTCCGCTTGCGCGAGGATCTTCTTGATCCACCTCTAGAGGAGCCGCCTTCAGTATTTCCTTTCTGACTTGCAAAGAAGCAAGGATTGTACTAACAATTTTCCAATTCTAGGCTCCTGATCCTTTCCTCTAAAGCTCTCCTAGTATTGTCAACAGTTTCCATTCAATGTGTCTGAAAAGTTAGCAGAATCATGTGTTAATGTCAACATCAAGCAAGGTTCATGCAAGAGATACTCAGAAAGCAACATGGCATACCCACTTCAAATCATTGAGCACATATTGAGAGGACTGAGTGCGAGCCAATGACTGCAAGCCTCCAATCATCCGCATGCTTTCTTCTACAAGAACCACATCAGCCTGAAGCAACTCTACCAGATTAAGAGCCATTCATCCAATTAAGAAGAAAATGAGGACAAAGAACTGAAAATTCAAGAACACACCGGATCGGGCCAAGGAACATTTGGTAGGTGCTCTGGCCTATTCAAAGGCATGGAACTGTACGTTCCATCAGGATTCATCACATCATAATGCTATGCCGGAAAATGAGGATAAGTCTCCGCAAAGGAACTAGAAGAACTACACTAGCATGATGAGGAGAAGAAATTTCTTCCTCTTCATCTTCCTCTCCTTCAGAAGGTGGAGGCTGAAAATCCAACATGCAAATCTTGTCATCAAGTAGAAACAAGGAAATAATTTGTAAAATGAGGATTTGGCTTTAGAGAGGAAAAGAAGTACCATTTGGCCAGCAAAGCAACCTTACAAACGAGTTTTGATATATTTAGAATAAGATCCTACTGTACTTGGAACAACAAAGCCTAGACGAGCCTAAGCAATCCCTTTATCAATCAGAAAGTCAGCTAATCGGATGGAAGGACAAGGAGGAACTGGAATTGTTGTAGGAGGATAGACATGTTCAACTTGGGATGACATCCGATCACCAAGATACCAATACTTTCCATGCCCACATTCAAACAATACTTGGCAGCCATTCAGCTCTAGAGCCCGTTCACACTCAACATACCCCTCACATTTGGCCCAAAGATTTAAGTTCATCTAAAAAATCACAAAAAGAAACTCAGAAAGAGAAGAGATTGAATCATAACCAAATGCCAAAGATTAAAAAAGGAAAAGGAAGAAGGAATTCACATCATCAATGGTTAGATTGTCAATCACCAAGCGCCAAGTCTCCAAAGAATGCCTGGAGAGTATAGACAAACGATGTTTGCGCAACCAACGGAGAAATCTAGGAAAAATACTAGTAACTTCCTCTTAATTTTTTTGATCAACCCCAAAATGCTCATATATCTAGACCTGAAAACTCCACAACGCCATTACCACAAAACCAAAATAATTTCCCAAAACCTACACATAACCCAAAAAAAAAAAAAAAAAAAATTCAAACCTTACCTGCCATACAAATGGAGCCCCACCCAAGCTTGAAAGACTCTACCTAGAGAGTTAGGTCATGAAATGCATCAGAGTGGCATAAACCATGCCGCCCTAGTCATAATTCCAGGTTTTTCCAACTTTTTTCAAGCTTTCTATGTAGCGCAAATTCATAGTGCTGCCTAAATCCGAACATAAGAAAGTTCCAACAAAAAGAAGCATGAACATACGAGCACCTTTTGCCACAGTCTCACAATGAGGAATATTTTCGCATAGCCAAGACAAGGGGACATTGTTACTCCTCATTCTAGAAGTTTTTTGAGTTTTACTGAAGTAAAGGAATCATTGACAAGAATTATTTCACCACCCAACCTCAAACCAGTGATAACAGAAAAGTCATAAGGTGTCAACATTACCTCCCCAATGCATAGAAAGTGGAAGGTAAATGTAGTGTCCCAGAAACGTTTGGCCAAGGTGAGAAGTAACTGCAGATCCTTGTATTCATGCATCTCATGATTCAACAAAGCTTCGAAGAAAGTGCCAAAGCCAACTTCATTGATTATGCTTTTGATGTTAGGAGACAACGCTTCCCATGCACTTTTTAACATTTGAAGACTACCTCGACTCTTGAGACTCTGCAACATAGAAGTTCAACTCAGCAACTTCCAAAACTAAAACCCTCATAACCAAGAATTCCCGTGCACCCAAAAATGGCAATGTCCCACAACAAAAAAATGCCTCACCAAAATGTCACCACTACCAAATTTTACCACAACCAAAATTTTTGACATTACACAGAAACCAAATTTTTCCATAGCCATGCAAAAAAATTCCTACACCAAGATAAAGAATGCCCACAAGTTCATGCACATATAAATTCTCACATAGCAAAAATCATAACCACTCAAATTCCCCAGGAATCAACATCACATATCCAAAAGAAATTTTCCATAAGTCAAAACTTCAAACCCACAAAATTTGCCCATCTCCATAAATATGTCCATGCACATACCCACAGAATTTTGACATGTCCATTACACAAACTTTTCACAATGCCAATACTCCCAAAATCCAAATCAAAGTTCATCCAACAACATCACAATCTACCTACATTGTCAAAATTTCATAAGCCACTAACATTTTCCAAATTACACAATTATCAAAGAATGAAAAAAAAAAAAAAAAACTTCAAGAATACTCCAAAGCCAACATTTCCAAACATGATTTATCACACAATGCCCCAAATTTCAAACAACAAAATGAAAATGTCTCACCATGAGACTTTCAATAAACCATGCAACAACATTTTTTTCCAAATAAAGAAACCAAAAGAAAAACTCACGTTGGTATCGACATGACAATATGGAGCATGGGTCCTAGGGTCTTGAAGAAGTCCATCCTCCTCATGCCAATCAAATGTTGGATCACATTTTTTATCATGAAAAGTAAGAAAAGAAGGTCCTTTGGAAGAAGAAGCCATCTTGATGCAAATAAAAATGGATTTGGTAGATAGCTTTTCACCAAAATGGTTGTGTGATGAAGATGCTCAAAATACAAGGATCTAAATAAAAATTGATGGATATGGATGAGGGGAACTTGAGAAGTTTAGAAAAGTGTTTTTTGTGACAAGAAATGATGAGATGAAGAAGAAAATCCAAGGGGAAGAAGCGAGTGAATAGTGACAATGGAGGAAGAGTGGTAGAGAAGGAAGAAACAAAAAAAGAAAATGGAGATAAAGGAAAATGGGGGGCCAAAATTTCAGCCCCCACATGCTTAAACTCAACCAAAGCTGAGTCAACTCAGTCAAATGAGTTGACTCAATCAACCCAAAAAAAAAAAAAATATATTCAAATTCTCAATTCAAAATTTTCATTCCCAAATTTTCAATTTCCAAAATTTTAACTGAAATTTTCAGTTAAAAAAAAAAAAAAAAAACCTCATATTTCATGACCAAAATCCAAAGCCTTAATTTTCAAAATTCTAAGGCTTAAAATTTCAGATTTAACTTCCAGATTTCAAGAAAAAATTTCTAGGTTCCGTAGTCTCAAAATTTGAAATAAAAATTTCAAAACTTCCACGTTTCAAAAAAAAAAAAAAAAAAAAAATCAAATGTTTCTCAAAAGAAAAAATCTTTTGTAAATTAAACTTTTCTTGGTAAAGTTCGAATAAAGAGTGGGCAAATGAAACAACTCAAAAACAGTGGGACCACGAAGCACCTATCAGTTAAAGTCTAATTCTAAATCTTGACCTTTTGTAGGCCATAATTCCAGATTGATATCAAAGTAGAAGACCTTTAATTGACATTACAAATCTAGATCAAAGTAGAAGAAGACTTTTGATCCCCATTTCAACAATTCCAGATCAAAGTAGAAGAGGACCTTTGATCGACATTTTGACAATTCCAGATCAAAATAGAGGAAGACCTTTGATCAATATTTCAAAAAATCTAGATCAAAGTAGAAGAGGACCTTTGATCGTCATTCAATTCAGATCGAGGTAGAGGAGAACCTTTGATTGACATTCCATCCAATTCCAGATCGAAGTAGAGGAGGACCTTTGATCGTCATACAATTCCAGATCAAAGTTGAAGAGGACCTCTAATTGACATTTCAACAATTCCAGATCAAATTAGATGAAGACCTTTGGTCCCCATTTCAACAATTCCTGATCGAAGTAGAAGAGGACCTTTGATCGACATTTTAACAATTCTAGATCGAAGTAGAGAAGGACCTTTGATCGTCATTCAATTCCAAGATTGAAGTAGAGGAGGACCTTTGATCGACATTCCATCCCATTCAAGATCAAAGTAGAAGAGGACCTTTGATCGTCTTTCCATTCCAAATCAAAGTAGAAGAGGACCTTTGATCGCCATCCCATTCTAGATCGAAGTAGAAGAGGACCTTTAATCGTCACTCCATTCCAGATCGAAGTAGAAAAGGACCTTTGATCGTTATTTAACTCCAGATCAAATTGGAAGAAGACCTTTGATCACCATCCCAGACAACTCCATATTCAAGATCAGGATAGAAAAGTCCATTGGTCACCCCAATTGCCAAGAATCATGTCCAGAGTCATCAACTACCAGCTAAGTCCGGTATTTTCATTCTTTTTGTCAAAAGATAAGGCTAGTTCTATGTTCCAAGGATTTAGGTTCGAGGGCTAGGTAATCTTTGAAGATTCAACCTCAATTAAATCATGGCTACTAAAATTAGTGCCTTTGTTTTAAATTGACATTTGCTTTCCAAGCTCTATCAATGAGGGGCATTCTGTAGACACTCGATTTTGCACTCATAATTTAATCAAGGAAGATGACTAGAGTGACCATCCATGTACCAAAAAAGTCATTCTTGCATTACATGCATCATTTGTCTTTGCATCACATGCATCAATTTGCTCTTGCATTGCATGCATCAATTCATTCATTGCATATCATAAAAATGATCTTGAGATTCTAAAGGTTGCAACGGTGTGTCCGGTTTCTAAATTAAACCATCAGATCGAAAGATATCGCATGATCAAGCTTGCACAGTCCATATGCATTGTGTCTTGGCAAAGTCGACCACACATGATTAATTTAAATTAATTCTGATTGGTTAAGCAATTAAAATTAATTAAATGATTTTGTGATTGGTTGATAATTAGTGTTTAAAATAGGGATGCCTACATGGGAATAAAATGGATGATTGGATAACAATAAAATTGTAAATAATCTGAACTTTATCAAGATTTATTTTAAGGGATTTATCCACAAGATAATTGTTCTTAAAAATCCTAAATTATCCAGAAAGGAGATAAAAAAAAATCATGGATGGAGGATGAAAACGCGTCTAGGTACAAGGACCGGCCCAAAAACCCTAGAAAAGTAGTCCAAATAGCACTCGAACAAGAAAGAGTGTTCGGAGTCCAAAGGGCCGAATTTTCCTTGTGTGGGCTTTGGTTGAACGGCCTTCGAGTGACAATAAGGCACACCCTTTTCGACCTTTTCATAAAAGAATGCACCTAGATACAAACCCTAATCATCCGTACCTATTTTTTAGAATCCTCAGGCCTCTATAAATAGTGACCGAACCTCATAATTTGGCTCCTTTTTTTTACGCTCTAAGAGGCATACATTTTATGCTCTCAAATTGCCCATATTTTTTTATCCCTTCTCCAAGTGTTGCTACTTAAATTAGGATTTTTAGGTTTCAAAGAGAATTGCATAAATTTCTTTGAACCCTAAAACATCCTCTCAAGAACAAAGAGTGCTCATGCAAGAGGTTGTTTCTTAACCCTTTTTCTTATGATGAGATGATGCATGTTATATTTCTTTCCTTTTCAAATAGTCATAACATGAATTGTTAATTGTTGTTGTTTTATATTTATGTGATTGTTATAATCCTTTTCTTGAATGTTAATAATTTGCATGTGAACAATTCTTTTTCTTAAAATAAAACAGATCTGCATCTTTATAAGATGTAGATCTGACTTTTTCTCAAAATAAAAACGGAATTGCATCTTTTTAAGATGTAGATCTGAATTTTTCTCAATTAAAAAATTGATTTGTATCTTTCTTAGATATAGATCTAATTTTTCTTCAACAAATGCAGATTTCTAAAATAAAGTAAAAGATTAAACATGATTATGTTTGTGTTGATTGCATAAATTCATATTATGGGTTAAACTCTCTTCTAAAAAAATCTTCTCCATTCTTTTTATAAAAAAAAAAACATATAAACAACACATCTGATTTTTCTATCATTAAAAACCATTTTTTTTTTATCATCATAAAACAGATTAGAATTTTTATCTCCAAAAACCACTTTTTCTACATCCTACAAAACAGATCTGGTATTTTGACAAATCAAAACCATTTTTTTTACATCCTACAAAATAGATCTGATTATTTTCAAAAGAAGGGACTTCATTCATAAATAAATTTATGTGATTTAGGTTTTAATTCACATGTTCAACATATCGTACATAACATGCATAAAATGATACATTAGTCACAAGATTCTAGAAGACCAAACTCTATCTAGGCGGAATAGGTGCCTAACACCTTCCTATTCCGTAACCTAACCTCCAGATTTAGGTCTTTGGTTAAGTAGATTTAGTATTGTCTTTGTTTTATTTTGGGTAGAATGTAACTAGGACAAAAAACCTTATAATTACTTGGTAGTTTGTAATTAGGACCCAAAGCCTTAAGACCCAAAGCCTTGTAACTTTTCAATTTTCCAAATATGTAATTTTTTATTCAATCAATGAAGAGAATAATTCAATCAAGTATTTATTTTTTCTTATTTTTTTATATAAAAAAATAAGTGATAATTTCATACCACTTACCCAAAAAGAGAGGTGCCCTAAAAGGTACCCAAATCTCTTTTTTGAGGGACACATCTCTCACACCCATGAGGATTGAGACTAACAGGAATAACAACGAAGATAGCCACAAGAGAGATGACTGCTGACGACCAAACTCTTTGGACGAAGCGAATTTAGATCTCCTTAGTGATATGAGGAAGGAGATGGATGAGCTAAGAAAAAAAATGAGGGAAAAGGCGGACCGAAATCTGGACGAGATGGTCTTCCACTGGACCATATCACCACCTTCAAGACGACTCTGAGTCTATAACAGCCCCCAGAAGAAATCTTATGCCACTTTTATCCTACCACCCTTAGTGGAGCAGTGCAAGTTTGTTTAGTAAGCTAGCAACGTCGTCCATTGACAATTTTGAGCAGCTAGGTAATTCCTTCATGCGCCATTTCGTAGGTGGACAATGTCAGAAGAGACCAATGGACCATCTACTTACCATTAGGCAAGGAGAAAGTGCCAAGGATGACCAGAAGGGACGTAAGAGAGAAAGGAAAGATTGCCAGATCAGTTCTAACAGAAATAAACAAAGAGACGACAAAATTCCATAGACGGTAAAATTCACTCCTCTGGTAATGACTACCAACAAAATTTTAGCGCAAATTAAGGATGACCATCTTCTCAAATGGCCAAAACCGTTCCATTCTTCTCGCAATGTACGGGTGGAGAAGAAATATTGTCGTTTTCGCAAAGATCACGACCATTGTACTGAGGATTGCCGAGACTTGAAAGAGCAGATAAAAGAATTATTCCGGAAAGGAAAGTTGCAAAAATTTGTAAAAAATGGTGAGTCCAGATGGTCTAGTGACGATCATAGAGAGAAATTTGAAAAACATCCTATAGATGAAGATAATTCATACAACCGTCCACAAAGCACGAACGGGGAAATAAAGATGATTGCTAGAGGACCATCCACTGATGGATCTTTCAAATCCCTTAGGAAATCCCAACAGAGATTTGTGAACAGTTTTTATGGGATACCTCCTTTGAAATAGAGAAGACGAACAAGTATAGACATCCTATTCTCGGAAGAAGATGCCAAAGGCGTGAAGAAGCAACATGAGGACCCCCTAGTCATCATGCTTATGATAGAGGGATTCAACACCAGACGGATTCTCATTGACAATGACAGCTCTATTGACATTATTTACCTCTGGGCTTTTTAGCAGCTAAAAGTGGATCCTAAGAGAATGTAACCATTCGAATTTCTACTCGTCTGCTTCAGCAGAGATCGGGTATACCTAGAGGAATAGTGACATTGACAGTCACAGCAGGTTCTTAACCCTTGCAACTCACCAAAAAACTTGACTTCCTAGTGGTGGATTACCCGACATAGGCAAAGTCAAGGGAGACCAGGTTTTAGCCAAAGAATGCTACTAAGCTGTTCTGGCCACTAAGGAGAACCATACCTAGATAATCGAGGAAGAAGAGAAGGAAAAGGTGGAAGCCCTGGAAACGGTAGAATTAGTAGATGGAGAACAGGTGAAGACGACAAGAATATGGACAAACCGGAAGAATCAAATGAGGAAAGAGCTAGTACAATTTCTCAAGAACCTGGATATCTTTGCATAGAGCCACGAGGATATGCCTGGCTTAGTGACGAAAGTTACTCAGCAGCGTTTGAATGTCAATCTTGAAAGGAAACCTATCTAACAAAGACGACGAGTCTTCGCCCTTGAACATAATAAGGCCATCATGGACGAAGTCGATAAGCTACTTGTAGCCGATTTCATCTGAGAGGTCTATTATCCTGACTGGCTGGCCAATGCCGTCTTAGTGAAGAAAGCAAATTAAAAGTGGAGGATGTGTGTGGCCTTCACCGACCTAAATAGTGACTGCCCTAAAGACAGCTTCCCGTTGCCAAGAATTGACCAGCTTGTGGATTCTACCACCGGCCATAAGCTCCTCACTTTTATGGACGCCTTTTCAGGCTATAACGAAATCAAAATGTCAAAAGAAGACCAGGAGAAAATTGCCTTCATCACCAATCAAGGAATTTATTGCTACAAAATGATGCCCTTTGGACTGAAGAACGCAGGGGCCACTTTCCAAAGGTTGGTCAACAAGATGTTCAGTAGACAGATTGGGAGGAACATGGAGGTATATGTTAATGATATGCTTTTCAAGAACAAAGAAGAGGACACACACTTGGACGACCTTATAGAGACCTTCACAACCCTCAAGAAATATCAAATGAGGTTAAATCCTAGCAATGCGCCTTTGGGGTATCGTTAGGAAAATTCCTCGGATTTATGGTATCTTAGCGAGGAGTAGAAGCCAATCCTAAAAAGATACAGGCCATACTAGACATGACCTCTCCAAAGACAGTGAAGGAGGTATAAACGATGATAGGAAGGATCGCTGCTCTCAACAGGTTCGTCTTGAAGGCTATAGACAGGTGTTTGCCATTCTTTAAAAATCTAAAGTAAGCTATTGCCTGGACAAGTGAGTGTGAAGAAGCCTTCTAGGAGCTAGATTGCTACTTGAGCAATCCTCCCTCTTGAGCCCATCACAAGAAGGTAAAGATTTGTTTTTATACCTGGCATATCAACCTCGGCCATGAGTTCAGCACTGATTTGAGAATAGAATAGAGTACAACTCCCTATTTACTATGTAAGTCAAGCACTCCAGGGAGCTTAGGCAAAATATCCACGCATGGAAAAAATCGTCTTCTCCAAAATCGTTGCTTCACGTAAGCTTCGCCCCTACTTCCCGGCGAACCCCATTCTGGTAACGTAGACCAATCTATAAAGAAAGCAATGAAAAAGCCCGAAGCGGCGTGGAGGTTAGTACAATGGGCGATTGAGCTAAGTCAGTTCGACATTGAATACCATCCCAGAATAGTTATCAAAGCTCAGGCATTGGCTGATTTCATCGTCGAGTTCACAATCCTTGATGATGAAAAATTCAGGACGATTCAAAGAGCTGGACAATACAAACAGATGGTTCGTCAGTTCAGAAAAGAGGAGGAGCTGGGGTTGTCATCACAATGCCTAAAGGAGAAACCCTCAAGTATGGGGTATGACTTCAATTCTCCGCCACCAACAACGAAGCAAAATATGAGGCCATACTGACAAGACTTAGGATTGGGAGAGCCTTGGGAGCCAAAAACATACTCCTTAAAAGAAATTCTAAGCTGGTGGTAGGGAAAATAAGAGGAGAATATGAAGCAAAAGAGGGCGAGATGCAAAAGTACCTCAAGTTGACGCACCAATTGGTCTAGGACTTTGACCAGGTGGATTTCATATAAGTTCCTCAAAGCCAGAATTCAAAAGCAGACGAGGTAGCAAGGTAAGCATCATCATAGGAAGGAATGGGTTCACCCAATCTGAAAATGGAAGTACAAAGACATCCAAGCATTGACGAACTTCACACTTTTGCGATCGAAAACCAGAATGGCTGGACGACTCCAATCATCACTTTCCTCCGAGATGGACACCTCCCAGCAGACTTGGACGAGACAAGGAAGGTTAGGAAGCGAGCGGCCAGGTTCACAATCTTGAACGACGCTCTATATAAAAGGGGCTTTGCAATGCCCTACTTGAGGTGCGTTGAAGAAGAGGAAGCCAGATACATCCTAGAGGAGGTTCACGAAGGAATTTGTGAAGACCATACAGAGCTGAGGTCCTTGGTTAGCTAAATTATTAGAACAGATTATTAGTGGCCAACCATGCAGAAGGACGCGAAGGTGTATGTGAAAAAATGTGATAAATGTCAGAGGTTCAGGAACATTCAACGTGTCCCAGGAGAAAAGATGACGACCATAACCTCCCCATGACCCTTTGCTTAATGGGGGATTGACATCATAGGCCCCATACCACATGGTAAAAAGCAGGTAAAATTTATGTTAGTTGCAATTGACTATTTTTCTAAATGGGTAGAAGTAGAAGCTCTGTCAACAATCACAGGTGGAAAAATCCAGAGCTTTGTGTGGAAAAATATAGTCTGCAAGTTTGGCATACCAAGGACGATCATATCAGACAATGGTCGTAAATTCAACAACCAAGAATTTAGGAGCTTTTGTTCAGAGCTTGGAATCAAGAACCAGTTCTCTTCACCAGGATACCCACAAGCCAACGAGTAAACAGAAGTGACAAATCGAATGTTACTGAAGATCATCAAAGTTCGATTGGAGGAGGCAAAGGGTGCATGGCCAGAAGAGTTACCAAATGTCTTGTGGGCCTACAGAACTACCGCTAGAACTCCAACTGGAGAGACACCATTCAGGCTCACTTATGGTACTGAAGCAGTAATACCCGTTGAGGTAGGAATCACCAGCATGAGAAGAGAATTATTTCAAGAAGGCAGCAATGACAATCAACTAAAGGTCAACCTCGACGAAACAAGGGAGGAAGCATCCAAGAAAATGACCAAGTACCAACAAAAGATGACCGAATACTACAACAAAAGAGTAAAACTCAAAAGAGTGAACATAGGAGATCTCGTTTTACGTAGAATCACACTAGCAACAAAGGTTTAAGCACAAGATTTCCATGTCCATGGAACATTGAGCATTTGAAGAGGTATCATCACTAGAGACAAATCACCATTGTAATCGTGATAGAAATTCTTTGTTGATGAAAATAAAGCAATAAAAGTATTATTCAGCAAATATTCTTAAAAATTGTGCACAAATAAACTGCTAACAAAGCCAAGTGATAAAATTCCTTAAATGGATGTAAATCACCTAAAATGGCTAAGTGATATGATTCCTTAAAAAAATGTAAATCACTGACAAAGCCAAGTGATAAAATTCTTTCAATGGATGTAAATCACCTAAAATGGCTAAATGATAATATTCCTTAAACGGATGTAAATCACTGACGAAGCCAAGTGATAAAATTCCTTCAATGGATGTAAATCACCTAAAATGATTAAGTGATAAGATTCCTTAAACGGATGTAAATCACTAACAAAGCCAAGTGATAAAATTCCTTAAATGGATGTAAATCACCTAAAATGGCTAAGTGATAAGATTCCCTAGATGGATGTAAATCACTGATGAAGCCTAGTGATAAAACTCCTTGAGTGGATGTAAATCACTGATGAAGCCTAGTGATAAAACTCCTAAAGTGAATGTATATCATTGATGAAGCCAAGTGATAAAATTCCTTAATTGGATGAAAATCACCTAAAAAATGGCTAAATTATAAGATTCCTTAACTGGACACAAACCATTGACGAAGGTAAGTGATAGATGTAAACTGCCAGAGAAAAAAAGCAAATGATGCAACCCTTAACAAAGACCTGGATCATCCAAACGAGGCTAAAGGAAGCAAGTTCGTGGAACAAGTAAAGACAACCATCAAAGGTAAAGAAAGCAAGCACATGATATATATATATATATATATATATATATGTAGACTGCAATTGTTCCAGAGTTACCATCTAAAGCCCAAAAACATATTGGGCACCACAAAAAAAGAAGAAAAATAAATGACAAAAACAAAAGAGAAAAGCGCTTCAAGTTGTAGCCTCGTCTCCTCCAGTTGCATCAACAGGAGCATCCCTAGGATCAAGGTTATTGCCCTTTGGAGCATTCTTTTCAGAAGCAACGGCAGCTTGGGCAGCCTCGTCGGCCTCTATTTCTTTGTCCACTTCCTCGAAGTATAATTCCTCCAAGTTGACTCTAGAGGGATGCTTTACCATGTACCGCCTAGGGAGCTCAAAGCCTTTGTAATACCAACTAAAGAGCATGGTGTTGTACTCTTCAGTCAGCTGAAAAGCTTCAACAACCTTGGTAGCCATGGATTTAACCTTTTGGTTTGCAACCTAAAGCTGTTCGTCCTTTTGCACCGTCAGTTGCTTCTCAACCTTGAGCTTGTTGGCCAAAGCCTTGGCCTTCTCCTTAGCTAAGTTGGCTACATCAGCTTCCAGAGCCTCCACCTTAGACCCTGCCACCACGACCTTCTCCTCTTGGCTAAGATACTCAGAAGATATGTGGATTACCTCTCCTAGCACCTAAAATTCATAAGAAGGGAAGAGTTATAAACATCAAGGACCATCCCGCTTTATGAGTTACGCAACCAAATAAAAAAAGGCCTCACCTGGATGAGCTTGTGATTATGGCAGCTCACAACCTCATGAGAAGGGACACCAGAAGGCGCCTTGAGGTCCTTAGCAGTAACAGCAGAATGGGCCCTTGCCAAGGCAAGGCTAGCATTGTCATAGACACTGGACGCCTGGGAGACCACCTTCTTCTTCCCTTTTGCCAACGTCTTCTCCCTCTTTGGATGAGGAGTAAGTTCTTCCAGCAAAGTGGTAGGAGAGGCCATCCTCGTGGCCTCAGGAACGGAGGTAGCCAGGGTGATCAGGGTCCTTTTCTCGATGACCCGCACCACCTTCTTTCCCAGACTTGAAAGAGACTCGTTCTTCCTAGCCTTCATCCTGGCGTACATCTCTTGATTAAATTTGGTCGTCATCTCTGCATGACCAAAAGGATACATATATATATATATATATATATATATATACTTAAAAAAAAAACTCAAGAGTCACATCTAAACAAATGACCTTTCATATTCCTAAGATCGTCATCACAAGCAAAGATGATCTCAAAATTGAGGGGTAATTGATAGACTAGGTAATAACCCCTGTCTAGAAGAGCCAGCCTGGATGAACATAGAGCGCCATGAAAGTAGCTATTCAATGCCCCGGCGGTTACATATCAGTAAGAAGACCATTAGAACCCCTATTAAGGTTGAATTGAGTAGGCCTGGAATGTTACCAAATTAGCCTTAAAGCGACCATTTAAGAAGGACAATGGCTAATAAGAAGAGCCTATTTATAGGGCCTGCCAAATCCAAGACAAGGTACATACACACTAATTTCTTTCACTCTCATTACAAAATTCTCTCTATTTCCTGAGCTCCATTCGCTGACTTTACCATCGGAGACTCTGTGGCCGACACCACACCGGTGACCACCTGAGAGGATTTCCCTTTTTCTTTATTAACCCTGCAAGAACTTGGACAAGCTTGTATTGGTTCCTCTGGATGAACCCAACTACTAACGATTTTAGCATCATCAACATCTATACAAACTTTGGAAAAGATGTGTATGGAATTTGTCTCACACAAATGTGAGGTAGATTCCCACAGGAAAATGAAGGTTAACAATGCCAACTCAATACATTTTGAAATTTAAGAAAATAAATTTTAATGGTATTTTAAAAAATATTAAAATATCAATTAAATATATTTTATTCAACTTTCTATATATTTTTGTTTTGGTTTAGAAATTGTTCTTGCTTTCGAGATGCAAAATTTTTAATTAAGTTTTATTAAGTATTAACATCTCTTTTACAAGTTGTTAGAAAAATTGGTTGTTACTGAGCACACTCATAACAATTTATTTTGATGAAATAATTTAGGGTTTCAAACTCTATTAGATTTCTATTGGTTCAATTTCATGGGAGCTTTCTTGATGGTGGGAAAAAGATACAAAATTGGCCTATATTGTTTTTAAAAGGAAAAACTCAATTATAATTACAGTTTTGGATTTATTTTAATACAATTTTGAAGGCCTTTTTGTTTATTTAGTGAGATGCTTGGAAACTTATACCTATTTATATTAGTTCATGTAATGAACGTGCAAAGAGTCATTTCAGTCTTCATGACTTTCAAAAGCATAAATATAATGGTTGAATTAGTAGGCCCTATATGACAATTGAAAAGGTATGCAATTAAAAGATCAAAAAAATGTGGCATAGAAAATATACTCGGAGGATGTAAAGAAATGCTTTTGGAGTGTAGTAAGTGTAGACACTCGATTTTGTACCCATGATTTAATTAAGGAGAATGGTTGGAGTGACCATCTATGTACCAAAGAAATCATTCTTGCATCACATGCATCATTTATAATTGTATCACATGCATCAATTTGTTATTGCATTACATACATCATTTTGTCTTTGTATTACATGCAACATGTCATTCATTACATATCATAACAATGATCTTGAGATTCTAACAGTCGCAACGGTGCATCCGGTTTTTAAATCGAACCATCGGATCGAAAGATATCACGTGATCAAGCTTACACGGTCCATATGCGTTGTGTCTAAGAAGAGTTGACCACACACGATTAATTTAAATTAATTTTGATTGTTTGAACAATTAAAACTAATTAGATAATTTTGTGATTGGTTGATAATTTGTGTCTAAAGTAGGATTGCATGCATAGAAATAAAAGGGATGATTGGATAACAATAAAATTGTGAATAATTTGAACTTTATCAAGATTTATTTTATGGGATTTATCCACAAGATAATTGTTCTTAAAAAGCTTGAATTATCCAAAAAAGAGATAAAAAAAAATTATAGCCGGAGGATGAAAACATGTCTAGGTACAAGGACAGGCCAAAAAACCCTAGAATGAGAGTCCAAATGGCACCTAAACACGGAAGTGCGTTTGGCATCCAAGAGCCAATTTGGCACTTTTGGAGTGTCGAACAACACTTTAAAAGTGCCGAATTACCATCATGTGGGCTTTGGCCTAAAGGCTTTCGGGTGACGATAAGGCACACCCTTTTTAGAGTTCTCTGACCTCTATAAATAGGGACTGAACCTCATAATTCAGCGCCTTTTTTCTACGCTTTGGAGGCACACGTTTTAGGCTCTCAAATGGCTTATATTTTCTGATCCCCTCTCTGAGTTTTGCTACAAAAAATTAGGGTTTTTAGGTTTTAAAAAGAACTGAATAAGTTTCTTTGAACCCTAAAACATCCTCTCGAGAACAAAGAGCGCTCATGCAAGAGGTTGTTTCTTAACCCTTTTTCCTATGATGTGATGATGCATGTTATATCTCTTTCTTTTTCAAATAGTCATAACATGAATTGTTAGTTGTTGTTTTTTTATGTAATGGTTATAATCTCTTTCTTGAATGTTAATAATCTGAATGTAAATAATTTTTTTATTAAAATAAAACAAATCTACATTTTTCCTAGATGTAGATCTAAATTTTTCTCAATATAAAAATAGATCTGCATCTTTTCTAGATGTAAATATGATTTTTTTCTCGATATAAAAACAGATCTACATCTTTTCTTGATGTAGATTTGAGTTTTTCTCAATATAAAAACAGATCTGCATCTTTCTTAGATGTAGATTTGCATTTTCCTCAAACAAAAAAGAGATCTGCATCTTTATGAGATGCAGATCTAAATTTTTCTCAAATCAAAACTGATTTGTATTTTTCTTAAGACACAAATCTGATTTTTTTTAATATATGCAAATTGTTGAAATAAAGAAAGAGATCATGTACTACTATGTTAGTGTTTGTTTTTGTTCATGTTGCATAAATTTAAGTTATGGGTGAAACTCTCTTCTTAAAAAATCTTTTCCATATTTTTTGAACATATAAAAAATAGATCTAATTTTTCTGTTATTGAAAATCATTTTTTTAGTTCTTTAAAAACAAAACTGACACTTTTTCCAATCAAAAGACTATATTTTATGCAATAAAAACATATCTGAATTTTTATTCCCAAAAACCATTTTTTTTACCAGTCAAAACAAATCTGAATTTTTAAACAAAAGAAGAGGCTTCATTCATAAATAAATTTGTGTGATTTGATTTTATTTTCACATATTGAACATATCATTCATGACATGCATAAAATGGTACATTGGTCACAAGAGTCTAGAAGACCAGACTCTGTCTGGGCGGAATGGTGCCTAACACCTTCCCATTCTGTAACTTAGCCTCCAGATTTTGGTTTTCAGTTAAGTAGATCTAATCTTGTCTTTGTTTTATTTTTGGGTACATTGTAACTAGGACAAAAAGTCATGTATTTTGGTAGATTGTAACTAGGACCCAAAGCCGTGTAAGGTTCAAACTTTCAAACTTGTATCTTTTCATTCAATCAATAGCAATGAGGCATTTTAGACATGTATTGTATTTTTTATTTATTTAGTTTTTCTTATTTTTTGTACATAAAAAATAAATGGCGACTCCATACCACTTACCCAAAAAGAGAGGTGCCCTAAAAGGTACCCGAATCTCTTTTTTGAGAGACACCATCTCTCACAGTAAGATCATTGTACTTCTCCACAAATTATAATTAATTAATAAGCTTTCTATTTTCTAATCAATTAATGGGGGTATTAATTATGGTGTTAGTCTAGTTTTGAATAGGGGTGGAAATTCATGATCACGGGTCGGGTTTGTGTCATGTCAAGCTATGAGTATTCGGTTATATGGGTTGACCTGAACCCCATGTTTAATGAATGTGTTAGGAATCCCTAATCTGAACACGACTTATTTAATAAACAGGTTAACCCAACCCGACACGTTTAACTCTTTTGATTAACAAATCATGTAAAGATCAATACAAATGACCTGTTTAATACTCTATTTGATTAATAGGTTATACCTAACCTATATAATTTTTATCAATTTCCATATATCTAAATTAAAATACAATTACAACCATAAATATAGTAATAAACATATAAAAACAACCATAAATTAAGCAATAATATCAAGATAACTAATAAATTTATAAGCTAAACTGGTTAGACGGGTTCGTATGTTGAACACGAACACGACTAGTTTATTAAACAGGTTAGCTGTTTTAACCCGAATTTGATCCGAACCTGTTTAGCCTCAACCCATGACTTGTTTATAAACGGGTTAGTTGTGTCGAGTTTGCTAGTCGTGTCAGATTTTGCCACCCCTAGTTTTGAATATAACTCTTGCCTCTCTACCCGATTGTTCTCTAATATTGGGCTAGTAGAATATTTGAAAAATTAAGTCATATGGGTTTGATTGAATAGTCGAACTATAAATTAATCAAGTTGTTTATAAATAATTTGAATTTGACTTAAACAATTCTTGTTTATTTTCATTTTTTAATCAAACAAGTTAAACTTAAGCCTAAATCTAAGCTTAAACTATTTAACAAACCAAGCTCAAACATTATAACCTATTCGTGAACAAGTTTGAGAATAGGATACTTGTTTTAAATACATATAATGGTATATGTTAGATATATACATGTATAAAAATATATCTATATAGACTAATTCTGGGGGGTGTAAGTTTATCAATGAGTTCATTGGATGTTAAATTATTATTTTTCTTTAGATGAAAAAACACCCTTCCGGTTTGGGTTAGTTGCAAAAACACCCCATAGAATTTTAATGGGGGTGTTTGCTAAAATAACTTTTAAAGCTCCATTTGAGTGTGTGTTGCTAAAATAGCAATTTGGGGAGTGTGATGCTATTGGTCTTAGCTTAAAGGGTGGAAAAATCATGTAACTAGTTGTACGAATTAGTTGGTGAGTCTTCTTAATGTAGTCACATGATGGTCACATGATTTTTCATCCATAAGAATTAAAGATATTAGTCGTAGATGTCAATTTGATAGATATGGAAACCTCATGAACTTATAAGGAAGAATTGAAATCTTTTGGGGTGTTATTGCAACTAACCCAATAACCAATTTCATATTGTGTGTATATATAATAATAATAGCAATAATAGTAGTAGTAGTAGTAGTAGTTCGGGTTCTTACTCTTAAAAATTTTTTGAACTTTGCTACAGTGGCTTCTTAAATATAGAACTTACTGTAACTTAATTGTAAACTTAAAATTATTTATTTTAATCAACTCTTTCTCGTCTTTTTAATTAAAAAAACCAGTCTCAATTTTCTCTCTTCTGTCTGTTGCTCTCTCTCTGTCTCTCAACCGAACCTAGCACTTTAGAACTCTACCCATTTTTTTATTTGCTTTGTTGTTCTCTCTCTCTCAATTCAACGTTTTCCTTCTTCTCTAAACTCAAATCATTGCTCTGTCTTTGCATCAAACCTAAACTGATTAAACACAAATCAACCCAACCAAAATAAATCAAACTTAAACATATAATATAATTTTTAGATAAACTTGAAATCAATTTGCGTTCGAAATAAAATTAATGAACCAATTACAAACTGTTAATATTTGACACAATTCTATTAATGAGTGACAAGTAAGTTTCACTTTTGTTTAAACAAAGGGAGAGAGAGAGAGAGAGGGACTTGTACTATGTAGTACGTGCTACAATTAGTACCATCGTTTCGGTCAAGTTTGGTAGAATGTGATGGATATACAATGTTAACAAAATACTTTGTTATGGAATAAAATTCTGTCAAACTCAAAGTTATATACTCGATGATCTACCTATCACAGCTACCACACAATTTTATTATATAAAATAATCAAAGTTTAAAATGTAATATATATATATATATATATATAAATATATATATTTATATATATTATACTATTTGATGGAATAAAAAGTGTATAAAGAATTTTTGTGAAGACGACTTGTATGACCGAGAACGCGGAAGGTAAATAGTCTTAAGAATAACGTAATGGGATCTCCCTTTAGGTGTTCTTATTATGCTCAAAAGAGTTAGCTTTGTCCACCAAAAATAATTAGGAGTTGGAATACTTGATGTTTAAGTCAGAGCTTGCGTACGTGGGTAGAATCTTTGGTGAGTGGGGTGGTGAATAGGAGATAAAAAAATGAAGAGTTTTGTGTTAGTGGGGAACCTTCCTTCACCATCTTGCACACCTTTTCCCTAGTCATGTTGCAGTACTCTGAAAAGGGTTTGGTGACAAATGCATGGAGGAACAATCCAGTGTCTAGCTTTACCACCACATCTACATGTAAATGATTATGATGTGTGGGACCTTTCTATTTTGTTTTTTGAAAGCATTTAGCATGCTTCAATGGTAGTTCCACTCTCTTTCAAACATCCCATCGGTATGGGAAACGAGGCCCCATTGCACCATCATTTGGTCAGTGGGTCTTGCAGTTTTAACACTTAATGGCACAAACGCATCTTTGGACTGACCCTTTACGTCTAGATGGTAGTATCTTATACATTTTATGCCGACACTGAATGTACAAAGAGCTTGGGATCCATACATCGGTAGACCTCACCTATTGTTTGTGTGAGAGTGAGACTAGGGATATAAAGGACTCGAAACTTTTTTTAGGGTGTATATTTCAGCCCGACAACAAAAAGTAAAATATTTATACTAGCTCGGCTCAAGTTCTAACAAAGTTGACACACGATGTTTGAACTTGAAATCGTTAAAAAGTCCATTAGTTTAAACTCATTTGGCTTAGCTTGATTTAATAGTCAAGCTGAGTTCAGGGATAATATCAAGCTCTTGAGATTGAGATCCAACACAAATACATTATTAAGCATTTATCAAACTTATTCTCAAGTTCATTTTGTTCAGAAAATGTCATAACTCATAACTCTTAACTCTTAATTAATTAAAGGTTTAGTCTTTATGACTTTATTTGTCTAGCATATATCAATCTTATTACATATTTTATAAACAAGTCTAAACTTAGCTTGTTTTATTTTATCAAACTTTATTGTTCAGGAGTCTGTTTATGAAAAAAAAATCCTTAGTTTTGACTCATTTATTAATTAAGTCTAAAATTAAGACTTGTGCTCAGCTTGTTTATAAATAATAAAAAGCATGTATGGGTTTTTTTTATTAAGCCAAATCCAAATAATTTATGAACAATTTGGTTCATTAACAGGCTTATAGATATCCAGTATATCATCTTTTAAGTTTCAACCATTATTGTATTTGCATAGTTCGCGTATCATGGATCTTGAGGAACTTTCCTTTAAACCAAATTTAATGTTTATTTATTTATTTATTTATTATTGGTTAAGCACTTAACCAAAAAAATAACAATAATAAAGGCTATGATGCGGCACTTTCTCGTGATAGATGTATATATGGCAACCCATCCATCCGCCCCATGCATGTGTATCCCACTTTAAAATATATATATATATATATAAATTTTTTTTTTTTGGCGCACTTCAATCTTTTTTCTTTTTAATCCACTTTATGAATCTTTAGTGTGACAAGATTAAACCAAAAAGGCTATTAAGATCTTAGCTTTAATTGTTTTAATTCTAGTGGGAAAATATACACATATATCCAAAATGGAAAATTTTGTAGAATTTTATAGCACTCATATTACACTCAATGTATTTTTAATCAAATTCGGTGTAAAAAACCCACTTATTACTTTAAGTAATCTATTATTTACAAACAACTACATCAATGCCAATACTCTATCTTTATTAGTATTTTCTTTACTCTTTCTAATTCTTATTTTCATCCCAATTTTTTTCTTATTCAACATTTTCTTGTACTTTCCGGATCAAACAAACGCAACCATATCAAACTTAGATCAACCTCAAATCCAACTAGATCAAACACAACGAAGCATCCATGGTTTGATATAGGTAACTTTAGACCCACTTAATTGGTCTGCAAGGATTGGCTAGAGTTGCCAGAGCAAAAGCAACAAGGACCACTGGAGTAACATCACTTGTGATCGCTACCCTCCCTCATCATCACATGTGTCAAAAGTTGTGACTTTAGTGGTAGGTCTTAGAATTTTTTTTTTTTTTTTTTAAAACCAAATTATAGAACATCCATTTAACTAATTATATTAGTTAATATATAATATCTGATATAATAGTTATTCAACCACCCTCCTAAAATGCTTGTAGATAAAGAAGCCTAACCTTCTTACCACCAAAAAAAAAAAAAAAAGCCTTAATCGACTCATGATTAACTGATAGGAGTTGTATTGACTTGATAGAAGTATGTGATGAGAGCGTGTGTGTGTATTGAGCTTCTATGTGTGCATATACATGTATGTTAGTGCTGAGCATATTAATTGATAGTTAGTTATAGGAAGTTAGTTACTATGCAAGTTGTATGTGCCAGCTAAGGGTGGACTCATGAGTTTAACTAATTGTAACTACCAGATTGTATTGTACTAAGCTACTGTATATAAGGTAGAGAAGGGTGTATGAGAAGTTTAAGCAAAAATAATACCAATTTTCCTTGACTCATTCTTCCTAATCTATCAATTTTTCTATGATCTTCCTATTCTTTATTCTCTTCTCGTGGAGGCTCGTTTCCTCGAAACAACCCTTGAACACAATCACCCTTCCCTAAAGCTGATTCTATCAATTTGGTATCAGAGCCTACTTTGTCTTCATGGTAGAAACACGATACATGACTGCTCTCAATGAGAAATACAATACTCTTTCATCCACTTCTGACCAACATGAACAAGAAATTCGAGGCATTCATCAGAAAATAGATGCTATGACTTTGGTGTTACAGGCATTGACAAAAACTGTGCAAGGACTCACTAAAGTTGGGAATCAATGGCAACATGGGACTGCACCTTCATCTTCAGCAACTACCAAAACATCATTGGACTCACTCACAGCAATTCCAAAGACAGTGAGATTGGAATTCCCAAGGTTCAGAGGAGAAAATCCCTCAGGTTGGGTCTATAAGACTCACCAGTTCTTCCAATTGTACAACACTCCCATCAATCAGAGGATTCTTCTAGCTTCTTATCACATGGAGGATGAAGCTTTGATTTGGTTTCAGGAAGTTGAGGAAATGGGGAAATTCACTAGTTGGGAAGCCTTTGTGAGAGCTTTACATATCAGATTTGGAGCTTTGGCCTTTGATGATCTGATTGAAGCATTAACAAAGTTAAGGCAGGTTAATTCTATTTCTTCCTACAAGGCTCAGTTTGAAGCTTTATCAAATAGGATCAAGGAATTGTCTAAAAAACATAAACTTAGCTGCTTTTTGAGTGGGTTAAGGGATGAGGTTAAGGGATGAGGTTCGATAACCTGTCAAAATATTTAATCCACAAAACCTTAATTTAGCCTTTGGCCTTGCTAAAATACAAGAAGAATATCTCCTTAGTAACAAGAAAACCTCTAAGCCTTGGATAGATGTGCCTAAACCCTCTATTCTTGGATCATCACCACCACCAATTAAGAATGAGAAGATGGACAATAAAACTACCAAATTACCTATTCAGAGACTTCTTGCTGCACAGATTGAAGAAAGAAGGAAGAAGGGAATTTTCTTTCATTGTGAGGAAAAGTGGCATGCAAGACATCAATGCAAGACTCCAAAAATTTTCCTTGTGGAAGTTTTGTCGGAATTTCATTATGATGTTCAATTGAAAGAAGTGGATTCTGATGTATATGGTGGGTTGGAGCAAGGTGTGGAGGAGAATATGGCAGGATTCAAAGGCAGTGGCATTGAAGGTACTGTAGAGTTGAAGGGCTGAAATCACCCTTTATGCATTACTTGATAGCCCTTCCCCAGGTACAATGAGGGTTTTGGCAAGGATCAAGCAACAAGAGATGGTTATTTTGATTGATAGTGGCAGCACACATAATTTTCTGGATGAAGGTATGTGGAAGGCCTTGAATTTACCTTTGTCATCTTAGGATACATTTGAAGTCCAGATTGCTAATGGTTCTTTAATCAAGACTAAAGGAATTAGTTATGGGGTTCCACTTAGAGTTCAAGAGCATATCTTTAAGGTGGATTTGAATATATTGCCCCTTGGTGATTGTGCAGTAATCTTAGGTACACAATGGTTGTATTCTTTGGGGTTGATTCAATGGGATTTCAAGCATCTCACTATGCAATTCTGGTATGAAGGTATTTATGTTCTGTGAAGGATTTACAGCCCTCAAAGCCTTCCTTGCAAGAAGGTGAGAAGTTTTTGACACCTGCTGTCAAGAAGGGGTTATTGCAGATTGTAGCTACTCCTCCAACAACTTCAATAGTGCAGCCATATCCTGCTTTAGCCCAATTAATTCAGGACTTAAGCAAGGTCTTTGAAGTACCTACTGGTCTGCCACCACTTAGGAATCATGAACATTCCATTATTTTGAAGGAGGGTAGTCAATCCATCTGTGAAAGGCCTTACAGGTATCCATTCTATCAAAAATCTAAGATTGAAAAGATTGTTAAAGAATCGCTTGATGCAGGGTCTATTAGAGCTAGCCAAAGTCCATTTTCTTCACCTGTGTTGTTGGTGAGAAAGGCAGATGGTAGTTGGCGTATGTGCATTAACTATAGGTCACTTAATAAGGCCACTATTAAGGATAAGTACCCAATTCTAGTGGTAGATGAATTACTTGATGAGTCGTGTGGAGCAACAATCTTTTCTAAACTGGATCTTAGGTCTAGTTACCTTCAAATTAGAATGAAAGAAAAATAACATTCCAACTGCATTTAGGACTTATGAGGGCCACTATAAGTTCCTAGTCATGCCCTTTGGCCTTACAAATACACCTTCCACTTTCCAATCTTTAATGAATGCCATCTTTAAACCTTTCTTAAGGAAATTTGTTTTGGTGTTCTTTGATCTTAGAGGTGCTGCTTAAGAACCAATTGTTTGCTAAAATGAGCAAATGTGTTTTTAGGTGCCAAGAAGTGGAGTATTTAGGACATTTAATTTCAGGTGAGGGGGTTAGAACTGATCCTAGAAGGACTGAGGCTATGCAGAATTGGCCTACTCCCACTTCTGTTAAGGCTTTAAGGGGGTTTCTTGGGTTAACTGGGTATCATATGAAGTTTATAAAAAATTATGGAGTCATTGCTACCCCACTGACTTCTTTACTTAAAAAGGACTCTTTTCATTGGTCATCTGATGCTGAATTAGCTTCCCAATGGACTTGAGATAGGTAGGGCACTCTTGTTTCATGTGACCAAAGCCTTGACACTGAAAACACTTGGGTCTTGAAGGAACAGTGTACTAACCGCCATCCGTAGCATCCTTCTTCCCTTTGTCTTAGCTCTTAGACTGAGAGGAGCTCGATTGCCTGCAGTCCTTGTCGAAGCCCTTTGCATTGGCATTCTTTATGAACTTCTTGAATTACCTGGTGATGTAGGACTTCATTTTAGAATCCTCATCGTTTGAAGACTCATTCGTGTCACTACTTTTGGCCTTCAATGCCATGCTCTTGCTCTTGCTCTATTTCCTGATCCTAGACAAACCCAACTTATAGATCTGCCGATTTCCAACTAGCTCTATCAAAGGAATTTTGTCAATATCCTTTGATTCCTCAATCACAGTAATCTTGGTATGGAATCTCTCGGGTAAAGATCTGAGCACCTTTCTTATAATCTTGGATTTAGAAATAGTTTCCCCAAGATTAAAGGCTGAGTTTACTATGTTTTTGAGCTTAGCATAGAACTCAACAATCGACTCATCCTCCTCCATCTTAATCTCTTCGAAACTTGTAGTGAGCCTCTGTAGCTTCGAATCCTTAATAGCCTTGGTTCCTTCATAGGTTGTCTGGAGGATGGTCCATGCTTTCTTAGCAGTTTTAATAGAGGATATCTTCTTGAACTTCTCATTCGTGACTGCACTGAATAGAGCATTCAATACCCTGCTGTTGAAGTTTGCCACATTAATCTAGCATCATCCCAATCGGCCGGATCTTTCGTAGGCTTGGTCTAGCCTATCTCCACAACTTGCCACACTTTCTCATCTAAAGACTACAAGAAAGCTCTCATGCATACTTTCCAATATGCATAGTTAGTGCCATCAAATAATGGAGGTATAATAAGAGACTGTCATCTATCCATGACAAACAGGAGTCAATGGATCACACAGCAATGATTAATATCTAATCAGAGTGTACCTACTCTGATACTACTTAATAAGCCAAGAATGTATTGACCCCTTGTGATATATTAATTGATTAATTAGCCAAGTTTATTAATTAATCAAATTAACATGCAATGAAAGTAGAAGCACAAACAAATCACCAAATAACTAAATATGTAGTGAAAAATTAATTGACACGGTGATTTATTTACGAATGGGGAAAACCTACATGGCAAAAAACCCACCGGGTGATTTTAAGATCACAACTCTTGAGAATTCACTATTATCAAAACAAGCAGTTACAAGAAAAGGAATTCCAGTACCTTATACCAACCTACAGTTGAACGTTTAACCTAATACTTAATTGGACTTATTCTGTAGTGACAAGCTCTCATTTTCAATACATGGCTTCCAGTACGTGACTAACCAATTGCGCGGATCCCAATACGCGACTTAATCACCAACTTAAGAAGGATGTTGGCTGCAAAGTTCTTCAGTCCAGACGATGAAGATCAAGAAGTTGCTTGGTCACAAAATCCTATGGTGCACAAACATAGCAGCTTCTTCAAGAGAAAGACGAACTAGGGTAAACTCTGTCTTCGGTCACAATTTGCATAAACTTGGGCAACTGTGTAACCTATGACGGCCCTTAAAAAAAATCCTTATATATTTCTAGGGTTGTGAGGAAAGAAAGTCCAAACATATACCCACAGATTGAATTGAAATCAACTCTGAAAAACTGAATTTCATAAACCTCGATAGATAGCCGTCTATCAAGCTAGTTGTCAAGTCATGGGCTTCAGCAGCTTTTAAACCTCGATAGATGATAGATGTTGAGATAGCTATCGAGCTTTAAAATCTAGCACTTTCACACTTGATTCTTGGATAAACTTGCATGGCTTTAACACTTGAACTTGAAACATTGTTTCTTAAAGTATTAAACACTTTCTAGATCTATCTAATTACAAGTAAAGTGTGTTTTATCAAAGGATTAGTCAATTACATAAAATAGTAACAATTGGCACTCTTATTCAACAAAAGTGGATCACAAAACTGTTGGGTTATTCTTTTGTGGCAGAGTACAAAAAGGGAGAGAAAATAAAGCTGCTAATGCTCTTTCTAGAGTGCAACCTTCTGTTGACAGCCTTGCCCAAGATGCTTCACTTTATCTCATTTCATTCTCTTGTCCAATGTGGTTGGATTTACTCAAGGCTAGTTACAATTCTGATGTGGTTTACCAAGACTTACTTTCTAAGCTTGCTGACCTGAATAATCTTCCTCCAGCTAGTTATTCTTTACATAATGGACTTATTCTTTACAAGAATAAAATTTATATTAGCCCTACATCTTCCTTAATTCCACTGATCCTTCAACAAATGCATGACAGCCTAATTGGTGGTCATTCAGGTTACCTTAAGACTCTTTATAGGGTTAAACAAGATTTTTATTAGCAAGGCATGAAGTCTACTATTAAGGATCATATCAGGTGTTGTGAGGTTTGTCAAAGAACCAAATGTGATACTTCTAAACCGGCTGGCCTGTTGTAGCCTCTTCCCATTCCTAATAGGCCTTGGCTGGATATTAGCATGGATGCCATTGAAGGGTTGCCTAAATCCCATGGTCAGGACGTTATCTTGGTAGTGGTTGATAAACTCACCAAGTTTGTGCACTTCTTCTCTTTTCATCATCCTTTCACTGCTGCCAAAGTTGCTGCTGTGTTCGTGCAGGGTGTCTTCAAACTACATGGCATGCCCAAGTCAATTGTCAATGATAGGGGGGCTGTCTTTACTGCTGCTTTTTGGAAAGAGTTGTTTCAGTTGCAAGGTACAAAATTGGCCATGATCTCAGCTTATCATCCACAGTTTAATGGTCAGATTGAGGTTGTTAATAGAAGCTTAGAGCAATACTTGAGGGCATTTGTATGTGACAGACCTCATGAGTGGACTGATTGGATGCATTTGGTAGAATATTGGTTCAATTCTAATTACCACACTTCTGCAAAAATGACCCCTTTGAGGCACTGTATGGCTACCCCCCCTCCTAGACTTTTGGATTATGTTTCTGGTGCAACTAAAGTGGAGGCCGTGGATAACTTTTTACGTACTAGACAGGAGCTTCTTTCTCTTTTGAAACAAAATCTGACTTCAGCACAGGCCAGAATGACACTTTTGGCTGATTAACACAGGTCTGATAAGTCCTTTAGTGTTGGTGATTGGGATTACATTAAGCTCCAACCTTATAGATAGTCTTCTTTGCAAATGAAAGGGTATAACAAGTTCTCTCCAAGGTTCTTTGGTCCATTTCAGATTGTTCAACGCATTGGTGAGGTGGCTTACAAGGTGGCTTTGCCAAAGGGCTGTCCTATCCACCTTATGTTCCATGTTTCTTGTTTGAGACAGAAATTAGGGGCTCAGGTTACTCCAATTCCTTCTCTTCCTTCCATGGATTCAGCTGGTCTACTTCAACCTGAACCTGTTGCAATTCTGCAGCAGAGGTCTAAGTAGTTGAGGAGCCGTGTCATTACTGAGGTCTTAGTGCAATGGCGAGGACAATCTGTTGAAGATGCAACCTGGGAGTCTCTTTATGTTATTAACAACAGACTTCCTCACCTTGTGGGCAAGGTTCTTTAAGTGGGGGGGGGGGGGGGGGGGACTTTGTTGAGCTGTCTAGCCTTGATGTCTGGCCTTGAGGACAAGGTTTTTTAAGGGGGGTGGATTGATAGGAGTTGTATTGACTTGAGTGTGTGTGTGTGTGTGTGTGTGTGTGTGTGTGTGTGTGTGTGTGTGTGCATATACATGTATGTTACTGCTCAACATATTAATTGATAGTTAGTTATAGGAAGTTAGTTACTATGCCAATTGTATGTGCCAGCTAAGGGTAGATTGATGAGTTTAACTGATTGTAACTACCAGATTGTATTGTACTAAGTTGTATATAAGGAAGAGAAGGGTGTATGAGAAGTTTAAGCAGAAATAATATCAATTTTTCTCGACTCAGTCTTCCCAATCTCTCAATTTCTCTCTGATCTTCCTATTCTTTATTCTCTTCCCTTGGAGATTGGTTTCCTCGAAACAACCCTTGAACACAATCACCCTTCCCTAAAGCTGATTCTATCATTAACCTATAACCAAGTCTACAATGAACTAGTTCTTAAAAAAAAAAAAAAAAAATTGTGTACATTCATCTAATACGAAACTTTTCTTTAATTAACAAACTCATCAATGTTGATGGAATTGTTTCCATAACCTTTTCACCATTAGTTTAAATACTTCTAAGTGTGGTGTCTCAATTGGTTGACACTTTTTGGTAATTTTAAGGGAACTTCTTCTCATGTTGTAAGTTTGAATTATTATAAAAAGAAAAATGGGTGTGATATCTCAAAACCAGTCTTTTTTTTTTTTTTTTAATTTATAATGGAAAGTGAAATTTTGAATCTTGAATGTCTCAATTAAAATCACCACAAGGTGGCCATTAAATTATAAAAGCTTTTGACTTCTCAAAATAAGTTACAACTATGTTAAATTTAGTGGCAATATATTAGAAAAATAAAAAAATTTAAAAATATAAGAAAATATTATGAAAAAAAAAAAAAGGAAAAGAATTGCAATCTATCTGATGATATATTAGGAAATATTTAAAATTTATCAGGAAAATTTATGAAATCATCAAATATTGGTCGCCATGGAAAATATGTATTATTTTCACTAGAATCCTCCAATGTTATCCTCTTCCCCCCTTCTCTAATAAAAATATTTGTTTGGTAAAGATGATTAGACAATTGCTTGAGAAGGTTTTTCTTTTCTATTTTTACTTGCCGATTGAGGAATTTAAAGTCACTGATTTTTTTTTTTTTTTTTTGGTGGGAGAGACCACTTTTTGGCCCATTATATAAACTAATTTTCTTTTGTTTTTGTTTATACTTTATACCCATCTGTGAAGCCTTGCATTGCGTCTTTGTTCACCCACTTAGCAGAAGTCTTCGTTCACCCACTTAGCGCATTACAAACCGTTCCCTATTTTCTCCATTTCATTGGAGTATGAGGTTAACTCTTCAGTATGAGGTTAAACAACCGCAATGTCCAACAACATTTACATGCAAATGATGACGATGATCAACTATCATGATTAGTTTGACGAAGTGTCAATTTTCATTATGCACAAGAATTGATTAGAAAGGAACTGCACGTAAGTGAAAATAATTATGTGCAGTGCTGGAATAAAATGAGTGGGATTTGATAAATTTGAGTAGGTTTATTTATACCACCTTTTCTTAGTTTATGCAGAGAAGATCTTTATGAAGTTTACGTAAGTTTTTTGTAACTATCCAATATTCATGTACCGACAAAGTTCAAACAAAAACTGTAACATAATACTAATTAAGTGAATAGATGCATGCTTTGTTGAGGTAAGAAAAAAAAAAGGGACAGTTAAATCTCTTTCATGTGTTCCAAAACATAGGTTATACACAGCCAACGTAAACACTTTTATTCGAACATAAATTCTACCAAGTTAATATTAACAAAAAACAAGAAGGCATAGCAGCTAGTCTTCTGATTGGAAGAAATGACAACCCAAAAAAGGGTATGAGAGAGGTACTTGGGTCCATAATGTTTCAAAATAGGAGTGAATTTACTTTTTGTGGAATAGTTGATTGGAGGAAAGGATTTACTTAATCAATAGAGGATTGACTGGATAACAACTAGGGGACCTCAAAACATTTAAGTATTGAGGGGTTGCTTGTGGGCAAAGCTTTGAAGTTTGACCCCATGATATGAGAAAGAGACCCTCACACACATGCTTGCCTTAGTCGTTATTCTTAAATAGATTTGCGTGATTCAGGGTGTGTTTTTGAGAGAGTTATGTGTGCCATCACCATTCTAATTATTAAATTCAATACACCTGCTCATCATGTTTAGCTAGCTAGGTCCTATTCTTTTTGGTATTATTGGGCTACTCGTCCTTTTTTCTTTTGCCCATCAATGCAATATGAAATTGGTAAGGTTTCTCTAATCTAACACAATAAAGATTTATAATGTATTTGGTCGGTTTAAGAATATTGGGACTAATTAAGATTACTTTACATATGTGTGTCTCCAATAATAATAGTATTCTAATAAATCATTTTCAAGGCCGGGTCAATTGCCAAAATTAGCGTAATAGAGTATATCATGTTGAATTACTCCATTATCCCATCATCATGCATGCCAGATCACCAAAGTTTGAATAAAGCTATAAGAGATTATTACATTTCAAAAGTCAAGGGAAACGAAAAATATATCAATGTGTATACGAAGTTCGTTACAGTAGAGAAATGATTACAACCATAGACAAAGGTAACAGTAACTGGACAAGAAAAATGTAAAGGGCCAAATTCAACTTGAAAATATATTTTACAGCCAAAACTTGCTATAAAGAATTAGTTAAAAGGCTGAAAACTTCAACTAGAGAAAGAATAAGGGGAATGTCGGTGGTTGAGAAGAAAGGGGAAGTGAGTTGGGCCAAATACCTCTAGAATACCATAAACAAATTTTTTTTTTTCATTTTAGACTATTCTATCAAGGAAGATGGCTATCTAGTCAATTCATTTGTAGAGGGCTAGAGGTTACTGCAAATGTATCATGCAGCTGTAAAATGAATTAAGTTGCTTGCATGTGACTTTCTCAAGTTCGGTTAGATTTTGTTGTGAATATTGCTTGTACTCGTTCACTAATTAAACAAACTAATTTCAAGCTTAAGTTGAAATTTAAAGCTTAATACACTTGATAAACCATTCTTGAACAAATCTAATCAATTGAATTTTGATATTTTTATAAACATTAAAGATAGTATTTTTTTTTTTTTTCATAATCATCATTTACAATTTTAAGGACTTTTTTTGGGTCAAAATGTAGTTAATTTTATTTTCATGTTTTATAAAAGTTGTTAGCATCTAAGTATAAATATTGTGGCTAATATGCATAGAATAATAACTGTTGGGTTATAAATTGACCTCAGTTAATTAATTCAATTACTCAAGTTAATTAATTAATTAAATTACATGCAAATTAGATTAATATATATATATATATATATACACAATCAAATCACCAAATTAAATTAAAGTGCTGGAAAAAACAAGTTTGACACAACGAATTGCGATGGGAAAACCCTCGCAGGCAAAACCGTATCGAGTGAATTTCAAGTTATCATTCTTGAAAAATCCACTAACAAGAAAAAACGGTTACAAGCACAAGAAATCTTACCCTACAGGATTATCTCGAAATACCTATATACAGTCGAACCTACTGATCTATACTAATATCAACTCCAATCCACAATTGAACTTGATCATGTAGAAAACTTCTCCTTTGTATGAATGTCCCTATCTGTAACTAACTCCACATCAATACTTTTGATTGTTGTAGCTTTTTATAGTAGGTTCACACAAAACACCAATAAGATCTTCAACTGTTGGTGTTAGAGACTTTGTTTGGTACAAGACCCAAAGGCTCACAAGAGTTGCAGCAATATCTCAATCTTTTGTTTTCTGAACTCATGGGTTCAATAGGTGGAGGCTAGGGTTCTTAATATCGAAACCTTACATTTTATTTCTCTTCTAGGTTACACAAATAATAGCCACTTAAATAAAACGTTGCTGAATAGTTTCTTGATAGGTCGACAAGTATCAAGACCTACAGATTCAGTTTTCTTAAGTTGTTTCTTAAGCAGTCTTGTATCTTCAATAATACCACTTGTTAACTTCATTGATGTCTTCTTGAACATACTAGAAACTAGAACTCAATTACATGTAAAGTGTGTTTTGATCACAAATATGCCAATACATAAAAATATAACCCTTACAATAATAAACTTTCTGAAATAAATTTGTATTAAGCTAATTTACTTAACCAATTCAATTTTTTTGAGAAATTAACCAGCAAAGCTTAAACATAAAAGTTGAACTTACACTCCGATTGTTTTCCTGTAAAAGGTTTTTTAGAAATTTTTTTTAGCATTTTACTGTATTTGTTTCATTGTAAAATTTGTTCAAAACTTGAAAATGTTTTCTGTTAATTGCAAAATCATTTGTAAAATGTTGTAAAACGTGTTACCTTTAAAAAATTGGTAAAACATTTTATAAAAACACATAGTGGCTCTCCTCTCATTTGGTAGTTAGGTCGTTAATTTGGTAGTTGGAGCTGTCGATCTAGTCGTCGAACCACCAACTCCGCAATGGGTTCGAAGGCTCAGTTCCCAAAACCATCAAATTTTTGTCTTTGACTAGACTGACAGCTTTGGTGGCTAAGCTGCTAGTTTTGATGGTTTGTACTTGAAAATTTACATGTCACACTAAATACTTAAAAATATTTTACTAAAAATATTTTCAAATGTAAATGTTTTATTTGAAAATACTATTTTATATTTGAAATATTTTATAGCGAAACAAATGGACCGTAATGTCTTAAACTTTAGCTCCATAATCAATTAAATATGATAATCTTTAATACAATAGTTTTTTTTTTTTATATATACAAGATAGAAATTCTACTCTAGCCTAATCTAAATATATATGTGTGTGAAACTCCCTCTTAGCAACTTGAGCCTCAGCCCTTGTCCCCCACACCCTACAAAGCATTTATACTTATGAAGTAACTACCACATGAAAGGTGCGTGGTGGTAATACAGTAGTTCTTAACTTGGCTTGACTTGACTTGAGTATAATCCGACCTATGATATAAAATACAATATTCTTAAGATTTAGAGTAATCTTTTTAGGATGGATTTAAAATTTATGCTCAATCGATTTCAACCACTCTTCTAACCATTAATCATTTTTTTTTTTTTTTTGTTAAAGAAAAAATAAGTAGAGGGGGGCGACCAGTGTGGCTTCCCTACCTGGGCGTGACCATAGTAGCACCCTACCTGGTCAATCAATTATTAATTGACCTTTGTATCCTAAAATTAAAGGTGAATATTTTTACACGTGATGAATTTAACTATTATCACGTTTTTTTTAAGTACACATTTGGTGACGTTTGATTTTATTATTTCTCTAAACTTTTAAATTTCTTAAATCTTATTAGAGTACTAGCATCAATGCGTAAAAAAAATGCTACTTTAACAAACTATTTCACAATTTATCATAAATCTCATCTTTTACTTTAGCATATTACCCATTAAAATAATATTCTAAAATAACTCTTACATCTAATTAAAAAAAAAAAAAAATCAAATCAGAATTGGGAACCCACCACCGCCACCAGCAACCCACCAAATGAGAGAGAGAGAGAGAGAGAGAGAGAGGAAAACAAAAGTAGCATTGATATAGTGATTTGTTACTAATAACATATCATTGTAGCAATGTTAAAATATTTTGCAATTTTTGCTCAAGTAGTACATGGATGGAGGGAGTGTTTTTTTTTTTTTTTTTTTTTTCTCTTTGGTGTGCTAAAATAATATTTGAGAAATGATATGCTCACAACATTTTCACAACAAATTCTAAGTGACAAATTGTTACTAGTTGTTATTATTGAGACAAAAAAGTAATCTTAGTGTTAGGTTCAAATTTGAACCAATAACAACTAACCACTTATAATTTATTGTAAAAATATTGTAGATGTATATTTAGGATCTTTTAGCACATCAGATGCTAGTGTTCTTTGCATACATATCTCGTGCAAATGATAAAATCATATTGAAGAAATGTTTAGGAAAACATAATAATCCTTTCAAAATAGTCTAAAAACCAAACTTACACGCGCGCGCACACACCAAACTTACAACGTAATGTTCGTTTTTTTGCAATCCTTAACGGTGATGGTGAATAACCGAATATCTCTACAAGCTTAATAGGCCTACGGTCAACAGTTTTATGGCCTGGTGCGTCAAGCCCATTAGAAAGCCCATATATTTTTCCCCAACTATTCATACCTTGTTAAACTTATTTCTCCAAGCTGGTACTAAAATTAACAAAGCCCTAAACGGTAAAACATAAATTCCAAAATTTACTCAAGAATACACCCAACACATTTCCTTGCTTTCCTTCCTTAATTTTTTTTTTAAAAGTAAATATAAATATATATATATATATATATATATATAGAGAGAGAGAGAGAGAGAGAGAGAGAGTAATGCTACCGATATAAAATGTTGTGTGTGTGTGTGTATGTGTGTCTATAAACAACATTTTTACAAAATGTTGATGTGACCAACTTTTTATTGGTTTTCATTTATATTTGTCATTAATATTATTTTTTCACTTATTAATAACCACTCATTATATCAGTAGTTTATAAAAAATTTTGTAAAATAGTTTATATATGTAACCTATTAATAAATAGGGAATTACATATCACACGACTTTCTTGTCAGCAATCTTCGAGTGAATAATGAGCTTAGAACATTGCACTATTCCATCTTTCCACCCGCATAGCGGTTTTACAATCTCAAATTTATAATTATATCACTTGGCTGTACAAGTTGCCACAAGAAAATCAATAGCAACTAGTGAAGACCGAAGAGAAAAACTCTCCAATCATTAGCTATATTTTTGTGGTTCAAATGATAAACTATATATTATTAGACCACAACAACGAGGACAACAACAAATAATCCTTATTCTCAAAATTTTGTGGTAGGCTGTGGATCTTTACAGGCTAGTTAGAGTAGGTCATATATATTATTTTTCTCCATTCCATTCTATTTATAATAATACTCTCTGTTACTCTCTCAATTTTCATGTCTTTTTTTATATCTTCTATTAATGTGATTTTTTTTGTCTTTCTCTTCGTTTTTACGTTCTCTCAACTTGGATTAACTCGCTTTTTCTTATTAGTGCATTAGTCCCTCTCATTTGAACAAGACCAAATCATCCTAAATGACTTTCTTTTATCTTTTCATTAATAGGGATCACTCATATTTTTAGGTGAATTTCTTTATTCTGAATCTTATTTTTTCGTGTAATCCATTTTAACATTCTCATTCAGTTATACTCATTTTATGAATATGTCGTTTCTCAAGCCAATAGCCCAAGATTTAAAACCATAAAGCATAGTTGATTGTATAGCAGTCTTACAAAATTTTCCTTTTAGCTTCATAAGTATTCTATAATCGCACAACACTTTTGATACCCTTCTCTACTTTATCCACCCTACTTTTATCTTATAATTCACATTCTCTTTAATCTCTTTTTTATGAATTATTAGTTCAAAATATCCAAGATAATTATTATTTAAATTTTAAATTTATAGTTTTAAACTGTTGATTTGTTGTATACCTTATTATGTATTTATAGAAATAAATACAATTACTCTCCTCAAATAGAAGAGAGAATATATTAGGGTTCAAGTAATAACCCAATGCTAATGACATCATTCATACTGTCTCATATATGTTTCCATCAACATATCTCCATCAACATATCTCCATCAGACTTGTCCCAATATGTAATTTGCCTAACGTGGTGGTGAATGTGGCCCTAATAATTCTCGTGGACAAGGTCATAGTTGAAATAGTGGCTTTCGGTCCATTGATAATCGCAACTCATTGTCACTAATGGTGATCAACATCAAAGTTGTTATCAGAGAACCAATCAGGCAGTTGAGTTGGATTACTATAAGCAGCAAGGGCCGGGGCTTGAGGGAGGTGTGGTGTGGTTGTAGCAGATGGCTGCAATATGATTGACAGCATTACAGATCGTTGAATCTATGCCCATTGCTCTAAAACTTCGATGTGACAGTTGTGCTACCTATTTCCCTGGAAATTTGGTTTCCCATTCATACACTAAACATGTCCGAGATAAACTTTCATGTTCCTTGTGAGTTGTAACAAGGTTGCCTGTAAGGACCTTCAAGTGTGTTTCATTAATTTCCACCACAAAGACCCACTTGTAGAGTGTAGACATCATGACCAGAGGCTCTCCTATCTTATCATGTATCTATAGATAAACACAATAGCTCTCTCCTCTCAGATTGAAGAGATATTACATCAAATTATTTTTCTTTTCTAACTTATACCAACAAAAGCACTTACATATATTTGTACTAAACTGATTTGAGAGTAGAGATAATATGCTAGAAATACATATCCAACGTTTTAATTCTCGTGCATATTTTTGCTTATTGTAAGAGATGGAGAGGGGGATCAAATCTAATTTCTTCACAAAATAATGCCTGTTAAACTACAAAACTTTTTCCTGCTTCTCATGTATATGATCTTAAGAACATACATGCAATGAATTATCATACATTACATACATTTTTAAAACATTTTGGTACAAGTACAACACGAACATTTTAAACCTAAATGTTTTTTTAGACAAATTGTAAACCTAATTTGATGATGAGACACTGGGTGCTTAATTAATGGTCAATTTAAAATATATATTGATTTTGCTCTCAATCATCACTCTATAAAATAACAATACTAGGGACATACCTAATTTCACACATAAAGGTTAAACCTCACACATAATCTGCCCTACACTCCTACTTCCTGGTCAATATATTTGTACAGGGTGGGAGGAAGTTGCTAATGGCAAGTTGCTGAGCATGACTTAGCCCAACTCGGGTCATTTGATTTGACTCCAAGTCCTAAACCGTAAACCTCACCTTGTATGATATTAGTGCAAGCATATAGGAGGATTTACAATTTCAGATTATTATCGGTGCTAGCTACATCCTTATTTTGAATAAGCCATATTGCACTTTTTATAGGAAAAATAAGATAAAGGAAAACAGAGAACGCAAATCGAAAAGGGTGTTGAAAGTATTTTCTATTTGAATCTCATACGTAAAAGAACCAAAAGAAAACTTTCATTTGCTTATAAAATTATGTTTACACGTACTGATTTTTTCCAAATCATATAATTTCCTTTTCCTCGTTCTATAGTATAGACGTCTACGGTAGATGAATTAATACCACCCGTGTGTCTTATTCTTTCCAAACGTGGCCAAATATACTTGGGTTTAGACCTTCGTGTGGTGGCTTTCACAATGAATCGCATACGACATGGCATCTTTTTTTTTTTTTAATTTTTAATTTGTGTATTGTAAATTTTCAATTTATAACGTCTGCTTCTGATAATTGTACTGTTTATCATTAAATCAAGATACCAATCAATTTTTGGTGTAGGTAGAAAATGAACCCCGAATCTCTTATTTAACTATCAGAGACCTCACCAGTTAAGTTAATTAAAACCCACTACAACATTCTATTTTTACCACTTATCATGCGTTTATTTTTCTAATTCATGCACTTGAATATTCATAAGATTATATTCATAGGAAATTGGTATGTTTTGATTCTTCGGACTGCTATGAATTTTTGTGTTTAAATTACTCGCTAAATCACTGGATTTCATAGGCTACGTTTTTTAAGATAAATAAATTAGTGACTTTGAAATCACACGTAACGGGAAATAAGGAAATGATGGTGTTTTCCTATCATGATGTTCAGTTTGATAGTGACTCCTAAAACGTAATTGGTGGTATGGGAATTAAAAAGAAATTGTAATTTGGCACAAAGATTCGTGCCTCTTGTAGTGCTCTCATGTCCATATTGAAAATAATCAAATGGCACGCTATCCTACTAATTAATATATGGAAATTTAGGTCCAGGTCAGACTATATTGCATATGGGAAAAATATTCTTATGCATTTCTTAGTTTCACACGCGTTGTTCACTGTTTTTAAATATGTCGCTAAAGATATGAAATAAGTGATGTGTATGGACTATTTATACTATCAAATCTGTTGTAATTAGTGTTTAATTGTTGTGGATTTCAGTTTGGTAAAATCTTTGATAGTTAAATAAGAGATCCGGAGTTTAATCCTTGCTTATACCAAAAACTAATTGGTGTCTTGGTTTGATGATACAAAACTATCATCAGTAGCAAACGTCATAAGTTGAAACTCTCTCAAAAAAAAAAAAAAAAAAAAAGGTGTCCAATTGTTTATTATGGGTGCTACCCCCACAACTCAACTTTCACTTTTATGTTCGAGATTAGGTCACAAATGGATGAAAATTAATTAACTTCATTTATAAACTAGTTTGGGGAGAGGCATTTCAAATCGTTTGATTGCATGTTTTATTATATTTTTCATGTTTGTCAAATTTTAAGAGATCAATAGTTATGTCATCAATGATATGTTTAAATTTCAAGTTTTTGTGGTAAAAAATTAATTATGCATAGAAAATAAGTTCATTAATATAATAGTAAATAACATTTGATTTGAATGAAGTTTAACATATGTATTAAGAACATATATAAATAACATATAATTTAATGGTTAAATTTTCAAAATTCACATCCAATAAAAAAAATATATGAAAGGATTTTTAAGGGTTTCTTACCCTCTCCTTTTTCCATTCCTACAAATATACAACCCAATGCTAGCTTTTGTTCAATTTAGTGGTTCACGATCAACTAGGTCAAACCATAGATGTCTAAGAATTGTCACAATTGGATAATTAGGATTAATCAATGACTACTAAATTCGATTCTTTCTTCCCCTATGCCTATACAACAGAATGCTTTCTTTTAATTAGATTTAGTTGTTTTGTGGCCAACTAGGACTATTCAATGTCTTAGCATTGTGACAAACTGAGAATTGACAGTTACTATGCAATTATGCAAATATAATAAGAAAACAAAACATCTTTGAACCTAATTGTAATATATACACCAACACACCAAGTTGTTTGTCATGGACTAATTAAATAATATCTGAAACAATGAACCCACTCAAGGCTAGGTCTTTTGGGTTCTTCAAACGACAAAACAAAATATGACATAAATTTCAAGGATATGGGGAAAACCTTGATTGTGAATCAATGGTCGCAATATTTGTCATGTAGCAGAGAATAGTCCTTACAAGGCATAATTCTAGAGGGGTAATTCTTACATGCTCTGGGAGCAATACTCCCTCCTCTCACATGAGGGGTGAGCTCCCATAGTGGGAGCCCACCCCTCATGTGAGAGGAGGGGGAGCTCACCCCTCATGTGAGAAGAGGAAACATTGTTCCCCCAACACCTAAGTTTTTCCCATTCTAAAGTTGATAATTGTAAACGTTGCAGCAATTGTGATCATTGATATAGTATTGCTGGTGGTTTAACAGTGACAATAGTGATGATGATTAAAACCTATAGAACAATATGCAGCCCCTCCTACCTTCAAACTACATATATCCTGCATATCCATTTATACCATCTTTCCATTCCAAACTCTGCCACTGTGATGCTTATTTTCCATCATGAATACTGGCTAGCTAATTCATTAAGCCTGTACCAGAACCTAATGCCATCAAAACTACATCTTTTTTTACAGCATTATTACCATTATTCACTTTTGCTATCATTAGAAAAGTAGATCCAACATATACACTGCACCATCACTTCCACTAATAGCATTCAACATCATCACCTCTTCAGCATGTTACCGTCTTTCACTCCATCAATCCGATAACAAGACGTAAAGGCAAACACCTCCCACCCAAAAAAAGTTTTCAACCTTCAAAGATGTAAGTTATAATACTTCATATATCTCTTAAACTTGATTATAAAATCAGAGAAGTGAGTTTAAGTAGATTATATATATTTAAAACTTTTGCTATCATTAGAAAAGCAGCTCCAACATACACATTGCACCATGATTTCCACTAATAGCATTCAACATCACCCCTTCTTCCCTTCAGCATGTCACCTTCTTTCACGCCATCAAACATCCACCCCCCCCCCCCCCCCCCTCCTCCCGCTCCTCTCCCAAAAAAAAAAAAAAAAAAAAAAACCAAAAAACAAAAGATTTCAACTTCCAAAGATGTAAGTTATAATACTTCATAGCTGTTAAACTTGATTGTAACTTTTATATATATAACATGTACTAATGGGTTTTGATTCCATAACCCCTACCTTCTACTCAATGGCCTAATAAGTGTAAATTTTATGTCAAGATTTATTTAGAATTTTAGTAACCTTAATTCTCCCAGTAGTATAAGGGCCCAAGGCACACAATATTTTTGACAAATTGGCATGGTCTTTCGTGATTGTTGCATAATAAAAATGCTTAACAATGGTAGACTTTAGATGTAAATGAAGTTGCTCTAGTCATAATAAGTCATATCAACAATTATATAATTAAAAAAATGTTGTGCGTTAGCATTGTTCTAATTCCCCAGAAATTTTGATAATATAAGCTCTTCGGAAGCTTTGTAACTCAATTAGTATTTTTTTTGTTTGTTTTCAACAAAGATGCACTTGATCCAAATCTCCCCTCTCACGTTGTCCTAAAAATTGAAATTATCCAAAAAAAACTAAGCTCTCTACCAGTCCCTCCAATAGCTGCATTGGGAAGTCTGAAAGCTTCATTTCTCGAGTCCTTTGAACTACCCCAAGGGGTTGGTAGAAAGAATGCCAGTGGCCAAAACGCCTAGTGGAATCCATAAAAGATGCAAAGCACCCAAGTTTGCAATGATGCTTTCAACAGAACTTTGGAAATCGTACTGTAAGGCTTGAATAAATTACCACAAGTTAATAATCTGTTCAGCATGGAGACAAAAGCTAAAGTAGTGCAGTGAAAAGGGGATTAATGAAGAGTGACTGAACAGTTTGCACACTACTGAAAAAGACGGAAAATAAAGTACCAGATGATTACTATGGCATCAAAGACTCAAAATTGTGTCCTAGCTAGCCAATGACTAACCTGAAACTATTTCTTTCAACGTTCTAAAAATATAAATGTACGTATATAAGAACAATTTCTCTCCTTGTCTGAGATTCACTTAAAAATGAGACAGCACACACAACCACACAAGAATGTACTTAACTCCTCCTTAACCTCTATCTCTTGCAATATACTCAACTTCCCTCTCCCCCTCTCAAGCTTGTTCGAATATTAGAGAATAAATGTTGCACTACAGACATCATAGTACAATCCAAGCAATCACTTCAACAGCATATTTGGTCGGAGTCTGAATCTATGATTGATATCTAATAAGAATTAAATCCACAACCAATCCACACCCTTTCCTCTTCTCAATATACAGAAGAGGATAATTGAACTATCAACTTTGAAATCACTTTCTCAATGCGAGTATGAACCATCAACATTCTGACATCCATCATACACGCACAGGCTTACTGATAGATAATTTATATATTCGTAATGTTTTGTTTTCAATGCAATTTGAAAATATAAGCATTATTTTCCAAAAACACAGTTCCTTAACAAATAGCATCAAAACAACAAATAACTAGTGCCAACCACAGAAAATAAATAGTCTCATTGAAATGACAAATCTCCCTCTCTTTCTATACCATTATACCCAACCCTTCCCCATAAAAACTTATAAGAAAAAAAAAAAAAAAAAGGTAAAATTAAATAAAAAATTATTTGCTCCTCATCTGATCTTCATTGAGGACTGCAACATATACCCCCAACCCCCACCTAGTAACAGATACATTAGAAGAAAAAATAAAAAAGACATGGTCATGCATATATACATACAAAATAAAAACCAACTTACTGAACTAGAAAGTTGCTCCAAAGGGTCCTCAATATGTTCAAGGAAAACCTTCCACATCGAAAGTTGACTATGATGATGATGATACCCAAGAGATGAGATGAAGAGGATCCGAGGTTCCTCTCAGCGCAATTAGTGAAGTCTCAACCTTGATAATAAAACTAACAGGCTGATTGTTTTTGCAGCTGACATGATCGCTCCGATCCAAGCTCCTCCCATCATTACTTCAATACGAAATCTTTTTTTTCTTTTTCTTTTTTGTCAAATTTTTCTTTTGAAACCAACCCCACCTTGACCATAAAAATTCACTACAAACAGAAGTAATCAACAAAAACCTAGGTAACTAAAAAATGACCAAGAATATGACTAAAAAAGAGGGAGACAATTTCGAAAATGATGTCTGGTTTTTGCTAGATCAGAGAAGTGACCGAAGACCCTATGTTTCCAGGATCATTCCAAGAACCCATATTTGTTGCATTCCAGTAAAGAGATGGATCCGACAACCCAACTTGCTCCATTTGATTATTCTGGCAGGAACCATTATTCCAATCCAACCTGCTGTTACCATCTTCTACTTTCACTTCTTTTATGCCAATCCCTGCAGCTTCAGCACTGTTACTCGCTATATGCAAGCCTTCAAATGGTGCCAAGCTTTGATAATGATTTGGTGCTCGATTGTCTTTCATAGCGCCATTCATGAATTTCTGTTGTTGAAAGTTAGAGGAGAGAAGGGAAGCAATGGTTGGAGAAGTAGTGGCAGTGGAAGATGAGGAACCAAAGATGGAATAATTTGAAAGAAGTGAGTTTGATGTGGAAGAAGGATTAAACCCATTTCGGTAATCATTTTCACTGGTATCATTAGCCATAATTCCAGAGGAAAACCCTAGTCCAAGAGCATTTAGTTGGGGTTGGAGATCATACCCAGAAACATTTTCTACATTGGAAACTCTCGGATTGAACCTGGTGGGAAATGGAAGACTCACATCAGAAGGGTTACTGGATAACCCAAAAAACAAAGGATTAAGATGATGATTTGATGTGGAAGAAGATATATCCAAGTGGGGTTGAGATGGAGGGATTATGTTTGCACTAGGAGTTGAAGAAGAGGAAGCTCCATCAACGGCTGAAGCTGAAGAAGGCCTCTTCACGCGCTTGTTTTTCCTGCATCCACCACCTACAGGAACGTTTCTCAAAGTACCACCTCTTGTCCAGTACCGCTTGCAAGCCTTGCAGAAGTGCCTTGGTTGAGACAAGCTGTAATTGTTGTAGTAACAGAACTTTGTGTTAGATGAATCACAGCGAGGACACCTGAGAGCTTGTTGTTGTTGTTGTTGCTGCTGCTGCTGTTGTTCTTGGACTTGTTTTTCCATTACTCTATTGCCTGTTGAAGCCATCATGCCCTTCTGATCATCTATCTGATTCTGCAGCAAAGTGAAAGAAAGGAGAGGAAAAAAGAAAAAAAGAAAAGAAAAGAAAAAGAAAGAGTATGAGGTTGCGTTTTAGGGTAAAATAACATCATAGCAGAGATATTCGGTTCCAATAGCAAAGCAACAAAAATGGGGTGGTCATGTTTTGTCTAATAATTGAGAGAGAGAGAGAAGAAAGAAAAACCTGTGGCCATTCGTTAGTAGTTGGAGTGATGACTACCATCTTCTCACAGTTACTCTTACTCAACATTTTTTCCTCTCAAAAGAATCGTTGAAACAAAGAGTATACAGACAAATAGCAGGTGGCGACGTGAGCCTTTCTTGATGGGGTTGAAATATTATGACCATGAGAGAGAGAGAGAGAAAGGATTAACCATTTACATACAAGAAGGAAAGTATAATTACTTGTAATTATGGTTTTTTTTTTAATGTATTTTCACGTGATGGGTCTGGTCCAAAATCGAATTTTAGTTGGACAATATTTCAATTGGATTAGAATAATGAAAAGAATATGGAGGACATTCGAAATCCAAGAAGAAGACAGGGAGGTAAAGTAACATAACAGATGAATCTTGGGAGGTTCAATGAAGAAAGAACATTATTATTATTCTACCCAAAAAACATAGAAAAAAAACACACTATTATTACATTATACAAATGAGAGACTAGTGAGTCTACACAGTGTTCGCAACATCACTACGTAAAATTCTTTTGTACAGATAGGGATGTAGATAGATAATAAAGTGAATCCCTAAGAGCACAATACCCGATGCATTCATACAGCAAATCCCACTTCCACTTTATTTATTCATTCATAATTCTATTGAATTATTATGTAGCACCAAATTTAATTATTATTATGTTATAGTTGTCCTCTCTCTTATAGGTCTCGACAGCATATCCAACCTCAAATCTTGATCCAACTGTTCAAATTATACCAATTTCTGTTTAATTCTCATCATTGTTTCAAAAGATGGTTCCTTTAAACACAGTGTAGATTAAGGCGGCCTACAGTTTAGACCAAATACGAAATTTCGCTTTAATCATATTCTAAAGTACGTAGGGGGGAGAAATAACAAATTGAGTAGCTTCTGCACTATTGATTTATGAGACATAGTATACTCCTTTTAGACCCATTAATGGTGAATGATACTTTACATAAATAAGTACTAGGGAGCTGATGAGGAGGTAGATAGAACATAATGAGTGACCATTCGCTTTCGCCTTATGGATAGTGAAAATTCCAAACAAAAAAAGACAAAGATGGGCAACATGTGGCAGCCTACATCTCAGACACAAACATAGGAAAACCACGCCTTATTTGCATTGCAGTGGCTCTTTGCTCTTATTTATCTTCCAAAACGTTGAGGAACACACTACTTTTTATCTAACATTATGATTGGTGTAAAAGCAAAATAGATTTTTTTTATTATTAATGAATTCAGGTTCAGGGTTCTTTCACCAATCACACAACAAAACATTTGAACCATTATCAAAAATATTATATAGCTGATATTACTTGTACGCTTCTCCACCTCTCTCAAAGTCTCAAAAGCTAAGTACTTGGTGAAAAATAATAAATCAAAAAATTAAAGGAAAAGAAACCGTTAACAGTGTCAGATAGAGAGAGAAAGAGAGAGCATGGATCCAAGAGATGCAAACCCATGTGGTAGGCAGCTCAGCTCCTGTGGAAAAAGAAGAAGAAAAAGCAAAGCATAGTTTGGGGAACAAATGGATTTTGTAGTCCCCCAAGGGATCTTCTACTCCTCCCTACATCCCCATCATTATTCTTCCGCAGTCCTCTGCTTGTTAAACTTTGATCTTTGCTTTGGTAACTAAAATATTACAGTCACGTTGCCTTTTCCTAAGAAGCATTTTGTTATTCTTTCAAGTGTTGTGGACTGTATGTAACTTGCAGATTGAAAGTATTTAATTTATTGTCATGTTGGATCATATTCCTCGCATAGACATGCATGTCCACCTAATACTAAAGGGTCTATTGGAGGAGAAGGCATGCTACAAAATTATAATTATCTTTCTTATCATAAAAAAAAAAAAAAAATTCTGTTATTATCTTTATTAACCAAAATTTGTTATGATTACAGAAACAATATTCTACTCCTTATTAAAGCATGAATGAGTCAACTGGGACCAATATTGAGCGGGATAGATCATAGATGAGAGTGATAACAATTCAAGCCATTCAAAGGATATCCAAAACAGGACACTGTTTTCTATTTTTTGTTATTTTCTTAATGTACAAAATGGTTTATATAAGATAGCATTAATGTCTTAGAGATTTAGGCTATGTTTGGTTGAGAAAATCATAAGGTTTGAGATGAAAAATAAAAGGAAACATAAAAATAAAAATAAAAATAAAAAAGTTTAGTTATAAAATTGGTTGTAGCCTTGGGCTACAAATTTATTTAATATCTTTTTATTAGATGTGAAGTTTGACAAATCTACCATTAGATTACATCTTCTTCTTATATCCTCCATACTTGCAAAAATTTCTATAAAATTAAAGATCAATAGCGATGTCATCAATAAATTGTTTAAATTACAAGTTTTTATAGTTCAAAATTATGTATAAAATATAAGCTTATATATCATATAATAAATAATATCTGATTGACAAAAAATTTGCATATATATTAGAGCATAAAGAACATACAATTCAACAATTAAATTTTCAAAATATGTAGTAATATTTATTTTATTGAGTAAGGTTGTAATTTTAGACTATAACTAATTTTGTAGTAAATTTTATCTAAAAAAATAATATATAAGAAAAGATTTTTATGTTCCTTAATGAGTAGTTGGTAAGATGGATACAAAGTGGAATAATGGAAAATAAATATTTCCTTTTAAGAAAAAATTAAGACTTTCCTTTACTTGGTTATGAGAATAAATAGAAGGAAAGAAATAATAATTTTTTTTAAATTACTATTTTATCTTGATTATTATTTTTATAATACTTATAAAACATTGTATTAACAAATGAATATTAAGATAGATACAAAAATTCATTAGGGCATAATAACTTTTTTTTTACAAAAACAATTCTTAAAAACAATGATGACATCATAAGTAATTTAATAGAAAAAATCACATTTTAAATAATTAATATTTTTATTAATAGTGTTTTCCATTTTACATTATAGTATACTCAAACATGTTAAAAGAAACCTTCTTAAACCCTTTCAAAATTTCCCATGTATTTAAAAATATGCACACCGATTTAGCTTCCTTTCTCATAAAGAAAAAAAATTAAGTTTGCCAAAAAGGGGGTTGAGGAGGGGGGGGGGGGGGGAGGGGATAGCAAAAAATAAACTAAAAAAAAATAACAATAATAATAATAATAATAATAATAATAATAATAATAATAAAGGAAAATTCTTATGTTAAAATTATCAAGGTCCAACCTTAGTCAATGCCCAAGTTTGTTGTTCATATTCACTATATAATTTCCCACGCAATGCGCCACTTTGCAAATTCATTTAAAATAACTTTTATGTTTTTTAAAACCTATTTATAATACTCATTTTATTGTATAATATTTATGTTTTACCAAAATATTGTTAAATGCTTTGAACCTCAGTTTTTTTAATTCATATTTTATATATAAAAAAAATTGTCATAGAATTGGCTTCTGAATATTGAGTGGAATTGCTCTACTAAACTAAACTTTTAAGATTGGAACAATCAAGTTTTTTAACATTTATAGGAGACTTAACATTTTATATTATTTGTAGACTATATTTTTAAAATTGGTTAGATGATTTTGAAATTGAAATTTATAAATTTAAATTCAAATCATAAAACACTTTCATATCCTAAAATTACAAAAATTTAAGCAATCTCCCAAACACTTTCTTAACCAAATATCGATCCATAAATCTCAAACACTCATTTCATTATCTCAGCAAAAGGAAATTTTCTATAAATACCGGCATATAAAGAATGTGATAAGATATAGAAAAAAATAGTTAAAACAATTCCATTTATCAAGATTTAATTGCCTTTAGCAAGGCTTCCACATTTAAAAAATATAATAAAAATTTAATAGAACACAAAAACACTCTAAAATCATTATTGACTTTTACTTTTATCGTCATAGCTTATATCAATATTGTACTAAATAGTAGTAAAAAAAACTACAAAGGAACTTATAAATTATGAGTTCTAAAACATTATTAAAAAAAAAAAGCAACTAATCTCATCAATTATAAGGTTTCTTTTTATTTCTCTTTAGTTCTAAAAAAAATACATTTATGGCTTTCTCACACTAAATATCCAAAGACGTAAAGCAACCATAGCTTTTACAAAACCCAAAACATCTGACCTCAACATCAAAACCATATATAATCCGTCGTCACTCATTAAAAAAAAGCAAGCCCTTGTCCTTGGTTATAACCAACTTAGATGGATTAAGATTAGATAGAACAACGAAGTTGGAGCTGGGTAGGTGTCATTGAAAGGTTGAAGATAAATGACATCATTCTTGGTCGGAATGTATTTGAAATGAGATGCATGAAGGGTTGTGAGCTATATATATAAAGGAGTAGAAGTGCAAGAGATTTATCTTGAAATATTGAACTAAAAAAATCTAAAAGTCATACAAAGAATATTTATTCTTTAATAGGAAAAGTCTTGAAACATTGAACTAAAGAAACAAAAAGTCTCTTTTTTTTCTTTTCTTTTTTTCTTTTTTTGTTCTTATATTGTGACTTAAGAATATTTTAATTCTCTTTTCAAATAGTGCACCACATAGCAACATCTTATGCTTTCACGCATAAAGTCTCTACTTATATATATATATATATATATATATAGATTATATCTAATCCTACTGGGAATGCAAGCAAAGTTGTAATACCCAAATCTAAGAAAAAATAGAGGAAAAAAATGGTTTTTTTTTTTAATTTAAAAAGAGGGGGGAGGGGGGGGGGGGGGACTTATTAATTTTGACATTGGGGGTTAGTAATGTATATACCCTTGGTTAAAAATTTTAGCCATGCACCCTAGACTAATTACTCATTAGTTATTTTATACTCAGACAATCTAAAGAGAATGATTTCTAAGGATTCCAAGGAAAGGAGACTTGAAGATTATTGAGGTAAGCTCCTTAAAAATCTCTTTTTACCATTGATCTAGTGATTCAAATTAGTTAGGTCTTAGAATAACTTGGTTTTATATATATATATATATATATATATTTTTTTTTTTTTTTTTGACACCTTTTTAGTAATTGGATTGATTATTATGGTTTTTATGTTGAAGTGTTTTTGAGGAGTACGTTGTAAGAGATTTTTATTAGGTATCAATTGATGTAAGTAACATTCTTCTTAGCTAGGTATATACTTTTCTTAAATTTAGTGAAAAGGACTGAAGATTTTAATGAAGTTTTTGTTTGAATTATAATATTTTGATATATGATATTTTATATAGATTTAAACAAAATTAGATATATTTTAGATTTACCATACAGTTTGAATATGCTTTAAATCTACCAAATTGGGGGTATACATTAGCCTAAAAACTAGTTTTTCTTTTACCAGTGACCTCATGTGGTTATGGGCCTATTCATAAGCATATAGCAAAATCATAGTCATAAATATTGTTAAATATATAAATTCTGATCAGATTTGTGCATTGTCTCAAGTCTAATGAAATTTTGGATGTTTTGAAATTTATTGTAAATTATATGTTAATCATCCAATGGAATAGAGATACAATTATAAGCCTATCAGTTCTGTCCAATAAACAGTTTATTTATTTTAGTTGTATATATGCTAGATCAGGCTAGTTAGGATTTTAGTTATTTGCTAAGCTGTCGAGCTCATCCCTTCTTTCTCTATTTCAAGTTTTGGCTATCATTAAGGTGATGTGCGTGAGAAGAATATTAGCTTTTGTTTTTGGGATAATATTCAACAGAATTTATATATGTTACTAAATCCCTTTTAGAGAATAATATTTGAAGGTTATTGAAGCCTTGCACACTTGTAAGGTAAATCTTTATGGGCATGTAGTTGTTGTCATATGCCTAGTTAATACATTGGGTTTTATGGAGTTCAAGTAAATAAATCCTAATGCTACATTTAATTCAAGTATTGTAACCTTTTTTTTTAATGCTACTTTTTTTTAATTCAAGTATTATAACCTTGATTATTTAATTTAGCCTACTATAAATAAACTTTAATAATTTCATTTTAACATAGAACTTAATAGTAATAGTAACTATAACAGGCTTTCCACTATGAATGTATGACTCTAATGCAGAATCACCTAATTCTCTACATTCTCTCCCTTTCTCTTTCTTTCTACATAATAACAATGTTAGGTTGTATCTTTTCCAATAGATTAGGTCAAATGGTTTTCATTGAAGATTAAGGCCACAAAATTGATGCGGTTTACATGCCACCGACTCCAATGTCACAAGAATTCCTAAATTTTAAAGAAAAACATTTGAATGGGTGAATTTCATTTTAGATTTTGAATTAACCAATTCGGTAAGTTTTCTGGCTACACAAAGAGCTCAGGAGAGACTTAGACAAGTACACAAGGGGAAAATTAATTTGTAATTTTCTATCACATCTTGATCATTGACTCTTCCAATTTTCTCTCTAATATAGTCATATCAAAATTGATCGGCCTAGGTAGAAAATCCTTAAACTTCATTTCCTTGTTTCCGTCGTCTCTGTTTCCACTCAAACTAAACACAACCTTAATGATAACGTGTACAATGAGCAGGGCTCTAAATCAATCGGATTGTTCATAAAAAGTTCCAATTTGATTTTGGAAAAAACTTTGTAATGTTTTTTTATTTAGCAAATAAGCAAAACTCAAACTTCAATTTAGGCTTGATTATCAAATGAGCTAATCTCGAGCATAATAATGTATTCATGAATAAACTCATGGGTGTGAGGCTCTATTTGAGTATATATAATATTACATGTTTGTATTATATATGTATAAAAATATACTTATATAGACTTGAGATTGAATTGTGTAAGTTTGTAAATATATTCGTAAGATAGAAAATTATTATTTCTAATTTATTAATAATATAAATATATAGTCCATCCATAGTAATTCTATAATTTAATCAATATAGGTTGGTGAATTTAATTTTATAAATTTTGAACTAATCATTTGTTTAATTAACTCATTATATTATTTTAACTATAATTTATGTGATGCTCCAAATTGATTGGATATTGTTTGAGTTTGTATTGTACAGGCGTATGCTAAGTCTCACATTGAGTGTTTATTTGGTGAATATCGGGTATATAAGTGATTATGAATAACTTCAATTGTCACTTGAATAATCTTTTTTGGGTGTGAGCGTAGATGTGGCTAATGCTTAATAATTTCCTTGGGCCATTACAAATGATCTCATCAGAGCAAACCTAGCAATACCATGTGGCTCAAGGCATTGCGGCACTCTTGAGTTTATAAGTAATTAAGAAGAGCCCAATTGTAATTTGACTAACCCTTTTGGAGCGTAAGCGTAGACATGGCTAGTGCTTTTCTCTAGTAGCTACAATTTAATTATTAATTATTAACATAAATTTTTATGAACTTAATTTAGTTTTTAATTATTACCATAAATTAATGAAGGACAAATTGGTTGCCAATATATGAGAAAATAATAAATCATTCAAATAACTTTTAAATAAATTCAAGAATATTAGACAAGAAAATAAAATAAGTATGAATATGTTATCTAATAAGAATAAAGCAATCAAATAGCAAGGAAGTTCCCATAAAAAATAAAAATAAAAAGCAAGGAAGCTAGTAAACCAAGACCGGAGTGAGTCAATGTTGATCATATGGATGGGCAGGTGGGTCCTATCCACCCACACCAGTGATCACTCACCAGGCACCACCCCACCACCACCGGACAATAGATTCCAATTTGGCAAAACATGAAAGAAACCCAACGCGCACGTTAAGGGAAAATCAGTAAATTGAGAGAGAGAAAGAGCGAGTGAGAGAGAGAGTTGGGCTCACTCAGACTCAGGGGGACCAAATTAAAGCATCAAATCCAACCCAACTGTACCTATCAAAGGCTGACCACATTGCACCCCAAAAACAATGTGCAGACAAAAGATCTTACCCTTCATTTCGTGTTGCTTTTCTTTTATTCTTCCCACTAGGCATGAAATTCACATTTTCTCCAAGTGAAAAGATAGGATTGCCCTCCCAAAATCTTTGTTTTTCTATACAAAAACTAGGGTAAGTTCGAAATTTTGATCCTATTAAGCAATGTAGCAAAGGAAACTAGAGGTGCTCATATCAGTAAGGTATTTATTGTCAACACTTAAATATATCTGCAATGTTTTTGAAGTCAAATTATAAAAAAGATAATGACATCCAAACTTCAACTGGAGGATGTGAATGGATTGTTTCGAAGCCCATATATTCCACATGGTGACTTATCTATCATGTACCTCCTGTACTTATGTGTGATGTTATAGAACATGAAGATGGCTGTTTTAAAAAGATGAAAAAATTTTGTCAAGTGGCGGAAACACATGCTGTCTTTCATGATGACCCAAGGAGGCAAATTTTATGATATTAAAGATGGGGATTCTGGAGCTATTCACGTACATGTTTCCACCATATATTTTGTCAATAGAGCTATAGCGCGCGGTGGCAAATCATTAAGAAAAATTCATATCTCATATGATTCCATTGTTTACCTTTGAAGGGGTCTATTTCAAACTAATTACAACGTACCAAGATGATGATGACGATGATGAACATAACAAAGAACATAATCATGCCTACTACAACAAGCAAGGTGTTTCTTTTTAGTACACATAAAATGGATTCTGCCATTAACAACAGTACTCCTAATTATAATTAATTAAATACCCTCTCCTCCTTTCCCCTGGAGAGTGATGAAATCAGCACTTAATCAAGATCAATGATGTAAATCTTTAAAAAGTAATTTATAATGTCTTAACTCAAATGAGGTGCCATGCTAATTATTATAAGATACTTTTTATTGTTGGTATTTCTATTTTATATAATGGAATAACACCGATTGTTTAATTTTTTATTATTATTATTTTATTATGGAAGGATACACGAAGGATCTAGTTAAATGAGTCTTCATTTTAATTTTATTAAAATAAAGATATCAAGGACCATACCTCGAAAGCATACCCACCAGAATATAAATCTCAAGGAATTGAATCTATATGAATGATATCTAGATAGATTTTACATTATAAGATTCTTAAAAAATAAATAAATAAATAACGTGCACTGAATAAGCACCTAATTTAAGTTATGCATCATGAATATTTTTCATGAAAATATCATTTTTCTCTCGTATATAGATGGAAGTAATATACTAATATGAACATTTAGAAAATTTTGGTAGGATTACTCAAATTTTGGTTAGAACATGTGAAAAATATTAAATGCTTGGCATTGCTTAGATTTTTTTTTTTTTTTTTTTTTTTTTTTTTGGAGCATGGCATCCCTTAGACTTGATGCAATGATTGAGGACCAAAATGATTAAAGTCTTTGATCAATTTTTATATCCCAATGACGTGTTTAATTGTGCCACGCACTAAACCGTAAAGAATTGAACAGATAAACTAATTTTCACAACAATTAAATCTGTATATTATTCTCATTCGAATTTATTATTGACATCACTTTGTTATTTATCATAAATAACTTGTCACTTGTGATTGTCGGAGATATTTTGTAATATACGGTTTTTTTTTTTTTTTTTTGTCTCAAATGTTGTTTTACTTAGAAGTCAAACTTGGAAAATGTGCCAAAAAGCAGCAGTCAACAAAGGAAATTCCAGTTAGGTGCTGGTTATATATTGGTTTAAGTAGAGAATCTAATGCCGTTAACAATATATGTTAGACTCTCTGGACGGTAGCTTATGGAATTTTCTAGTGCCGCCGGGTCCTGTGGGGGCCTTTCAGAATGTTGGGATGGAAAATTCCATTGTATTTTAAGTGGGTGTGCCATAAAAAAAAGCTTACTTTTGGAGAGAGCATCCAAACCTTGGTAGCTTAAGAAAGGTCCTGGAAATAGTCATAGAAAAAACCGAGTGCTGTTGAGCTCTTTTCACCCCATTGACAAAAAAATAAAACAAAAAACGAAAGATGAATATTATATATTATGAGAATGAAGAAAAGTAGTAGGAAAATAACGTGTGAGAACTGAGAAGGGTCCCTCAAGCTGTCAACAGGTCATATCTATAAGAATACACATTATTAAGAGATCTACTCTAAATCTATCATGCTTGCATGGTTAAATCTGCAACCTAGTGTTCCTAGCAAGGAGGAGAATTAAGTCTGCAAGATTACCAAGTCTTCGTATGTGCTTAAACAAGCATCTCGTTATTAGTGGTGTGAGAAATTGTCTCAAGCCCTTCTTTCTAAAGACTTTCACCAATCAAAATCAGACTATTCTTTATTCAACAAAGTTGAGGAATCTAATTTTCTTGTTCTTCTAGTATACGTTGATGATATAGTTATTGTAAGTAACAACTTATCTATTGTTGGGTTATAAATTAACTCAAGTTAATTAACCAATTAATCAAGTTGATTAATTAGTTTAGTTACATACACTACCAATTAATAGCACAACCAAATCACCAATTTAGAGTTTATATGCAGAATAATATAAATTTGACACAATATATGGTCATATTGGAGAAAACCTTCGCAGGACAAACCCAACGAGTGAATATTTAGGTTACTACTCTCGAAAAGTCCACTAACAAGAATTGAGGTTACAAGTCTAAGGAATCTTACCCTATCCTGAAGTACTTACCCACAATAGAACTTCCTAATCTATATAATAGCTCAGCTCTGATCCCAATTGGGAAATTCTTGCAGTAGACTTCTCCTTGCATGAATCTCCTATCCATGTTTAACTCATACAATAATCGACGATTGATGCAGTTTAATGCAAAGTCCTTCAAAGCAACACACAAGATGAACCAATTGCAACTTGGCACAAAACCCTAGGCACATAAGTTGCAGTAGCTTCACAACAACATGACTCCTCTATGATGTCTATGATGATGACCATTTTATATGCCCTACAACCCAAGTGCATAAATTCCAATACGACCAAGTCATCATGGGCTGGAACAATTGTTTTTGTTCTGAATTCCTGTAACTAGATAGATCGAGAGGTGTCAAGCTTCATTAAGTTTCGATAAATCAACAGGTATTAGCAACTTTCTTGACAGGCCAAGAATGTATTGACCTCTTTGGTAACTTAATCAAATTAATTAGTCAAGTAAATTAATTAGATTCAATTTCATTCAATAAGCGTGGTAGCACAAATAGATCACCAACTAAGTTAAATGCAGTGGAAAATAAATTTGACACGGGTGATTTGTTTACGAATGGGGAAAACCTCCGGAGCAAAATCTCACCGGGTGAATTTAAGATCACTACTGCCGAGAATCCACTATTATCAAAATAAGTTGTTATAAGTAAAAGAATCACAATACCTAATACCAACCTACAATTGAACTCTTACCCCAATACCCAATTGGACTTGCAATGTAGCAGCAATCTCTCCTTTCAATGCACGGCTCCCAATACGTGACTAACCAATGATGCACAGATTCTAATACGTGACTAACTCCACAGCAACCCTTTGATTGTTGTAGTTGATTTGCAGCAGCTTCATATAGAAACACCAATAAAATCTTCAATGTTAGTGCAAGAGATTTTGCTTGGTTACAAAACCCGAAGGCGTATAAGAAATGCAGCAAAAACTCTTTCTTCTGTAGGAGGAGGCTAGGGTTTCATAAAGAAAACCTAATGAAGCTCTCTAGGGTTAGGTTTTTCTTTTTACACCTCCTTTAAATAGGAGCTTAATGGGCTTTTCTATTCCAAATAAGTTTACACAAACCTTGGACTTTCCTAGTCCAATAAGGATTATACAAACCCACAAATCTTGGGTTTTCCTAGTCCTATAAAGATAATGCAACCCCATAAACAAATAGCCTTTTAGCATAAAAACGTTGCTGGCTATAGTTTGAATTCTATAAGCTTGATAGATCGAGACATGTGTCAAGCTTTAATGAATCTCGACAGATCGAGCTTCTGTCGAGTAGGTATCGAGACCTGCAGATTGCACTTTTCTTGAGCAATTCTTGAGTAATTTTCATGTCTTCAATTTAACCACTTGTAATGATCATCTTGAACCTTCTTAGATTTACCCACATACAAGAAAAGTGCGTTTTGTCAAAGGATATGCCAATTACATAAAAATATGTCCTTAACAATCTTCCCTTTTAGCAATCCATGACAAAACCACAAGAGTACATTGAATGTCCTAGAATACATTCTACTCAAAATTACAAAAAAAAAATAATAATAATAAGCCTAGTCTAAAAGATCTGAACCTTGGAAGTTGCTGTAAGAAGAAGGTTCAAAATCTTGACTTGGCTTTAACTTGTCTTTCCTTAAAGGCACTAAACAAAACACATCAAGGTACCATGTGAAAAATAATGACAAGTTAAATAAACAAGAATATGTGAATAAAGAGCAAAAAGAAACACACATGTGAGATAAAGAGTGAAACACATACATCATCATCAAATATAGAAACAACACATGATGTATGTAAATGGTTACAAAACAAAAGATACACAATACAAAAAAAAAATATACCAATATCAATGTGTATCAAACTAACTCTCTCCCTAAGTTAGTTACATCAAAAACATTCTTTCCTTTTACATGAAGTTCTTCCCCTAAATCTATTACTTCCCTTGAGGAAATGCATTCAATTCTCAAATTTCTCCCCCTTTTTGATACAATTGTCAAAGGGCATAAAAAGCCAAAAGACTTGACCTACAGGAAAAAGAAAAACAGAAGCAGAGTAGGAAGAGTTTCAGGAAAGAAAGAAAAAATAATAAAGAACAATGCATGGCAATGTTATAATGACCATAGAATGCAAAGCATGAACATATAAGATCAAATAAACAGCACCCATCCCAAAAAATTTAGCAAGACACAAAAACACCAAAATTTTCCCTAAAAAGAATGTGTTAGGTTCTAAAAGCTTAGAACAATTGGAAAATCGTGAGCACACAAGAACATACAAGCTGCAGAAAGAAGATTTCAGAATCTGCCTGGTTCAATCGATCGAAAAACAGGCTCGACCGATCGAGAATCGTATCTGCAGAATTTTAAGTTGGCCCAAACAGCAGTTCTAGCCCATTAAGGATTAGGGTTTCCAATCTACTTCTCCCACTATATAAAGGAAACCCTAAGCACGTTTTTTATAAGGCTTTTTAGAGAGAGAAGAGTGTGCCTCTTTTATTTTTAGGGTTTTGTTCCTAAAACCTCTCTTATAACTTCTACCGGTGTTGTTCCTTGAAGAATCTCAAGATCCGGTATTGCTGAAGTTGCTACCTTCTCTAGTCATCAAAGGAACTAATGATCTAAACCTTCAAGGGTGGTCTTGGAGTCACAAACAGGAGAGTTTGTGTTGCTAAACCTTTGCGTAGAGTCTCAAAGTCACAAACGGTGGTGTTTGTGTTTTGCAAAGATTAAAGAAAGAAGGAGTCCGTGGATCTCGGAGCTGTCACGTGGTCGTGGTAGTAAGTTTCCTACACTTGGGTAGCAATAGGATGTAAGTGGTCTAAGTCGCTATTGTGTAAACTTCAATTCTTTCTAGTGAAGTCGGTTTTACCTTGAGGATAGCTAGGTTAAATCCTCCCCAGGTTTTTTACCGGTTTGGTTTTCCTAGGTCATCATATCTTTGTGTTCTTTATTTTCCGCTGCTTTATTGTTTTTGTTATATTTGTGTTAACCTAGTTCTGCATAAATTATCTAAGTTAATCACTTGGCTAATTCTCTAGGTTAATCTGTTGGGTTTAAGGGGGTCTAAACGAACTGACAGAATGAAAACCTAGGTCTAAATGCATGAAATGCTTGAGACAAGAGAGAAAGAAAAGATAGGTATTGATAGCAAAAAGATCTCAATAAATCGAAGTATCTGTCGAGGATGTGTCGAGAAGAAGCCCAGGCACCTCGATGGATCGAGAAGCTGTCGAGAATCTATCAACCAGAAAAAAAGTTTCTCGATGGATTGAGAAGCTGTCGAGAAGAAATTCAGAAATCTCGATGGATCGAAAATGCGATAAGATCTATCGAGAAAAGAAGAAAGAAGGGCTCGATAGATGTGAATTTGTCGAGGATTTGTCGAGCTTGAAGAAAGAAGGTTTTTTAAGAAGGGAAAAACACATAGAAATGAATGCAACAAGCAAGCTACTCAAACATAAATCCAATCAACATATTAAGCTCTCAAAAACATCTCTCAACAAAAAAATGCAAAGCATTCATGATCCAAAATACACACACACACACACACACACACAGTCTAACCAATTTTATATTTCAAAAATAAGTTATGACAGTTTAGTGAGCATACATTAACACATGTATTCTTTGTGATGGCCAAATCACATTGTACTCGCACATGTATCAAAAGTAGCAAAGAATTTGCGTGTTATGTGTGAAATCATAGCAAGAGTGCATAAGTGTCTCATATTATGACGATTTAAAATATGAGAAAATCACACACACACACACACACACACACAATCATAACTACTTGATGGGGACTATTACCTTCGAGGTACATCCTATAACTCCCACATCTCCTTGAAACATGTTTGCCAACCATATTTAAAAGTATTTTGATTCTTTTTGCTTTTGATTTTCTTTACATTTTTTTTTTTTGAGCATATCACGCATGGGCATATAAGAGAGGGAAAAAGAAATACTCAATTATGTTAAGCCACAAACATCACAATTTTGCTATGCTAAAACACACAAATGTTATACATGATTGGCAGGCTTTAGTGGTGAGATGATTATTTATGCATTTCTCTTAGGATTTTTTAGTCCTTCTCGTTGAAAAGAGAGATATGAGTGTTAAGTATAAAAGATCACTTAATTGTACTTATCACCAACACGAGCCACAAAACTCACTTGCTTAGTTGTGCATTAAAATACTTATCTAAGCTACAAGAGATACAAAGTTTAGAAAACTTTGTTTCAATAGCCATCTAAGGTACACAAGTACCAATGTACACATACACACACTATTTTTGTATTTTTCTTATTTTTAAAATTTTTTTAATTTAAAAAACGAATAAAAAAAACTGAAAGAAAACAAGCAAACAACTAAAAAGAAAGCATAAAATCAAATGCATATGCATGAAAACATGATTCCAAAAAGATACGAAATCAAGCAAGAGAGAAACCTACTCTAGATAGAAAGAATTAAAGGAGGACAAACAGAGAGACAATTAAGTCTTAGGCTCCTTTCTCACTCTCACCCACACAGCACGAGTCTTTGGCCATGAAGATGAAAAGGCACGTGTCCTAATATGACTACTAAAGGATATAGAGGAATTAGAATTCCCCTGAAATTGAGTTAAAAAGCTCAAAACTTTTAATAACTCACCAAGAATAGGTACACAGCCTTTAGACAAAGGATGAGAGCTATTGGACACTCGCTTATAAGGACACAACTTGAAACAATTAGGACGAATGTGACCTGAAGCACCACAATGGTGACAAACATGAGTAGTTTTAGAACTACTTAGTTTCCTAGAAGGAGGTCTAACCTTGGGGGTTGACAGAGACCTTAACTTAGGATAATTTGGCCTAATATGACCAATAATATAACAATGATGACAAGTGGGGACAAAAACAGAATTTTTATTCAACCTAGGAGGAGTTTTAGACATAGGTTAAAAAACTTCAGCATTAACATCAGATATTTTTATTCATTATTCCTTTTAAATGGAGGAATATAAAAATATTTTTCTTTTGAGTTAGGCTCAACAAGAAGTTTAACACTAATTAGTTTTTCAAATTTAGTTTTAAATTCAACTAGTTGCTCTTCCAAAGTTTTAATTTTGTCCACCTGAGATGAAATTTGATTTTTAAATTTTTCATTCAAATTATTAGTTTTATCTAATTTTGCAATCAATTCATCTCTTTCAAGTTTGAACTTTTTAAAATTAGCCTTTAATTTTGTAGAACATTCAAGAGATTTCATACAAAATTATAAAGCTTGCAATAGGCATCTTGAATATCATCATCATCATTTAACACAAGATCATGCAAATCAAAACAATCAAGAGTTTCCATGACAACGAGGGTCAATGGATCACACAACAAAGATTAAAACCAAATCAGAGTGTGCCTGCTCTGATACCACTTAATAGGCCAAGAATGTATTGACCTCTTTGGTAACTTAATCAAATTAATTAGCTAAGTGAATTAATTAGATTCAATTTCATGCAATAAGCATGGTAGCATAAACAAATCACCAACTAAGTTAAATGCAGTAGAAACTAAATTTGACACAGGTAATTAGTTTACAAATAGGGAAAACCACCAAGGGAAAACATCACTAGGTGAATTTAAGATTACCACTCCCGAGAATCCACTATTATCAAAATAAGCAGTTACAAGTAAAAGGAATCCTAGTACCTAATACCAACCTACAATTGAACCCTTACCCCAATACCCAATCGAACTTGCAATGTAGCAGCAATCTCTCCTTTCAATGCACGGCTCTCAGTACGTGACTAACCAATGATGCACGGATCACAATACATGACTAACTCCATAGCAACCCTTTGATTGTTGTAGTTGATTTGCAGCAGTTTCACATAAAAACTCCAATAAAATATTCAATGTAGGTACAAGAGCCTTTGCTTGGTTACAAAACCTAAAGGCGTACAAGAAATGTAATAAGAACTCTTTCTTCTATAGGAGGAGGCTAGGGTATCAAAAAGAAAACTTTATGAAGCTCTCTAGGGTTAGGCTTTTCTTTTTCCACCTCCTTTAAATAGGAAATAGGTTTACACAAATTTTGGGCTTTCCTAGTCCAATAAGAATTATACAAACCCACAAACCTTGGGTTTTCCTAGTCCTATAAGGATTACACAAACCCATAAACAAATAGTTTTTTATAATAAAAATATTGCTAGCTATAGTCTGAATTCCGTAAGCTCAATAGATTAAGACATGTGTCGAGTTTTAATGAATCTCAACAGATCGAGTTTCTATCAATGAGGTATCGAGACTTGCAGATTGCACTTTTCTTAAGCAATTCTTGAGTAATCTTCATGTCTTCAATTTAACCACTTGTAATGATTATCTTAAACCTTCTTAGATTTACCCAAATACAAGTAAAATGTGTTTTGTCAAAGAATATGTCCTACATAAAAATATGTCCTTAACATTTCTCTTAAGCAGTATTATGAGCTTTTTTTTTTTTTTTTTTTTTTTTTGCAATATGTACCATTTGTTCATACTTAGACTCACTTAAACTAAGATGCAAAAACATATATATATATATATATATATATGTGTGGCCCTAACATCTACAATTGATGCTCTCAAGGTTTTCTTACACAATCAATTCAAATTAAAGGATTTGTGCTCCTTGAAATATTTTTTGAATCTAGAAGTAGCCAGATGTAAGCTTGGAATTTCTCTATGCCATCAAAAGTATGCATTGGAGTTGCTATCTGATTATGGTATGTTGGGGCGTAATGTAAGCTTGGAATTTCTCTTTGCCAACGAAAGTATGCATTGGAGTTGCTATCTGATATTGTATGTTTAGGTGTAAACCAGAAAAAGTGTTTGATTATGCGAAAAATCACTAGTTGAGATCCTCTCTCTGTGGATGGACGATTCTGTATTTGGTCATGTCTCTGATGCAAACCTGCAAGAAAAGCATTGGAAAGAAATGGAACACACCAGTGTGCTATTTGCCAAAAACACTCTGATGCTTAAGTCAAAAAGGGAGAAAATTTGTTTAGAGAGAAAATGCCTTGGAGTGATTTTTGGATGAGTATTTGTGTCCCTACGGATTTTGTTGCTCCTTTCTTTTATAGCTATTTCTCGCCTTAATGGACAATGAATGTCTATATTAATGTTCAATGGCTAGTACGTTATCAATGGGATCTCTGAAGTGCACAGCTCACTTGTTACCGTTCTTCGTTCATTACGTTTCATCATCAATGCGTGTAATAAATGTGTAATGTCTGATTTGGTCGTCATTATTGGGAATGACGACCCTAGTATATTTTTTGACTCATCGGTTGCCCCCCTGTTCATATGCTCGTCTATAGGATGAGGTAAGAACATAACCGTTCGTCATTTCATGTTCCGTGTTCAGCACATTTAATGTGAATTGATGTTTTGTATGCTGCGTGCCACGTGTACAGTCAGGATGTCTTCTTCATGTTAGTTTATCTCAGTTTTCTTGTGCACGTCCTTCTTTTTTATTCTGTTTTTTCCTTCCTTTTCTTTTCTTTTCACTTTCATTTCATTCCTTTCTCTTCGTGGCATTTCATCTGCTCAGAGCTCTCCTTTCTCACTTAAGTTTTTCTCCCTTCTTCTGATAAGTTCTCTGTGCTTCTTATCTTGCATTGTTGTTTTCATGGTAGATTATTCCTTGGTTAGGTCAGACTATCCTTTAGTTTCTCTTTTCTTTGCTCACTTGTGTGGTCTACTCGAGATTGTAGATAAGAGACGCCCCAAAGTTGGGTTTTTTGTAGGTAGAAACTGTCCTTTTAGGTTTGTCTTACGTTTCCTGTTTCCTTTTGTCCATCGTTCTGTAGGGATTGCTTAAACATTGGCTATGTCTAGAAAGGGTGAGGTTAGGTCCAGCGAACTTGAGATGGGTTTGTCCTCGTCCAAGGACCGTAAGGCTCTTGAGGCTACTTCCCCGTCAATTCCCTACAAAGCTTGGGATATTTGTTGTGCTTTGAAGGAGAAAGACGAGGGGAGAATTAGGAATAGATTTCAATTCCCTTCGTCGGCCAAGGTTAGGATTCCTAATGGCAATGATAGGGCTTGCCATTCTTACGCTGTGCTTCTACGAGGCTAACTTCGTTAGTGATTTTCATTTCCCCATCCATCCCTTCCTTAGGGAGCTCTTCAGTCATTTTGTTACTTGCCCATGCTCAACTAGTCCCCAATTCGTGGAGGATAGTTATTTATTGCATGGTGGTGTAGATGTTAGCAAATGACGGAGATACTATTAGGATAGATGAGTTTTTACATTTGTACTACCTAAGACACTCCAAGGATTGTGGTTATTGGGAGTTCAAACCCAGGGATAGGAGCTCAAGGCTAATTCTTGACTCCCCTTCTTCTCTTCGAAACTAGAAGATGAGCTTTTTCTTCGTCTCTAGTGAAGGCTGGGAAACCATTCTTGGTGAGTGTAACACCCCAAATCCGTACCAAGGATTTAGATGCATAACTTGTCTTAGAAATAATCAACAATAATATAATGGAACAAAGCGTAATTAATTTTCCACAAATAAACTTCTATCCAACATCAAGTTTCCTATAAAATCCATAAGAAAAAAAAATACAAAATCCTTCAATTATGAAATCTCCAAATACAATCTCAAATAGTTCCACAAATGTCAAACTCATTGCCCTGAAGAAATTTTACTAAAACGATGCACCAACTAACATAGCTCCAAACGAAGTCATCAATCTAAGGCTCCACTGATCTACCACCAAAAGACACTCCATATCTCTAATCTGGAAGGGTGGAAAAAGGGGGTGAGCTAAAGGCTCAATAAGAGACTACATAACATGAGGATGTCTTCCAAAACAAAACATTAGTATCATTGACAAAAATATAGTCTTCACGATACATTTACAAATAGTTTAAATAGTAATATAATATATTCTATAAAACTATTAAAATAAAATATTTTACTATAACGCTGTAATCATTAATAAAATAATAACCACGTTAGTATGCCAATATGCACCAAATAGGTGGAAACAATTTATTATGAAAAATAAACAATTTTCCACTTACACAGATCAGTAGCAATAAAACAGTGGTTCAATATGGAAAATATTAGTCAAACACAGACAAACGCTGCTAAACACTCGGTGGGTGATTCCCATAAGAAACAATACACTAACCTCAAAGAGGCAACACTAGCTCCAAGAGCAACAGTAACACTGCACCACACCACACTAACACTACATCGGCCGAAGACCAACACTTAACCCTGTGTTGGCAAAGGTTGCAGACTGTCTAGTTGACCGTTTGAAACATTCTTGACATATACAGTTTCATAATAATATACAATAAATAATAAAATTCGAGTATGTATAAAGCATTAACAATGGTATAAGTTTTTGAAACTTCACTATTGCAATTATATATATATATATATATATTTTTACCACAATATGTATATATATACACATTTATATATATATATATATATATATATTTATAACATATATATATATATATATATATGTCCTAAGAGACGTCATGTGCTGAAGTCTACTTACCTCTAGTGGCTAAACCAAGCTTCACTTCAAATGCTCGAAACGACGTCAACTAGGACCTAAATAATAATCAAATAACTCAATAAGGGCAGGTTTTTAATAACCACAACGTCCTCTTGATAAAAATTCCTCAGCCACTAAGAAGATTTGGCAGATTAAAATTTAATATATATGAGAACACGTAACCATCTAATCAAGGACATCTAATGTATATATATAAGAACACCTGACCATCTGGTGTACCTATAAACCTATATATCTATATACTTATATATGAACCTATATATTACAATTCTCCTTTTCGACCAAACAACGTGAATGTGAAAGTCAAATAGAAACACAATTCGGCAATCAATACAATTGATATTCTATAAGGAAGAGATGTACTCCACGTACATATAAGGATTTGATTCAAAATTTCTGAATAAAATAGTGCATGACCCATTAAACTTCCATGATAAATCCACTCCTATGCAACTATCATTATAACTCTAGGAATTTGAACTAGCAAAGAGACAAAAGTCTCCCTTAAACACAAACTGTCCAGCAGAAAAATTAGGCTTGCGAATTGGTATTTACCTCAAATACAATTAGAATTGCTGGCTGCCTCCAGAAGTGCACGGCCTCCAATCCTTTCAAATGAGAAACCCTAACTCTAATCTTAATATTTATACGCTAATCACTGCTTCTATTATTTATTTATTATTTTTTTTTTTTTTTCACTCTTTGCCTTTCACGTAGGAAACCCTAACTTTCAGCTTTACACGTTAAAATTGTTCCCTACATTGGCTGGAATTTTAAATTAGAATAACCACAAAATAATTATTCACGTTACCCCTTATTATTATTATTATTATTATTATTATTATTATTATTATTATTATTATTATTATCATTATAGAAATCACAATATAAAATAATATCTCCTCCAAAACAAATTAAGCAATTTATCAAATCTACTCTCTAGAAGCAATTAAATTAAATTTTAAGTGAGACGGGTGTTACAGTGAGGACCCGAGTGAAGCTCCTAAGTTGCTTTGCAGTTGGGGGGCTCCTATGTCTGGTGCGTTCTTTATTCGTACTAGTGTTTACGTGTTTCTATGCATGTACATTTGTTGTTGCTTTCTAAATCGGTTGTCTGTTGTTTTCTGTGTAGATAAAGTTCGTCCCTGACTAAAGAGGCGATATCACGATAATCTAAAGAAGGTTGAGTATTTGCAGACCGTTAAAGACTTTGACGAGCTCATCTCCCCCCAACCTCTATTTCTTTATTTTCTTGGTCCCAAACCTTCTAGCAAAGTTCGAAAGAAAACTAAGATCGTCAAGAAGAGTACATTGACAGTCAAAGACCCGTTTCTTTTCTTTTCTTTACTTTTTTTTTTTTTTTTTTTGGCTGAGGATCACTGTCCCTTTCTTTTCTTTTTCAGGAATGACGACCAGGTTCAGCAAAGCCAAACTTACCAAGGCTTAGGAGAAGAAAGCCAAGGCCAACCTAACTAGTGGCCTTCTATCTATGAGATGTCAGAGGGAGAATAAGCTACCAAAGGACGATCCTGTGGTGACTTCTTCTGTCACAAAGTCTAGAGATCAGCGCCTGGCTTTGCCTACTTCATCCTTGGAGCTAATCATCTATCCAAATGGCAGTTCTAAGGCTAAGGCCACGGGTAGGGCCTCGATTGCCTCTTTCTGGGAAGACACAGAGACCGCAGCGCAAAAGGCTCATGACGCGATCTCTGTGGAGGACTTAGAGCCTTTGATAGGGAAACCTCCTTATGAGCTGATGTCGTCACATGTCCACAAGCTTATGCAGGTATGTGCCTTCGTCTCTTTTCCTTGTGCATACTTTTTTTTTCTTCTCTCTTTTTTTTTTTTTTTTTTTTAACTATCACTTACTTTTCATTGCAGGTCCTGGGAGAGTCCTTGTACATCTCAGGAAAATACCTAGACTATGATAGAAAGTTGGCTGATGCTCAATCGAAGGCCGCTTCTCTTTTTGCTGAGAATGAGTCGCCGAAAAGTCAAATCTCTACTCTTGCTGACAAAGCTAAGAAGGACAAGGATCGCCTGATGGCTCTAGAGAAGAGCATTGATACTAAAAAGGCTTTCCCCAAGCTAAAAGACAAGCAAATAGACAAGGCTCTTTTGAAGGTTGAGAAGGCAGGCACAGAGGCGATGTAGAAGTTCAAGGTTTCTGACGAGTACTCGGATAAGCTTTGTGATTGTTATATGGAGGGTTTTGACCTTTTTCAGAAATACTTGGCTAAGCACCACTCAAAACTAGACTTCTCCAAGCTCGATATGGAAGAAGTGGAGAAGGAAATCTTGGTGGATCTTCCTTGAAACCTTTGTTTGTTTGTTCTTCTTTACTTATATTTTTTTTTTTTGTAAGGCAAAAACATTGCTATTTTTTGGGCTCGTTGTTTTGAACACATTTACTTGCTTTTCTCCTTTGAACAATCTTTTGGGCTCATCTATCTTGATTATGCTTAATAACTGTTTCTATGCCATGTATGAATGACGACACTATGGCGTGTGATATTTCTACGTCATGTATGAATGATGTCTTAGTTATGTGTTAACAAATTTTCTAAGACGTGTATCAATGACAATGTGGCTACGTATTGATAACTTTTTCTAAGTCATGTATGAATGACGGTTTGGTTATGTATTAATAACTTTTCTTAAGTCATTTATAAATGACGATGTTGTTATGTATTAATAAAATTTCTTTAGTCATGTACAAATGATGATGTTGTTATGTATTAATAACTTTTCTTAAGTCATTTATAAATGACGATGTTGTTATGTATTAATAAATTTTCTTTAGTCATGTATAAATGATGATGTTGTTATGTATTAATAACTTTTCTTAAGTCATGTATAAATGACGCTGTTGTTATGTATTAATAACTTTTCTTAAGTCATGTATAAATGATAATGTTGCTATGTATTAATAACTTTTCTTAAGTCATGTATAAATTACGTAGTTGCTATGTATTAATAACTTTTTCTAAGTCATGTATTAATAACGACTTGTCCAATAGTTCGTAATGGAAAAATCCACAAAAATAATTTCTGAATAATACTTCTTCTCGTGTTTTATTGATATAAAGACAAAATATTCTTTTGTCTATGGACGGTAAACAATAATAGAGAGGAAAATACATCTAAATAAAAGTTAGCATTTTGGAATACTTAGGGATTCTTACTGATAGTATCTCTTTAAGTGTTCTATGTTCCATGGACGAGGTTGTTCTTGGCTGTCCAAGGTCTTCAGGTAGTATGATCATTCTCTGGAGCGATGAATTACTTTGTAGGGTCCTTCCCATATTGGCCCTAATTTCCCTTGAGATGATTCCTTTGTCGTCTGCAAGACTTCTCTAAGGACGAGGTCGCCTGTTTCGAATCTTCTCACCTTCACCTTCTTGTTGTAGTATCTGGCCGTTGCTCCTTTGTACTTTGCCATCCACTTCATAGCTTCGTCTTTCATCTCGTTGATTAGATCTAGATTGTTGTTGAGTCCTTGCTGGTTCTTCTGCTCTTCATACACCTTAATCCAGATGTCATCAGTCCTACTTCCACTGGAATGACAGCTTCAATTCCAAACGTTAGTCTGAATGGTGTTTCTCCCATTGGCACTCTTGTTGTTGTCCTGTATGCCCATAAAATGTTAGACAGCTCTTCAGGCCATGCATTTTTTGCCCCCTTAAGTTGAGTTTTGATAATTTTCAGCAAGCTTTTGTTCATCACTTCGGTTTAACCATTAGCCTAAAGGTGTCTTGGAGAAGAGTAGTGATTTTTTATGCCTAGGTCTTGGCAAAATTTTTGAAACTTGGGGTTGTCAAACTGTCTTCCATTTTTCGATATAATTACATTAGGAATCCTTAATCTACAGACTCTGTTCTTCCATACGAAGCTGGTGATCTTGGCTTCTGTGATCGTCGCTGCTGGCTCAGCTTCCATCCACTTTATGAAGTAATTGATTCCGACAATGAGGAACTTGAATTGCTTCCTTCCTATAGGGAGTGGTCCCATTATGTCGATCTCCCATTGGGTGAAAAGCCAAGGTGCGGTTATCGGCATCATTGGCTCCCCTAGTCATGTTTGGACATTCATGAAGCGTTGGCACTGGTCGTATGCTTTGACGTGGTCATATGCATCCTTCTTTAACATTGGCTAGAAATAACTTGCTCTGAGTTCTTTTCCTACTAGAGACCTTGCTTCCACATGGTTACCGCAAATTCCTTCATGTATCTCTCGAAGTTCATAGTTGGCCTCTTCCTTGTTAGCACATTGGAGTTAGGGGAAGGAGTGTCCATGTTTGTATAAGACATCATCAATAATGACGAAGCAAGCAGCTCTGGTATGTACTTTTCGTGCTTCATTCCTTTCTTTTGGGAGTTGTCCTTCTTTCAAGTAACAGATGATGGAGACATTCATTCGTCTTGTTCTTATACCTTCGTCACATGATCTCCTTCTGTGCTAGGTTATGCCCTTGTTTCCATGCATAATTCAGGAGATATGCCATGTTCTTCTGACGAGGCTAGTCGTGCTAAGAAATCAACTTTAGCATTCTTTGCTTAAGGGATTTTCTGGAAATTGACATTGTCAAAATACTGCAAGAGTTCTTGGACAATCTTCAGGTACTTGTGCATTCTTTCTTCCTTTGCTTCATAATCTCCTCTTATCTAGCCAACTACAAGCTAAGAGTCGACTTGGACGATGAGGGCCTTGGCTTACAGTATTTTTGCAAGACTCAACCTTGTTAAAAGTGTTTCATACTCGACTTCATTGTTGGTTACTGGGAACTACAATCTGACCACATACTTCAGGATTTCTCCTTCTAGTGATATAAGGACTACACCTATTCCTCCAGCTTTCTTGGTGGTGGACCCATCTGTTTGGACCGTCCATGTCTTCTTTTGGGGCTCTTCTTCTTCTTAAGGTAAGTGAACTCTGCAATGAAATCAGTGAGGACTTGGGCTTTAATTGCAACCCAGGGCCAGTATTCTATGTCGAATTGGACAAGCTCTATGGCCTATTGAACGAGGTGCCGTTTTGCATCTGTCTTGTTTATTGTCTTTCTTATGGATTGGTCTGTCATGACAACGATGGGATGTACCTCAAAGTAGTGGTATAGATTTCTGGATGCGACTACTAGAACGAAGGCGATCTTCTCTAGCCTTGGATAATTCACTTCAACTCCCTGAAATGCTTGGCTGATATAGTACACCGACCTCTGCACATCCTCATCTTCCCTGATTAGTGCCGAGCTTACTGCCGTATTAGATACTGCTAAATAGAGATGCAGCTTCTCTCCTGTTACTGAAGGGCATAACAATGGTAGTTGTGTTAGGTAGTCTTTTAGCTTCGTCAGGGCATCTTCACATTCGTCAATCCACTGAAAGGTTTTCTTCAAGACTTTGAAGAAGGGTAGACACTTGTCTATCACTTGAGAGACGAATCTAGTCAGGAATGCAATTTTTTCCCGTTAAGCTTTATACTTCGTTCACTTTCTTTGGGGACTTTATCTCCATTATTGCCTTTATCTTGTCTAGATTAGCCTCTATGCCCCATTGAGATACCATGAATCCTAACAATTTCCCTGATGAAACAGCAAAAACACATTTCGTTAGGTTCAACTTCATTTTATACTTACATAGTGTGTTGAAGGTTTCCCTCAAGTCGTCCAAGTGATATGCTTCATCATTGCTCTTCACTTGCATATCATCTATATATACTTCCACATTTCTTCCTATCTACTAAGAGAACATGCGGTTTACCAACCTCTGGTACGTGGCCCCTACATTCTTTAGTCCGAAAGGCATCACCTTGTAACAATATAACCCTTGGCTAGTAATGAATGCGGTCTTCTCTTGATTTTCTTCATCTTTCATGATCTAATTATAGTCGGAGAAGGCATCCATGAAACTTAAGAGCTTATGTCTAGCAGTTGAATTTAACAATTGGTTGGTCTTGGGTAAGGGGAAGTTATCATTCAGGCATGCCTTGTTGAAGTCTATGAAGTCGACACACATCCTCCACTTGCCATTGTTCTTCTTTACCATCACCACGTTGGCTAGCCACTCAGGGTAGAACACTTCCCTTATGAAGCCTGCTTCTAGGAGTTTCTTAACCTCTTCTGCTACTGCTTTATTGCATTCAGGTGTAAATACTCTCTGCCTCTACTTCACTAGTTTGGACTTTAGATTAACGTTAAGACGATTCTGGATGACTTCCCTATCGATTCCGTGCATATCCTCATGCTTCCAAGCGAAAACATCTTGGTTTTCTCTTAGGAAGGTTGTTATCTTCATCTTCGCTGTGGCTGAAAGTGCTGATCCTATCTTCAATACCTTGGTGAAGAAGCCAAAGTCATAGCAACCACCACAAACTTGCTACTGTGAAGAAAACCTTCAAAAGGTTCTTGAAGTCAGTTGGAGGTTCCAATTGTGATTATGGGTGGAGCGTTCATATATTGGAGAGTTCAGAGGTTTTGAAGCGGTAAAAGGTTTCTGTTGTAAGTTAATCTATTGGGATTATAGAGTTTAGGGATAAAGGTTTCGTACTAGATCTGAAACTTCTCTTTATTACAGTGGATTGCTTTTTGGGAAGGATTCCCACAGGTTTTTTACTGCAAAACTAGTTTGTTTCATCAATTTTCTTAGGTCATTATATCTTGTCTTCTTTAATATTCCGCTATGCATGATTTTGACTTGATATTGATATTTGTTTATTTGAACAAGGTTTATTCATAATAGATCTAATTAACAACTTGGGTTTAAAACTTGTTACTTCTATCAACCGGGGTCTAAATTTTCCAACAAGTGGTATTGGAGTGGGTACACTCTAATTGGATTAATTTCGTGAGTGTGATTCTTGACCCCTATTATCATGGATTGTGGACAATCTCTTTTGATTCCTACTTTATTTGATGGTATTAACTATGCGTACTGAAAAGTTCATATGAAAACTTTTTTGCAAGCACTTGATGAAAAAGTATGGTTGGCTGTTGAAGTTGGTTGGAAGAAACCAAGTGACCCCCTTACTACTTAGGGTGATGGCAAGATCAAAGCTACAAATTTCAACAGTAGGATTTTGAATGCTTTGTTTAATGGTGTGACCAATGAGGAGTTCAAGAAAATATCATCCACTGAAATTGCTAAGGAAGCATGGACCATTCTTGAGACCTCCTATAAAGGTACTATGGCAATAAAGACTGTTAAGCTTCAAAGACTCACTAGCAATTTTGAAAAAATAAGGATTAAGGAGGATGAGACCTTTGATGAGTTCTATGCTAAACTCAAGGATATTGTGAACTCTGCCTTTAATCTTGGAGAATCTATAGTAGAACCCAAAATTGTTAAGAAAATCCTTAAGTCCCTACATGAAAGATTCCATGACAAGATCACTGTTATTGAAGAAGCAAAGAACATTGATAAAATTCCTTTTACTGGGCTTGTAGGAAACCTTCAAACCTATGAGATGGGATTAGTTAAAATAGGAAAATGTGGAAAGAGTAGGAACATGGCTCTTAAGGGTATAGAGGAAAAGAGTAATGAATCTGAAGATAAAGATGAAGATGAAGATGAGTATAAGGACTTAACTTTCATATCTAAGAAGATTAGAAAGCTTCTCCAATTTAGGAAAAAAGATAAGAACAAAGCTCCTAGGAAATCTGAATCCTTTAGAAAGGGTTAGAGTGAGAAATCCCTCATTCAATACCATGAGTGTAAAGGTTTTGGTCATTTGAAGATAGAGTGCTCAAACTACCTTATGAAGGAAAATACCAAGAAATAAAAAGGTAAAGTGTTGGTTGCCACCTGGAATGATATTAAGAGTGATCTTTTTGATAAATATAAGGATGAATGTGGTAATTATATGGCTTTTGCTGCCACAACCGATAAGGTGATTGTGGAGAATGCTAGTGATAGTGAGGATTCTTTTGATGATGAAGTACCCGAAAAGTTGACCTTTTAGGAAACTTATGATAAGTTATGCACTGAATATATAAAATTTGAAAAGACTTCTCATCTCTGTAGAAAGAGCTTAATGAGGTGAAAACCGAAAAAGCTGATCTATTAGTCAAACAAGATGGAGAACACCTCATTAGATGAGAAGGTCAAAAATCTTGAGGTTAAGCTTAGTCAATCTAGAACTCAAATAGAGAGGATATCTAGTGCAAAGCTTGATGAGAATTTGAGTGCTCAAAAGCCTAATTCTGATAAGCATAGCTTAGGATACGTTAATTCCTCCAGCCTCTCTTCTTCCACAGCTTCTAGATCAAAGACTGTTTTTGTGCCTCAATTTGAGAAGGTTGATAAAGGTAAGAAATCCATTACTGATATGTCTAATTCTAAAACCTTTATAAGACCTCATTGTAGGAAATCTAGTAGTTCTAAAACTACTCATGTTTGTCACCATTGTGGTGTTTCTAGACACACTCATCCTAATTGTTTCAAGTTGTATCCTCGTAAGCTAGAGTTAAAACGGTCTCAAGTTTCTTCTCAAGGTTCTACACCTTTTCTTTGAGATTTATTAAATGCTTTGAGTTTTTTAACTCAGTTTAAGGGGAATTCTATTTCCTCTGTGTCCTCCGGCAGACATGCCAGGACCTATGCCTTTTCATCTTCACAGCCCAAGACTAAAGCTGTATGGGTGAGGAAGGATTCCAAGACTTAATCGTCTTCTTTTTGTCCTCTGATTTAATTCTTCCCATCTTAAGTAGGACATTTTTCTTTTAATTACATCTTGTGTTTCATGCATTGCATTTTTTTATTAGCATCTTTTGTGTTTTTATTTTTGGTCAAAATTCAAAATTCCAAAAACATTGAAAAATCTCAAAGAATACAAATATATTTTTTTTTTCTTGAGGTGTGTTACATGGGCTTAATATCTTTCTCTTGAATTGAAACATGCTTGACATTGTGGAGAAACTTGGAAAGTGTGTATGTAGCATAACTAGTGCATGACTACTTTGAGATGATTACAAATGATGGTATCAATTTATAAAAGTCATGTATGCACTGTTTTTTCTACTTTAGCACATGCACACTTGTTACTCCTTATCAAACTCTCTTGTAGGTTAATTTTATGAAACAATTATTCACTAAGAACCTTGAGTTTTTAAGTCAAGCATTGATATGACTCTTGAAAAAAATTTGTATTTTTCACACATGTTGAAAATATAGTGGAAAAGGCTACATCTAATTTAGTGCAAAGTTACATGATGTGTTATTCATAGAGAGGGCTGCCTATTTCAATAGTGTGAAAGCCACCACTCATGGATGTTTAAATGCTTATTGGAGAGGTAGGGTGGAAAAAGAAAAATAATTTTTTCTTGGAGAGATCAGGTGGATAAACATCATATGCACATGCAGAGAAAACCTCTATGAAAAAAAAGAGAATATATATGTATAGAGAGAAAAAGTGAAAAACAAAATGGATTCAAGCTCAAAACTCTTTGATTGACTTGAAAATCTTGAAATTTTGATAATGCTTATTTTCATAACTTTTCTCTACTCTTGAGGTTGGTGTGAGTTTACAAGACACTTGATCACATGAAAACACCTTGCATGCTTGAATTTTTATTTAATTAAGAATTATATTGTATAGTCTTAGGTGATCACGCTTGGAAGTGCTTTTATGCATCGGTACATAGGTTACATAGAGTCAAGTTTTGCATAAAATGAAAGAGAGAATATTGGAATTCTATGTACAATCTCATTTTTTTTCCTCCTCAAAATGTTTTTCTCCAACAATTTTTCTATTCTTTTCAATTGGAGAAAGTTGTTTTTACAACCCTTGCTCTTCGTATGGGGAGTTTTAATTGTTTGCATTGCATATGTTGTCCCTTTGATATCCATAGCATCTTGTTTCATTACATTCATGCATGCATATGGCTCCTTTGTGTCCCTTTGATCATCTTAATTTTCCCTGGTGAAACTTTATAACTTTTTGTGCCCTTTTGTCAATCATAACAAAAAGGGGGGAGAAAATGTGGTTTTTGGAGATTCTATATGTTAGGGGGAGCAATACTTGTCTTTGTAAGGGGGAGCTATGTTTAATTTGCTTAAGGGGAGAGCGTGATGTACTTTGGCGTTCTATGCCCATTTTTTATTGGTATACATATTCTTGAGCTTTACTTGTTTATTATCTGTCATTGTTTTCCACATGGTGCGCATAACATGTTTGTTAAGTACTTTCAAGAAAGACAGGTATTGAACCAATCAAAACAATCAATCCTGGTTCATGCTATGATTTCTCAAGACTGGTTTTTTTTAGATAGGCTAGTTTGTTTGAATATAGGTTCATTCATTGTATTCGGGTTATTATTGTATTGGGCTTACTTTTGTACTTGAGGTTTTGTCATGGATTGACAAAGGGGAAGATTGTTAGGGTCATGAGTTTTGGTATTGTCAACCACGCCAAATTATGTGTCTTTTATAGCGTTTTGATGTGTCTTAAAGTTGTAATTAAAGACCAAGTTGAAGATGCAAAGTTTGCTCAAGAAAAGCTCAAGAAAAACACATTTTCAGCACTTTTTTAACATGTACCTCGATAACTGTTTGATAGCATCTCGATACCTCTCAATATAAGCTAGAAACTTATTACGTCCTCAACACAAGCTCGATCTATCGAGCTTCGTAGATTAGCAAGATCGAGCTTCGTAGATTAGCAAAAATCAGCAACGCCGAAAAAACCCATAAATTATTCGTTTGAAACCAGAATTGAGATATGTTTGAATCGGTATTTAAAGGACATCATAATCCATCTATTAGGGGGATTTCTGGAGAGAGAAACATTTCGTTTATGCGGCTAGGGTTTTGTAAGAGGACTTTTTGAGTTATCCGAAACTTGCCCTTATTGAGTTATTTGATCCTTAATTAGGTACTCGTTGCATCATTCCAAACAATTGAAATGAAGCTTGATTTAGCAACTAAAGGTAAGTGAACTTCAGAAAATGACATCTCTCAAGACGTGCATATATATATATATATATATATATATACATATATTTGAAAAGGTGAAGTTTCAAAATATTATATTATTGTCAATGTTTTATACATACCTGAATTTTATTATTTCTTGTGTGTTACTTAAAACTGTATATGATAAGGACTTAAAACTATATTTTTTGAGAAAGTATTCATTATATGATATATTATTTGTATTGACAATATTGTAATAAAGTAAGAATATTTTCAAATGGTCAGCGAGACAGTCTGTAACATTTGCCAACACAGGGTTAAGTGTTTGTCTTCAGCCGAAGTATTGTTATCGTGATGTGGTGCAATGTTATCGTTTGCTCTCTACAGCCAATGTTGCCCTTTTAAGGTTATTGTCATTGTTTCCCATGGGAATCAACCACCGAGTGTTTAGCAGTTTATGTCTTTGTCTAACTAATGTTTTCCATATCAAACTATTGTTTTATTATTGTTGGCCTTTGTAAGTAGAAATTTTTTTTATTACTATATTATATTGTTTCTACCTAATTAGTGTATTTTGGCCAACTAAAGTTGTTACTATTTTATTTACGAATTTCAGTGTTATAGTTAAATGATTTATTTATGATAGTTTTATAGAATATATTATATTACTATTAAAACTATTTGTAAATGTTTTGTAACGATTATATTTTGCCATTGATACTATTATTTTGTTTTGAGAGATATCCTCATATTATGTAGTCTCTTATTGAGCTTCTAGCTCACTCCCTTTCTCCACCCTTTCAGATTAGAGCAGTGGAATCTCTTTTGGTGATAGATCATTGGAGCCATAGATTAAAGACTTCTTTTAGAGCTATATTAGTTGATGGACTGTTTTATTGTATTTTCTTAAGATAGTGAGTTTAGTATTCTTGAAACAATAAAGTCCCAAATACAATCCCAAACATGTTTGGGATTGTATGTTTGGGATTGTATTTGGGGACTTTATTGTTAAAGTTTTAGTTTGATGGATTTCATAAGAAAGACTTAATGGTTTGATTTTTATTTGTGGATATTTAATTACGCTCTGTTTCATTATAGCAAATGTTAATTATTTATAAGACAGGTTATGCATCTAAATCCTTGATATGGGTTTGGAGTGTTACAATTACCTGTGCAGTTCATAGGTTAAGTCAATTTCTATATAATCCTAGAGTACCTCACTAGCAAGTTGCCCATCATATTTTGCGTTGTGTTAAAGGTACCATAGGTATGGGATTATTCTTTTCCTCAGAATCCAAACTCCATCTCATAGCTTTTACTAATGTAGACGGGGAAACATGCTTAGACACATGACAGTCAAACATTGGGTTTTGTATTTTCTTACGGGATTCATTAAATTCATGGATATCTAAGAAATAGACCACCATTTCCAGATCTTCAGCTGAAAGTGAATATCGATCCATGATAGCCTTTTTTTTTTTTTTTTTTTTTTTTTGTGTGAAATCATATGGCTATTTTATCTACTATATATGAAATTAATAGACATCATATGGCAACGTTGCTCTTTTGTGATAATCAAGCAATGTTACATATGGCATGAAATTCGCCAATGGGAGTTGGTTCAATTGGTAAAGCTCAAATGTTTCATCCAAAATGCTTAAGTTCGAGTCCCGTTGTCAGCAGTCCTCCTTAGTGCGCGATCTTTAAGTCCAATGTTAGTCCTCTTTGAAGCCTACGGCTTGCCCTGACCCTATTATAGGGTAACCTCTTCTCACCTAAACTTTTGTTTACCAAAAAGAAAGAAAAAAAAAAAAATCAATATTCCTTGAATGAAATAAACATATAGAGGTTAATTGTCACCTTATTGTCAGGGACAAAGTTCAAGAGGGTTTGATTGGATTACTTCATGTTTCAACTACACAACAGTTGGCTGATATATTTATGTACTGATTTTATTCATTCAATGAAAGTAGAAATTGCTCTTGGTTTTTCAACTCGGCTTGATTGCTTATTTTTAAGATAAAATGGTTAAAATATAATTTTCCAATACTAATATTTTAAAATTCATGAAATTAATGCTAAATAAAATCAAGAAAAAGATTGAAGCAAGAATTATATTTTTACGTTACCTATATCTTATAAATTCTTAAATATTTGGAAGGTCGACGCCCACCAACTCTTATTTTTTGGAGATTCTTATTTTTGATATGAAATAGTTAAAAAATATATTTTTTCAAAAAATTTTAAAAATAATGAAAATTATGCTAAATAAAATCAAGATAAAGACTAAATATACTTCTAACCTTCTCTTAATTTTAACAACTCTATATCATTAAGAGCCTGAAACGGGAAATAAAGTAGAGTTAACTAAAAATAGATTAATTTTGAGTCAAATTTACTCTACTTTAGTCTCTCTCCCTCTTTGTCAATCCAAATGAACCATAAATATTTATCCCAATGAAAAGACATGCACCACGAGACGATGTTTACTCACATCCGTTAGGGAGAAAGAGGGGGATAGGGGGTGAAGCATATACGGTCTTAATTGAAGATACTAACGTACACAATTAATGAAAACTTGTAAGCTTGTCCCGAACTTGCCGATTTTGAAATTAACAAAAAAATGATGCGAGAGGCATATGTATTTTCGTTACTTTTCTTCTTCTTCTTCTTCTTTTTTGCAATAATTTTCTTTCTACTTTTCTTGATTTTTTTATGTGTTGTTACTGTTGTAAAAGTAAGGTGAAGAAATTTTGGTACGGTTAAAATTATAAAAAATATGGTAATAACTTTTTTTTTTTTTTTTATGTTAAGTTCTTTGCTCGTTTACTTTGTTTCTTTGCTACTTTTCATTTCTTTCTTAATTAGTTTTCTCTACTTTTTCTTGAAATTTTTTTATGTGTGGTATGTATCGTTTGACATTGTAAAAGCAATTTGATAAAATTTCTGTACAGTGTAGATTATAAAAAACATATATTGTATGCCTAACTTTTTTCTTTAAGTTCTCAAATGAAATTTTAGCTTTGCTGTTAGTTTGACTGACTAAAGTAAAGTAAGTTAAAGTGAAGTACGTACATTTGAGTTTTGATATGTTAGATCTTTTGATTGTTTTAGACATATGGTCGTTAAAGAATAACGTATTGGGTTCCTATGATTTAGGATGTGGCCCTCTGTTTTGTTTCTGTTATACAGGCGTAGGCCTGTGTTTCCTCTTTGTAATTCCTCTTTCTATTTCTTCTGTTTTGGGAATAAAATGTTTTCTAGTTTATTAAATAAAAATAGATAGGCATATATATATATATATATATATATATATATATGGACAATATATTTTTTAACCAGGAAAAAAAAAAGTGAAAAAAATTGGCCCACATCCCTACTGCTGCTTGGGCCTCAACTTGTTCATGTTGGGGACCGACGGAGATGGGTGGGTCCCTTCATGTTGTAATTTGGTTCATTTCTTCAATATCTTCCACTTACTCAACCAAAAAAAATCTAGAAATTGATAATATCATTATAATTTTCTGTTCAATCAATTCAATCCTTGTATAGGCGGTGACATGATGAATAACAATGCCCTAGTTAATATTAGATTTTTTTAATATGTAAAAAAGAAGAAGTTAATATTAGATTTAACTATTATTGTTGATATAAAAAGAAAAATAAAGATAATAGGTCCTTTCTTTTTCATTGAAATTAAGATATTAAGTAGTAGTACTAATCATGCATATTTGAACTAGGTCAATAAACATGGGTTGAAAAACTTGTGAATTGCCTGGCCCAAAATAGAGACGGTGGTCAAGCCCAATGTAGGCAAACCCTTGACTATCTCCACCTAATGGTATTGGTAAAGGTTAGGAGATGGAGCACACATTAGAAAATTAGGAACATAAACTGGAGAGATGGATAGAGAGATGAGGAGAATTTGAGAGCCAGGGAGGACTTGGACGCATTATTTAGTTGCCTTTACAACTTTTCAGAGATGGGTTATTAACTTTGTTTTCTCAACTCATTATACGATCGTCATGTTTAATTTGAATATGATTGGTTGAGGATGAATGAGTTAGGTTTAACTAGAATTTCTTTTTTCCTTTTTGGTAATATTACACTATTTAATAAACTTTTTTTGATTTAAATATTTTGTCATGTTTACGTTGGACTACATATTTAGATGTTTTCTACACACCTGTCATGAATGCTAAATTTTATGTTGATAAGATGATTTTTTTTTTTTTTTTTTGGATAGAAAAACAAAAATTATGTTGATAATTAAGATGTTATTTGCTATTAAATTTGGAACTCATAATTTTAGTAGAAAAAATTTTAATAATATTTTTAGTAGATTTTTAATATATATATATATATATATATATAAACCTATACTTTTGAAGCTATTTTGTTTTTAATTTCTAATCATCAAGATATTTATTACGCATGATGAGCACGTGGAGATGATTAGCCATAAGCTTCAACGATTTAATCCATAAGCTTCAACGATGGCTTAGACTGTTTAGCAAAAAAAAAAAAAAAACGATAGCTTAGACAAAATATTTTTAATTTGAGAAAAAAAATTATTAAGTGGTGTTCATACTGCCAAAGAATAATACCATGCATAACTTGAGGGTAACTCATAATAAATACATTATACCTGTACTTTCATACATAGTTGGTCATGGACTCATGGCAGAATAGGGCGTTGTAGAATAGTAATTATTAAGTATTTTATGATTTTTTTTTTTCTCTAAAGAATAAGGAATTTCATTATATCATTAATTAAATTTTTTTAAAAAAATTATCATTCATGTGAGAAAAAATATATTTTTGAAATACCTAATAATTATCATTAAATTTGTGGAAACTTTTAGGAATGACATGACAGAATAGTATCATGACCGTACATGTTTAGGTACAGCACTGGTTAATCTGTTGGATTGGGTTAGGCACCCGCACAATAGACTTTGTTTGGTGGGGAATACAGCTCTATTGAAAGTTGAAACAACCTAGGCCCTACATAAAGAGCTAAAATAAAGTACTCCAATAGATACTTACGTATCTATTATAACATGAATGTATAGATCATACTTTAGATCAAAAATAAAACAAAAGTGTTGGCTTCAACCCATTAAAGGGAAGGAATTTGAGAGAGGAGCACAGTTTTCAGAACCGAATCAGACCAGGAGGTTGGACCGTGAAAATCGAAAATCGAGATAAAAGCTGGTTTTTTAAGTTTAAAAAACCGAATTTTTAGTTAATTCCGTGAACCCCTAAAACCGAGGTTAGACCATAAGAACTAGTCGCAAGAATCGTGCGATCCAACCCCTTAGCAATTTTTTTTTTTTTTTTATAAAAACAACTTAACATAATTTTATTAAATATATGCTTGAAAATTATCAAATTTCTCTCATATATATAGATATATTAGTCAATTTTACTAGTTTTATAAATTTAATATCTATATTTAGCTTTAATTAATTATTAAATTAATTATGACGTCATTACGGTTCGACCTCGGTTCGACCTCAAAAATCTTGAACCTCTCATTTTTACGGTTCAATGAACGGTCCGAGTCTGAAAACCTTGAAGAGGAGGGCTTTTCTTTCTTAATCTTCTTCCTACCGTCATAGTTTTTCAATCAATTTCAAAAAGGAATTCATTCTAAATTATACACAACTTCATGTTCAAGTTTGGAATTCATTCTAAAATATATAGAACCTCATGTTCAAGTTTGGAATTTTTCTAAACCAGCTCAATCTTTATGCTCATAAGTCGCTATAAGTTGTTCAGTAAAATATTCTTGAAGAATGGGCCGTAAGGTGTTCTCACTTATTGTGTGTTCGTGTCATGAATAGCAGAATAGAGAACCACATTATCATCGTCATTAAATTGTAGTCACAAACCATGCATGTCATGCATTTTGGATTCTGATTTTGACAATTTTGTATCATATTCTAATTAATATTTTCTGAGTCACCTTAATCTATTTAATATTACCTTTAACACGTTTGTGCTTGCTAGGGCTTGACTTTCTTTTATAGTAGCCCCTTCGCATCAAACCTAACAATCAAATATTTCATTATCATGATAATGATAATAATAAGAGTGATGTTGTCATTCCACCACAAATAGATCATAGAAAGAAGCAATTCTACAATATCATGTTCACTTTCTTCCTTGATTGGTACCTATGTTCTACCTCATGCATATCTATTTTTGCAATTTAAGTGGCTATTACTATATGTTAGGACTTCAATTTGATGTCTTAAGATTTATAAACAAGTGGTTGATTAGGTCAAATCTAAATAATTATATTGAAATAGAAACTCTCTTGCAAAAGCCATTAATTAAGCTGCCTCACCCTATCGTTGGGACAATGCCACCTCAGTAGTCCTTGATGTGGCCCCCAAATGTACACCATTTAGCAAAAAATTTAGCCCAAAGATATTAAGAAATTTGATTGGATGGCCCATTATAATCTTTCAGCCAATGGGCTAGAAATATTTGGAAGCTAATAGGCCCACTCTCCAAGGTATTAATGACCATGACTACAGTCAAAGAATTTCCAAGAGTTAGGTGACTATTATTGGGCCAAGAAAAGTAGACAACCCATAAATGAGTGATACAATTTCAATTAATGAGTGTGGACCAGGTTGTGCTCCTATTATAATTTTGGGGTCATAAAAAATGGCCCCTAATTGCATTTAATAACTACAAAATTAACTTCCTCTCAAAAAAAAAAAAAAAAAAAAACCTACAAAATTAACTCTTACGAATCAAAAACCAGGCTATTCTTCTTTCTTGGCTAGAAGACAAGACAAGCTTAGAAATCTAAGTTCCATTGAGGTTTGCGCCGATGCCAATAATTTTGAAACAAGTTACAATATAATTATAAGCCCAAAATACCATCACTCTCCCTTTATGAAGACAAGGAAATAAGAAAGACGACGACGACGACAACAACTAAAAAAAAAAAAAAAAAAAAAAGGTAGCAAACAAACAAACCCTATATGCCATTGGGCAAGAAGAGAATTAACTCAATAATGTAATTCATTTCTATCACTTTTGTCAAAAAAAAAAAAAATAATGTAATTCATACATTTGCTTGGTGATTAGAGGATAATAGTTTTATACTTTTGTCTTCTGAAGGAATGAATAAATGTAGTGAGATAACCACGAAAATAGGACGTCTATTTTAAGAATCACATTAGTACAGTAAATAAAATTAAAGATAAGGAAAAGTACACATAAAACCCTCTTGTGGTTTTACTCTAAAACATAGAACCCTTGAAATTTTAAATGTAACACTTAATTCTTGTGTGATATAGTTTTGTTTGTAAAACCATTAGTATTCATCCGTTAAAATAAACAATGAGTAGCTTATATGTGTACTTTTCCTTTTGTGTAACACATGGTGGGTTTTGTGTTACACTCGAAAACCCTAGTGATGTTAAGCATTATAGAGTTAATTAATGATTTACATATAAAATAATACCATAAAGAGGCCAAATGTTATACTCAAAACCTTAAAGGGGCTCCATGTTTTATAGGAAACTTTATCCTTTATTTTAATGGATAATATGTAATAATACTAAGAATCCTAGAAAGACCTACCTAACAAGACTTAATTCTGACTTTTTAAACGAAATTGTTGCAAAAGTGAAATTTCTCAAAAATAGTAAATTCGTAAAACATAGCCTTGATGAAAAAATTTAATCGAAAAGTAATATAGGGTAAGGCATGATTTTTGTTTCCCACACGAACTTCTTTAGGTCACCAAAATTTTGCCACTGACTCAAAGATTTTTACTAGCAGTACTTTTTAACTTCTCAAAATTTCTTGCGTTGTAATTTATGACCATCCATCTACTCAAGGAGAGCTTCAATTGCATGTCCATTCTACATCAACAAACCTTCTCAATTGATGACAAAAAATTATGGGGAAAAAAAGAAAAGTCTCATATATCACATATCTTCAGAACAAGGTCACTCCGATCAAATTGTAAGGCATGCATGAGTTGTCTTTTCCTCTTTCTTTTTATTTTCTTCCCATAGAATAGAGGATGCTGGAGGGTCCATCAGTTTTGCCTTCTTTGATGGTTCATGCGAAAGAAATACATATATAAAAACTGAATCAATGTTGGTCTGTTATGCGTTAATCTCATAAACTGATAAACATATTCCTTTCCTATCAGCCTTTCACAAGTTGATGTAGCAACGCCATGGATAGAGACACAATGATATTCTCTCAACTTAGAATCTATAATTTTTCATCAGTACTGGACCATCAATCAAAAGTTACCGTATGCGCAAACCTTTAGGGGGGGGGGGGGGGGGGGGGGGGGAGTGTGGGGCCTCCCCCAAAATTTTAACACATGTATGCATGAATTGGCAAAGGAGCAAAACTTATTTAACCCTAATTCTCAATTAAAACAAATATATATATAAACCCTTTTTTTTAAGTATATAATTTCTATGATAAACTATAAGGTTGTTTATATCTATTTAAAAAGACTAAAAAAGTTATATGGTCCATATTAGACATTTTGAGAGTTTAAAATAGCGTTTTAAAATCTAAAATTTTATTTTGCAACTACAACTTCTCATAGTTATTTTTTTTTAATATAAACAATCATTTAAATTCAAAACACCATTTTTAACAGTTTATACAAATGCATCCATAATCTCATTAGTAATAAGAAGTTGTATATCCCATTTATTTAATTTATTAACTAGTCATAAAATTATAATCAACGTAATTATCAACTATCTCAAGTAATCTGAGAACAAAACAAACTACTTGAGACAAAATAAACACAGGTTTTAGACTTTCAGTTCTTATGCTTTATGCCTAAATATTGTTGATTAAAGATAGGTTAAATATATCAAACTCTTTGTCAATATTTATATAATTTGTCAAGTTTAATAAATTTACTTTTCGTAGTACCTATATTATTAAATTATTTTTCTAACAGTTTAATTTTTTAGAATAATTGGTAATTGAACATATATTAGAATTATAGATTACTTCATTTACATTTTAATATTATTTTATAGGGTTTTTTTTAATATATATATATACACACGTACTACTATACATGGTAAGAACATATTATAAAGAAAAATTACTCATTTATCTTCTTTTTTTTTTAATTCTGCTCTTCAGTTACAAATTTCCTACACTGCAACTGTACGTATATGTTGTAAATTAAATTAGTTACTGTTTCAAAAAAATTTCACTTACTAGAGGTGCATTAGGCAAGTCCGTTGCTTTTAGGCGTAAATGCGCTTTTAGGCGTAAATGCACTTTTAGTCCCTACATTTTGCACTTTTTCTATTTTGGTCCCTACATTTTATTTTTACCACTTTTAGTCCCTAAACCAATTAACGCCTAACACGTTGGTCCTTTTCGTCACCCAACTAACAGCAAATGCTGACGTGGCTGACGGTAGAATAAAAAAATAATATAATCACATATTAATTAATTAATTAAATTAAAAAAATTAAAAAAAAAAGGAAGAACATGAAGAACTCAAGAACTGAAACCCAGATCAAAGAAATTTTCTTTCTCCAAACTCAAACCCAGAAATTTTCATTCTACCCAAACAGAAAAATCTAGCCACCACCTCCACCGATCAAACCCAGCCAACAAACATTAGCACAAACCCAACCAACAAACTTAAACCCAAACCCAAAAAATTTTCTTTCCCAAAACCCAAACCCAGAAATTTTCTTTCTACCCAAACAGAAAAATCCAGCCACCACCTCCACCAATCAAACAACCACTACCCACCATCACAGCCGCCACAACCCACCATCCCAACCGCCACAACCAAGCCTAGGTCTCAACCCCAGCCACCTCGACTCAAGCCACCCCAGTCGGTCTCAACCCACCCACCCCAGCCAGCCCGATCTCAACCCACCCACCCCAGCCGGCTCACAACCCACCCACCCCAGCCTCAAACCCACCCACCCCGAACTCAACCCCAGCCACCCCGAACTCAACCCCAATCGGTCTCAACCCACCCACCCCAGACCAACCTCAACCCACCCCACCCCGATCTCAACCCATCCATCCCAACCACCACCCACCACAGCCACCACAAGCCACTGCACCGTGAGAAAAAGAGAGTGAAGAGAATGAAAAAAATTCATAGAAAGTGAGAGACACAGATGAGAGAGAGAGAGAGAGAGAGAGAGAATAAAAATTAATCTAATAAAGTGAGAAGGAAGAGAAAAAATTTGAACCAAAAAAACTTTTTAAATTTTAATTTTAATGATTTTTAGTTTTAATTCTGTTTTTTTATTTAGTTAGAATTAATAAATTAATTTTTTAAATTTATAGGATAACGTGGCATTATATTTTGTGTGATTATAATATTTTTTTATTTCACTATTAGTCACGTCAGCACTTGCTATTAGTTAGGTGACGGAAAGGACCAAAGTGTTAGGCGTTTATTGGTTTAAGGACTAAAAGTGGTAAAAAAAAAATGTAAAAACTAAAAAAAAAAAAAGTGTAAAATATAAGAACTAATGGCCTGTTTAGAAGTTTAGAGAGGGAGAAAAGTAGAGGGGAGTAGAGGGAAGGAGAGTAGTGGGGAGGAGAGTAGAGGGAAATGATTCTCTTCTACATTGTTTGGATGTTTTTAAAAATAGGGAGGGGGAAGGGGGTAATTAGCCCTTTAGAAAGAGTAATTTTATTAATTTAGAAATGGTAAAGTAGGCAATTCATTTGGCCAATAACTTATCTACTCTACTCTCCCTCTAAATCTCTCTAATTTGGGGGAATTAAAAATAAGGGGTTAGAAGTAGTTGAAATCCCTCCAAACCCCTCCAAATCCCTCCCCTTCCTTCCTTAAAAGGTAATTGAATTACTCTCCCTCCCTCTACTCTATTCTCCTCCTTTTTTTAACTCCCAAACAAACTATAAAAGTGTTAACTCCCAAACAAGCTATAAAAGTGCATTTACGCCCTGCTTTTATCTTGGAAGGCAATAAAATATGACGTCATCATCAGTTGATGATTCAAGCAGTTGAATGTTAGGTCAGCACGCACTGACATTTGCTTTTGAAACAGTAGTACATGTAACCAGAAAGTGGGGGAATAATTGATCATATTTTATTTCCATTTCCCTATTTTTTTCAATTATAAAACTCTTTCCATATTTCATTTATGTATAGATAATCATATTTTAAAGGTTCATCCTATGTCATCAGGCGGCTTTGCATTCCACAAATAAATCAATTTTTAACCTAGTTGCTGCCTCCAAGGGTGTCACATCAACAAGACAAGGTCTAAGTGCATGGCATAATAATTTTTTATTTTTTGATATAAGAAAGTAGAATCTAATTGGTTTTTGATGAGACCATTTTACTCTTTGTTCACAAGATATTTCAAAAATTCGATAAATAATGTAATAGATGAAACTTGAAAGTCTTAGAGTTTCATCATTGATTCAAGTGTTCTGAAAAGAGTGCACAGCATAATTTAAAACGTAAAAAGTCGACATTATTTTGCAAATTGTTTAGGGTTAATAATTGCATCTACTAGAGTAAAATGAATACATTCACGTTCAAACATGAATCTGGATAACATTGGAAACAAAACCCGCTTTGTTTCACGCTCAAGCACAAAAGAGATGCTCTCGTACACAAAATGGGACCAATAAATGTGACAACAATGAATGAATGGAAAGTGTGGTCCAAATAGATGATGGGAGTAGTAACATGGGCAGGGGTAGCAGGCCACTTAGCTGCAAACCAGTTGGCTACCCCAAAAATGTAATGTAAAAACAAAGGAAGTGAGGGACAAAAAATAAGATCCAAGGACATGGAATAGTAGCAGACAGAGTTGTACGTGATGAGACGCGTGTAATCGGGATAGGTTGAGCTCTTGTTAAATCAACTGGACCATACATATATTTATATATATATATATATATATATATATATATATATATAAGAACCATACTCACCTTTCACCACGCATCAATAATACACTCTTATTCGATGCAGGAATCGTCATTTCTCTATCGGAAAAGGACCGTCGACAACTGGTAAGAGAGAAAAAAGGCTCCACATGCATCCTAGGAAAAAATATACAACACCTACTATTTTCTATTGCAATAATGTCGTTGCCACCTATTTTTATCCACATTTTTTTATAATTATCTTATGGGGGAGATTATATAATTAATTATTTGCCATTTTGACATAAACTCATTATTATTTTTTTTAATTTCTTACTATCTATTACTTAAAACAATTATAACAAAGAGATGTAAAAGTATGTGGTACTACTGCATTAACATTTTTATTGATGATGATGACAGTAGACTTCAGCAAAATGACAGATTAGACAATTTGTATGACAATTTGGTTGCTATATGTCCATGTATTGGATGCAGGATCACTTGCTGCATGATTGGATTAGACACAAGCTGGGGTACTCTAAAAGTAGATGGTCTAACTGCCACAATTAATTGCTAGAAACTTGGAAGTGCTGTAGAGTCGTTTGATGCCATAAAAATATTTTTTAAGCTCTTACTTTCCTTTCAAATAGAGGTGTACATGACGCGATTTTTCACCTGCAGCCGGCGGTGACTGCGTTTAGTGGTTGGTTTTGGTCAGTTCACGTGCGGTCAGTTTATGTGTGATCAAAGCGCTTTTTTGTGCACCTCTATTTTTATATACAATTTTATCTTGTCCAACTTATCTTTTAAGTTAAATAAATCAATGAAAATATATTCTTTCTGTAGGTGATATATATATATAACTTATTTGTTTATGTAAATTTTTTTTTTTTTTTTTACAACTATATTTTAACTAATTTTTAACAAATAAGTAAATATCGCATCGAATAGTTTTACTAGCGCAGGCCTATAAAGTAAGAGTATTCGTGCTACCATCGAGACCTATCAATAATGTGGTCTTGGAGGATGGAGCCAATCTAAATCTTTGCTTTCTATCTTTCACTATTATTCTTATGCGACAAGGGGAAAAATAGAGGTTGTGGTCCTCACAGTCACACTTAATTCTTCTCCTTTTTCAACTGTCTATCATCAAGGTTTTTAGTCTTCTTCCTCTTGACTGTCTGCTAGCTCCTATAGCTCCGTATATTTCTCCTTAGTTGTCTTGTTGTGCGTTTGCAAATGGAAACAAGCAAAGCTGAGGAGAAGAGGAGCTTCAAGTACAAGATGGAGGATGAGGATGAAGATGAGGATGATGATGAATATACCAATAATGAATTAGGATCTGGAGAGGAAGAGAGAAGGAAGAGAATGATGACTCCCTCTCCCTCTACCAAGAAAGGTTCCGGTAGCGGAGGAGGGGCAACGGCGCCTACTTGCCAGGCGGAGGATTGCAATGTTGATCTGACTGATGCCAAGCACTATCACCGCCGCCACAAGGTGTGTGACTTTCATGCCAAGGCTCCGGTTGTCAGCGTTGCCGGAATCCAGCAAAGGTTTTGCCAACAATGTAGCAGGTTAGAAACCCTAGTTTTCCCGTTCTTTTTTTCTTTTTACAATATAAAAGTCGAATTTATCCCTTTTTCTTTATCTTATTTTGCTATATAGTATTCTAACCAAAAAGATATAATTGAAGTTAATTAATTAAGCCCTGGATATACTATTTGTTATGGATCTTTTGGTGTATCAAAAACAACATGGCATATGAGCATGATGCATGTGTCTATATCAAGCAAAGTAAATTACATCATTTGAGCATTTTTTGTAAGCCTAATACCAATTACTAATGCCACATGATGAAACTTTCCTTAATAAATTACACGAGAACAACAAGTACTACTGTTTTTCCTAAACAATTGCACACAATTAGTATCATTTTCGCCTACCCAACCCTAGGTCTATTCTAAACCAAAGATATCCACGCACTACACATGACTTGTAGGACTCAAAAGATAGGGATCGATGAGCTCAAAGCCATGCAATTAGTATGGACAAAAGCTTCAAAATGAACTACGCCAAGAACCACCACTTGTGTTTAATTATCATTTCAACTCCTAGTTCCTGTCTATTTTGTTGAAACCCGTACAGCTTAATAATGTTCGTATCTAATAATGCCTAGTGGGCCTTCTATATATAGAATTGATTTCATGGTCTAAAACTTTTAGCCTTTAGGCTTTCTGACAGTGTACTATTTGAAATCCGACAAATTAGACTTATTTGAACCATCATATTATTATTGTGTCTGTTGGATGAATGTCTCTCAAAGTCCTATTGTATCTAGTTTTTCTTTTCTTTTTTTTTAGTAGAAATTGTATCTATTTTTTGGTGCTATAAATTTTACCTTTAATTTTTTTTCTTTAAAAACTAATGTTATTTTATATGATGAAGCCAAATGTAATATTTGGTTCTGGGAGGACTCATCCTTGGAGTATATAGTAATTAAGTCTCACAAATTAGGATCATCCTAACAATGGATTTGAGAGTATTTCAATTGATTTCAAGAATTAGGGTGGAGTAGAACTCATCTCTCAATTTCATAGGCCAAGTACTATACTTACTCTTAAGTCTTAACCCCATAAGCAGAGGTTTAACCCATCATCACTAAGGCGGTCTAGAGGATAGGATATGAGAACGGCCGGGAAGTTTTTAGTTGTCCATCGTTACCCGATCCAAAGATCAACTCCATCAGTGTTCATAGCTTATATATTAGAGAAGGATTAGAGATGGAGTTTCTCTTAATTATACAAGAAATTTAAGTACATTAAATAATCAAAATATAATATCATTCAAGATTAGCAGAAAAGAAGTTTGGCCAGCTTTGAAACTCACATACGGCCTCGTAGGTTAGCATACACAAGCTCGTACCTTGTGCATGTGAGGTTCTCTTCTCTAGAAAAAAAGCTTTTAGCAAATGAGAGAGGGGGGGGGGGGGGGGGGGGGGAAGTGGTGTCAATGGTGAAGAAAAGGCTATACAAAGTTATAGATGTCATCACCCACCTCGGGTTGATGACATCTACAACTTTGTACCCTCCTTATTTGATTAACTGAGTTTCATTTTTGATATAGGAAAAGTTCCATAAAAACTTTCACCTTCTTTAAAATAGAACTTACAAAGAACAAGCAATGTTTTCTAATAAGCCAATTCGTTTGAGATCCCGTAGATCAACTTTTTAATTCTCGAATACTCAACTTTTTACATGAAAAACATAAACTTTTAAAAAATTTCTCACCAATATAATACTTCATATCATCATTATATATAATCAGACTTATAAAACCTACACATTCAAAGATATCAAAGAAATGGAAAAATTACCTAACAAGAAATATGTGCGATTCGCAAGTTATGCACAACCCACATATCAAGTATAAAAACAAATTATGTCTAAACAAAATGGAACTTTAGAAGTTGTACCTAAGCAAATTTGCTTAGGTACAACTTCTAAAGTTCCAAGTTAGTAATGACTACCATCATATAAGGCAATAAACTGAAAAATGAACCAAGTTAGTAATGACTACCATCATATAAACTTAAACACAAATATAACCATCAAATTCAAATATACCAAACAAAGAGAAACCTTACCAACAACAAATATGTGCCTTTCACAAATCACAAGTGGTGCACAATCCACATATTTGAATAGACCTTTTGTCAATAGTACAAGTATAAGACTAAGTTGTCTATAGAATAAGAAATAAGGTTTTAAAAATTTATACTCGACCAAAAAAGGGAGAAAATGTCCTAATACCTACTCAACTTTGGAGTAGTTGCACTAAAACCTCTAAATTTTTATTTTAGCAAAGTACATAAACTTTGATACTGTAGCAATAAGACCCCTTTTACATTTTCCCCCCACCAATTTAACCACTTTTTGCACAAATAATTTTTTAAAAAAATAAAATGAAGAAGTCTTTTGCAATAACATAGAAGTTTAAGGGTCTATTTGTTACAATACCAATGTTGATGTACTCTATTTGTCAGAATGCTAAAGTTTATGTACTAAATTGGCTAAAATAAAAGTTTAAAGGGTGTAAAAGCAACTCTCTAAAATTCAGAGGATTTTGAGACATTTTACTCCAAAAAAAAAAATAATAAAGCAAATAAACTAGAATATAAAAACTAATCGAGTTAGTAATGACTAATGACTAGCATCATATAATCTAAATTAAACAAAAATATGACCAACCAATTCAAAGATATCAAAGAACATAAACTTTATTTTATCAAAGTACATAAACTTTGATACTGTAGCAATAAGACCCCTTTTACATTTTCCCCCCACCAATTTAACCACTTTTTGCACAAATAATTTTTTTAAAAAATAAAATGAAGAAGTCTTTTGCAATAACATAGAAGTTTAAGGGTCTATTTGTTACAATACCAATGTTGATGTACTCTATTTGTCAGAATGCTAAAGTTTATGTACTAAATTGGCTAAAATAAAAGTTTAAAGGGTGTAAAAGCAACTCTCTAAAATTCAGGGGATTTTGAGACATTTTACTCCAAAAAAAAAAAAAAAGCAAATAAACTAGAATATAAAAACTAATTGAGTTAGTAATGACTAATGACTAGCATCATATAATCTAAATTAAACAAAAATATGACCAACCAATTCAAAGATATCAAAGAAAGTGAGAGAAATTTTACCAACAACAAACAACTTATGTTAAATTCATGAATTGTGATTTTATTTCTCTTATCCCAGTTAGTAGCAACTTTATCACTTTTAATGACAAGAGTAAGGTAGTTGTTATCAAATAAGTTGTCAATCTCGAGAAATTATTTACTCTTACGGAGCCTTTTGCAAGTTACACATAATTCACGTATCTAAATAAGTCTTTTGTCAACCATGCAAGTATATAAGACTCACAAATTTCTTAATATCAAATTCAACTAGGCATAACTCCCTACGAAAGTAAGATCTTAGATCAAGAACCCTAGACCACAATTAACTAGAACCCAAAGCCGCATTAGAAACACAAAAGGGACTTAACAACGTAGTAGTAGTAGTAGAAATAAATAAATAAATAATAAATAAATAAATAAGGTGAAAGTTTTTCATGAGAAAATGACTATACATTTTAGAGAAACAGAATAGAGAGTTTGAAAATTTGTCTTTATCTCTCAACTTAGAAGTGAAGAAACTTAAAAGCCCTAGGCCTTCTTATATAGAGGAGCTTCTAGGATTTTTACTAGTTGTTCGGCTAGGGCAGTCCCTAAAAGCTCTTTTTGAACTTGAATCTTGAAATTCTTGATTTGAGATCAAACTTGGAAAACAACAGAGGTTAAACCATGCATTTGTGACATCCATAATATCAATAGCTTACATTACATTTTCACATCTATGATTTTTTAATTCATTGTTGCAAAATTAAGGTGAATATATGTGAGTATATTGATCAATGTTTATGCAAGGAGTATTTTGGCCTTAAAACGGTTGTAGTGTGTATATTTTCTCCAATGTCAATGGAAAGTTGGTTCTGACTCTTATGTGTCAAGTGCAAAAGGTTGTTTTTCTTATCTGAAATGATTGTTGGTATATACTTTTCTTACAGAATAATTTTACAAAATTTTCATAGAGAATTATGCGAGAGTTATTTCAGATACTTTTCTTACAAAGTCATCTTGCAAAATTTTCATAGTGACTTATGTGAGAATTGTCTTATCAACATGTCACACACAAACTCAGTCCCATCCCAATGCATTTGGTGTGTAAAGTGTCATTCCATAAAAAAAAAAATTTTAAATAGTCAATTTTTTCGTGTGGCATTGCTATGAAATTTAAATATTCACCGTTTAATTGTCAATTGTTTAATGTCAAGAGTTTGTAACTCAATAAATCTTTTAATGTAAAGACATTTAATCCCCTCCCCCACCCCTCCGGGTCACCCCTATTGCAACTGTTTATAAAAAAAAATTAAATTATAAATTAAAGAACAAAATGAATAATTTTTTCACTATAACTTTTTATTGATTAATCTTGTATAGTCTTTCTCTATTCCAAATTGAAGTGTATAAAGGTTTTCTCTCATACTTTCAAGTGCTTCTTTTTTGTTGACCTAAAATATTTTTCAAAAGATATTTTTGCATTCAATTTTATTATGAACACAAAATTTTCACAATTCCTTAAAGTAATTTATTACTAGACTTATTCTTTTGCATTTGTAGGGTTTGGTACACTTTTTATCTTTGTAAATAGAAAATACTTTCCAAAATCTAACACAGAATTATCCAAAAAAAAAAAAGGTGTACAATGTTTTGTGCATAGTTTTTAATTAGTATAGCTGAAAATCGGTCATAAAAATTATTTTGTAGTCAACAACAAATAAAATATTTTGGATATGACTTACCTCCAATACATTTTTAACTGAACGTGTCTTTTTGTTTTAAATATACTATGACAAGTGGTAACGGATTTTAATCTCCATTTTTTATTTAGTTAGTAGATGATGTGACAATTTCTCTTTAAAACAATAGATTATTCTAATTTTAAAAATACTGGAGATAATACTGGAAATAAGTCAAACCAAAATATTTTCAACACTAAATGATTTCCTTTTTGACATAACAAAACTCACTTCCCCTAGATCCAAATCTGGTGTAATAGTTAGAGTTGTTGAACCATACACTAGTAAATCAATGAGTAAAATTGAAAGTTTTAACTCACTCTTAATGCAAATTTTGAATTAGAAATTTTTTTTCTCAAAAAAAGGCTCTCTCTTTTTATCTGTCAAACACAAACACACACACACACACACACAAAGTTTCATGTGCCAACTCTAAGTACTGTGTGTGTCACTAGGGAAAATCTACTATGCATTTCTTGTAGATCTAATTATCTCATTGGACCGAACAACAACAAATTTTTTTTTTTAAAATCAATTTTAGAAATATAACTAATTAAACACGTTTTTACAAGAAACTATTTTAGGTTGAAACAAAGGAAGCACGATATATAATGAATCTTTGGTTTTGGCTTTTCCTGATGTCTGAATAAATCTTGTACCCTCTTTCTTATCAATATGGACAGATCTTCCCTCCTTACTTGCTAAATGATAGAATAAATCTCCATTCTCAGCTTTTGATAGGATTGAATAAGTCTACTACTCCTTTCAAATAGGATTGAATAAATCTACTTCTCCATTTTTCTAAATAATAGAACAGTTTTACACAATGAACTTTGGAATAGGGATGAAGAAATCTTCTTCCTACGATTCATATAGGAGTGAACAATTCTTCTCATAACACTATTCAGGTACTAAAACGTATCTTCTGTCAATGTTGACAATTGTCTTATGAACTAAGTCTTATTAGTTTGCCTTCTCAACTTCTGTAATTTGTAAGCAAGAGTCCCATTCGAAGTCCATGACTCCTACAATAAGAGAGTGCTTTCAAATGTTAAGAGTATAGGACGGCCATCAGGCCATGTTGATGCCATCGTTGTGAATTTTAAGATGATCAGGACATGAATTGTTCTTATAGTACCTTGAGTGATATGCTTGCACATGCTGTTTGATCATTGATGTGATTTCTATCGTAGAATTGGATCCATTCTTTTGGTTTTTCTTTTGTAGTTTTTAATCTCTAACGCTGTCCCCTTTATAAAGTCGTTAGGCTTTGTATGTGCTTGTGTAAGTGTATTCAGACATTAGACTATATAGTACATTACTTGAAAGTAGTACTTTTTTTTTTATTTCCTAGAACATATAAGAGCCTTGTAAGTTAACTCTAACTCAACTGACACAGCATTTCCAACGTAGAAGTCTAGAGTTTAAATCTCACATTTTTGTTTGTAATTATCGAATTATCAAGAAACAAACAGCGTAGATAGGCCGCTAGACATCCTACTTTCTCTAGCTAGGTTTGCTTCTCAGTTTTTTTCTCATGAAGTTAGTGTTAAACTGTTACTCATTACTAAATGGAAACAAAGAAATTAACCAATAAAATAAATAATTAAACAAAGGAAAATTTAGAAGAAGTACCTAATAAGGAAGAAAAAGAAAATGGACTATGTTCGTTTTCCTCAATTTCTTTCTTCACGAGCATTTCTTTGAAATGGTGCTTTACAGGTTCCATCAGCTAACAGAGTTTGATGAATCTAAAAGGAGTTGTCGTAGACGTCTAGCTGGACATAATGAGAGGCGTCGGAAAAGCTCATCTGAATTTCCTAGAGAAGGCTCGCATTGATAATGATTAGTAATTGGAGGAAGACTTACAAAGTGGGAGAATTTAGATTTCTCCCTTAAAATTCCTTCCAATCATTTTAAGATCTATCGGTCAAAAAAAAAAAAAATCTATGTGGATGCATGCTCTCTCTCTTCTGTCAATCCTTAATTGGCTTTTTAATTATGCACTATTGCTCTTTAATTTATCTAAAACATTTAAATAATTATGCCTAAAAGCATTTTGGCGTGTACCTTCAAATTGTGGCTAAGTGGTATTTGACTGGTTGTTTTATATATATATATATAAGTCTACATTGCTCATATATATTGACTCTCCTTTAATGTTTTTTTTCCCCCCTAGAGTTATGTAAGTAACAAGTAAAGTCTGACGGCTGTTCCAGTCCCTTTTAGGTTAAATGCTTGTCACCTCTCCTTTCTACAAATACATCCAAAATGTGCTAATAAAGGTGTGTTCTTCTTCCTAAGGTAGATTGTTGGACACTAATGTGATTCCCTAAATTTATCCCAAAACATGGTTTTATAATTATAACCCATTGAGCTATTCACAATTACTTGTCTTCAAAAAACAAACAGCAGTAACAAGGATATAATTAATGTGATTTGGTTTACCCCTTTTTGAAAGAGATACATGAGTATGGAAATCATCTCATCTGTTTGATAGAAATTAAAAGATCCCATGACCACAAACTTATTTGGGATTCCAAATCCCAAGCTTGTTTGTGTAGAGCAGGTCTAATTATTTTATAATTAAAAATTAATTTTTTGTATGTAATACAAATTGTATTTTGGTTGTCATTTTCAATCGAATTTTAGCAAGGTTGCGAAGACTTCTCTCTATATCTAGAAAACCAACTGATTAGAATACCAAACTAAAATTAAACTGTCAATCGTTTTAAAGGGAATAGTTTTTCTATCATTGTTCTAAAGTTAGCATGGATGGCACATCTCTATCATGTGTGCCTAGAAACAAACTGTAGATGGCATAAAATTCATTTTGAGATAGGCGTTTGGATCGATGAAAGCTAAGTTATATAACTTTGTAACTTTGTTTTCATCACCTCAAAACTCAAAAAACGTGGGCCCCACTGAAAACTTGATTGTTTGGATGAGTTTTTGAGTTAAGTTTTCATATGTAACTCAAAACTCAACATTTTGAGTTTGAGTTACTCAAACTGAAAACAAATTTTGGATGTTTCCAAAATTTGAATTAACAGTATCCATGACAGTGAAGCGTGTGATCGCTACTCTTTTCTCTTCACTCTTTTTTTTTTTTTTTAGTCAGCTTCTCTATGCTCTTTCACACTACGGATTCACTCTATACCCACAGTACATGGGCTCCACCACTTTATGCAAATATTTGAGTTTGAGACATGAGATATGCACCCAAGATATGAAGTCAAACAAATTTTTTTTTTAGTGAAGGAAAAAGTAGAATTAGAGATATGAAATTGAGTTTAAGTTATGAGATATGAGATATGGAATATGAATTTTGTGTGATATCCAACCGAACATCTTTTTGCTTCTTGTGGAAGTGTTTAGGGAACTCCTCTGGGTAGAAAGCTTGCTAATATTGGAATATTCTTTTTTAGATTTTTTATTTATTTATTTTTATCTTTACTGTGTTTATCTTGTTTTGTGTGCTTTGCAAATAATGGTTTTGATTGTTGTGTTAAATAAAAAGGGTTAAATGCAAATATGCCCCCATGTGGTATTGGTCATCAACAAACACACCCAATATTGCGATACAAAACCCTTGTGGAGTTGTGGTATTTAAAATTATGCATTAAACACCCTTTTGTTAGACTTTCTTCTGTTATATTTGAACTGAAATTGACTACATGTCCATCATGTGACCCAAAACACATGCATAACAGTTGTTTCCCACCTAGACTGAAACACATGCAGCATGTGTGTCGTCCTTAATGTAGAGGTGAAAAAAAATTAGAAAGTGACTTGCCATCTATAAAAAAGCAATCACAATATGTAATGTGCCAAAATTTTATTGGACTTAATGACAGTTTCATAAACGAAAATGCCAATTTAATTAGTACGCCAAAAGTTCAAGGACTAAAATGATAAAAGGTAAAGTTTAAAAATAAAAATGACGGTTCACCTACACTTCAATAGTGTAATTTGGATTTTTGCCTTATGTTTTTTTCTTTGCTTCAAGATGCATAGATCTGCCACTCAACTAAAAATCTTCTGACATTAGATAGTAATGGCAGGCATCCAATTCATAATTTAATTCCTATCATAAAAAATAGGGATGGATTCAAATAACTTAAAAGCTACGGGTTTGCCATTCAAAATAATAATAATAAAAGTCACAAGGAAATTTTATCATATGAACGGACAGAAATATATTTGTCATTCATAAATATGGGCCCTCAACAAGAGGGAGCAAGCAACTTTTTGGCTTGGGAGTATGGCACGAATACAATCCGGTAATACGAACAATTTTTTTTATTCTACCAAAAAAAAAAAAAAAAAAAAAAGAACAATTTTTTAAAAATTATAAAATGAAACAACTGGTACAATACTATTATGACACGGCTACAACACAAGTTTGGGAACCTAAAATAAATGAAGTTTTTGGTGCTTCTAGCTTTTTTTGCAACCACCAGGTTATTTGTTCAAAATATAATGGATAATCAGTCTAATCCAGAATCCACTCCATCCCAGAGCACAAGAAACTGGCTAGCTGCAACCTATATTTTGCTGCATTATTTGGTATTTTCAATTTGAGAGGTCGTCACACTAGTAAATGAAATAACACTTTTAATTTCTTAGTACAGATTGTCCAGCACTTCCAAAAATGAAAACCCACCAATCAGGCATACAAGTTACAATTACTCTCATGAATGTTTTTTTTCAATGACCAAGCTCACCGAACTCAAACTGAACATGCTTGAGCCACATCTTCAACCGGTCTAATAGTATATCTCGCAATCCATCCTACATCTTTAAAAGAAAAGACCAAGCAAAAGAGGCTCTGACAAGAAAAATCGCAGTAATTCCAAACAGATCCATGGCAGTCCAACCACACAAAGAATCGACTAAAAAATAAAATGATGCTGAAGCTCCCTTTCAAAAAAATCAAGTGAAGCTTTTATATCCGATATCATCAGTCCCAGGGTCAAGCCTCTCAGGAATTTTGGATCTGAAATGTTGCCAAGCAGCCATGAGTGGATGTGTTATAGGAATAGGAAGAGAATTAAAGCATTTGGTATTGAACATATCATCATCCTCACTCATGCTTGATCCCTAAAAGTTTCATTGCTAGCTCCCAGGTAACAATTGCTGCTGCATTGGCTGGAAATGCCCGAACTATGGTGGGACCCAGACCTGTATAGCATCCTTTAAGTCCAGCCCTCCTGTAAATCTACAACAGAAGACCCATTCAGCTTCCCTCTCTTCGAAGAACCCAAAATAGGAACAAGAAAATGCTTTTCCATCTTCCTTTCTTCCATTTCGTAAATAGATATAATAGAAGAAGGCCGCCATTAATGACAGTCATGAAATGGAGGAAATCAAGATGACTTACCGAGCTCAAGATTTGAAACGGATTTCTCGAAGAGCTTTTATCTGGGGAAGTCTGTATTATGGTTTTTGCCACATCAAGGGGCAAAACAGCAGACCAAAACTAAAAGAACGGCAGGAAAAGTTTTTTACAATATGATGGGTAATTAGTGGAATCAGAGACTGAAATATGTGAAACGTAACACTTTAATAAGAAACATGCTGAAGTTGTCAAGAGGCTTACAGCTACACCACCAAGGCCACCACTCAAAATCCCAATTCCCGCGTCAATCAAGTGGCTGTTTTCAGATGAAGCAGCTTTTAGTTGTGAATGCATGTAATAACGAACATACTCATAAACACTAAAAAAGACTGCATTGCCACTAGATTCTCTTAGCAATGTTGTAAAACCTCCACGAAAAATGCCTGTTACCTGAAAGGTGTTATGTCAGATTAAAAACAAAACATTCATAATGATGCTAAATGCAGATGATTTTCTCACCCCTTCAGTTTTCACAGTTTTAAGGGCACAATTAAGGGGACCACTGTATCTACTTGACTTTGGAACCAAAGAGTCAGCACCTTGAACTTGCATCCTACACTGAAAAGCTCATTGTTACAAGGTACCATCAGAAGCAACAGAGCAAATATGGAAAGCAATCTTGCAATAAACAAACCCTCCCATTCACTTTACCTTCACCAGCTCTGATGGACATAACACAAAACTGATGAGAGCTCCACCAAAAGCTGCAGAAGGAATAATCACATGGGGCTGTGGACAACTACTTTGTACACCTCCCTTCATGATAAGAGAAAAAATGAAAATTTTAACAATTGTTCAGTACTTATATAACAGATGCAAGACCGTTCAGAAGAACTATATCCACAAAATCAGTTAATAGTGACTGTTTCACAAACAATATAATTTTAGCCAACTAAATTAAAGACAAACCTGCAGTGACTGCTTTGTTTGGGAATAAACACCAAAAAGAAGAGAACTCTCAAAAGCCACCCCAACAAAAGATGGTGTTGCCCCTCTATAAAGTCCTCTAATCTGTCAGAGAGAAATTTCACTTAGTTTCTCTAGTAGAAAAAAAATGTGGAAAATTCACATCATACAAGCACACCCCCCCCCCCCCCCCCCCCCCCAACCCCCACTTTTCTCCTTCTCTCTAAATAAAGGCAGGGGATGGGAGCAAAGATGTCCTACATTGTCATTTCAGATCAATTTACAAGTTGGCAACGGCACAATGCCTAAAATGTTGGGTTTTATGCGTTATTATAGGCAAAATTGCTATATAAACTGGACAGGAAAGAGAATTTTGTGTGATATAGATCACATTTCAGACCATACAACATAACCAGTCCACTAATTTATTCTTGATGTTACTATCATAACCAACTACAGATAATTGTTTAAAGACTTGGATATTGATTCATAATATAGAGAGAGGTTGCAGATGCTTAAATGCAAGTGACTTCACTCTCAACTACCTTAATGTTAGTATTGAGTTGACAATTTATAGACTAGATGAGTACTTAACTTCCAGATTTCCCGACATAATGCAAGAGATCACATTACACAAATGTCCCTAGCTGCCCAAAGGTTTTGCTGCAAATTCTTATGATGTTCAACCAGCCAGTTAGACCCAAACTACTAGTTGAACTTTAGAAGGTGGCAGGTTACAGCTAGAATAGGTGGAACCTGACCAACTACGCAGACAGGAAAAATTAAAACTTTTGGGGAGAAGAGGGCAGAGGGGGGTGGACAATGAGTACTCAAAAGTAAATCTGTGAATTATCCTTATATAATTTGGTTTTAAATATAAGTTTGAATATCACAAAGCAAATATAAGGTTAAATATTTTTTTTTTTTTTGGGTAAGTAATATAACGTTAAATATTTATACAAACACAATGGCATTCAAGATAATAAGGTCCTTTATGCAATGGAAACTTAAGATTGAATTAACCTTCTTTTTGGACTCTAATTGATGGATCACCAAAGAAATCACCTCACATTCGTCAACCTAAATTACACACATGACAATAACCATGGCTAATTTTGTCTAGGCAAGGACCATTATTGTCATGATAACAAGGTCCACAAATTTTTGAATCTAACAGCCTTCTGCCTTTTCTAATACCAACTCCATCCATAATAATAGGGGAATGATCAAACAATAATATAGACGATAAACACTACTAAAATGCTCCTCCCAATCCAAAGAGACCAGAAATCTGTCCAGGCAAGATAACGATGAGGCCCCTGTTTTATTTTAGCTAAGAAGCTTAAATTGCTAAAGCAAGATCTATTTAAGTGGAATAGGGAGGTGTTTGGTGGGATGAAGTAAAGGAAAAAAATTCTTCATGGAAGTTATTAGGTCAGTCATATGGAGGAGGACAGACTGCTATCAACAAAGGAGAGAAGTGTTGGAGATTCTGCTACAATAACTCTAGAGACACAAAGATTATAAAAAATATTTCACATATACCAAGGTGGCAAGTTGTTAATGGTAAATGATAAAGACATGTTAGTAGTAGGCCCAAATGAGAACCAATAAAAACCTACCAATTCAACTATTGTAAAAATTGTTGTGTATGTAGCATTACTCATTCTTCTAAGGCAGAGCTAGAAAAAGTCATTTTGATGGAAGAAATTAGTTAGAGACAAAAATCACAAGCAATTGGATAAAGGAAGGTGACCGCAATACTAAAGTATTTCATCAGTTGCCAATTCACATAGACAATGCAATCATATTGATCAGTTTCAAGTGGAGGGGAATATAACTGATGATCAGGGGAGGCTTAGGGTAAAAATAGTAGAGTACTATAATGGGCTATACACAAAGTCGACTACTTGGGGGCCACAATTGGATGGCTCACCATTTGGTGCTCTAGATCTAGCATCAGCCACTCAATTAGAGCAACCTCTAAAGAGGTTTAGATTTTCCAGGCCCTTACAAGTCTGAATGGAGACAAGGCACCACGTCCAAACGGCTATACAATGGCTTTTTTCCAGGCATGCTGGAGAGTGGTGAAGGATGAAATTTTAACTTTTTTTTCAAATACTTCCAAGGAAGTGGTGGTTTTAAGAAAAGTCTGCATGCTACATTTATAGCCCTTATTCCTACAAAAAAAAAAAAAGTAGAGGCCATGAATGTCAGGGATTTTAGACCCATCAGTCTCATCGGAAGTGTGTACAAAATTCTAGCTAAGGTCCTTGCAAACAGTTTGATGAATGTAATGGGAGAGTTGATCTAGTGCACAAAATGCTTTTATTCATGGGAGATAAATCCTAGACTTTATGGGAAAGACTTTCTGGGGTCTGCAAACTTGACTTAAAAAAAGCTAATGATCATACGAATTGGGACTTCCCACTGTATATATTGAGATGTAGTTTTGGTGAATGAAGGTTGAAGAAGATTTTTTCCTTGTATTTCTACAATCCATTTTTTGGTGCTTGTGAATGGGACTCAAAGTGTCTTCTTTGCAAGCACTAGGGGTTTACGATGATGGGGATCCATTATCTCCACTCCTTTTTGTTTCTGTGATGGAAGCTCTAAGTAGAATGTTTTTCAAGGCAGAGGAAGGGGTTTTCTTGTCAAGGTTTTCAATAAAGGCAAACACTTATGTTATGAAGATTTTACACTCGCTTTTCACAGAGGACACCCTCATTATGTGTTTTGCAAGGCCAGAAAAATTGTGGTATCTTTGCTGTACTCTTTTGCTTTACAAAGCAGACTCAGTGTTGAAGATAAATCTGGGTAAATCCAAAATGGTCCCTATGGGAGAGGTTGCAAAATGGGAGCACTAGCAGATATCCTTGGGTGTAAAATGCAGACCTTACTTTCAAAATATTTGGGTTTGCCTCTAAGAGCTCAATTCAAAGCAATAACTATTTGAGATGGCATTTTTGAATGAATGGAGAAGCAGTTAGCATGATGTAAAAAGATTTATCTCTCTAAAGGGGGAGGGCTTACTCTAATTAAAAGTACGATTTCAAATCTCACTACATACCATACGTCCTTATTCCCTCTCCTAGTTAGCATGGTTGCTGTATGGAGAATATTTTAGAGGGGTTTCTTATGAGGTGGTTTGGCGGGTGAGTTTAAATTCCGCCTTGTGAATTGGGACTCGTGATGTTATCTTTTCAGGACAGGGGTTTGGGGATTAGATGTTTCATGGTTTTCAATCAAGCCTTGTTAGGGAAATGGCTTCGGTGCTTTGGATTGGAGACAGATTTTCTATGGCGTAGGGGAATTCCCACTAACTATGGGCTTTCACAGGATGGTTGGTGCACAGCTCCCGTGGGAGGGACCTATGGTGTGAATCTTTGGAAACATATAAGGGATGGGCAACGTTTACAAATATTGTAAACTATGAGGTAGGAACAGGGATAGAATTCAGTTTTTGGCATGGCTGTTGATGGGCTGATGAGTTTTTTAGGGATTGCTATCCAAAAAATTTTCAAATTACTAGAGATAAAAAGGCAAAGGTGGCTGATTATTTGACTATGTCAGGTGGTATCCTTCATTGATACCCAATTTTTATTTGAGCTACATATGATTGGGAATTAGAATCTTTGGATTCATTTTTGGATGATTTGTACTCCAACATCAGGAGGATTGGGTGACTTGGAGTTTGTTTAAGGCTCGGAAATTTGAAGTTGGCACTTATGACCGTGCTTTGCAAATAAGTGGGGATTTTTCCTTCCCCTAGTGAGCTGTTTGGAGAGCAAAATTTCAGCCCCAGGTTGGTTTCTTTATGTGGGTAATAGTGAAAGGCAAGCTCATAACAGCAGATAATTTAATGTGATGAAATTGTTCTTCCTGATTGGTGTGCCATGTGTAAGTAGGATGGGGAGACAATCAATCAATTATTTCTACATTGTTGGGTGGCTAGAGAGCTATGGAGTTTTATGTGGTGTCTTCTGAGTGGGAATTGGGTGGTTGCACCTGAATTTACTGCTATGTTGGGCTGGGCTTCCAGTTAAGAAGGATAGGTTGGCAATTGGGAGTGCAAATCCATCTTATTTGATATGAACTGTTTGGAGAGAAAGGAACTCTCATGTTTTTGAAAATAGAGATTCTTCCATAGCCCAGCTTAAATCACAATTAATGGACACCTAATATGCATGGAACCAGGCTCTCTCTCCTTCCCCAGACTGTGGTTCTGATTTTCTGTCTTTTCTAGATAGCATGTTTCTCTATTGACTCTTTTTTCTTTATTTTTGTCTCTGTTTGAGTGCTCCATAGTATACTCCCTGTGTACTGAAGCCTCATTCCCCCCCCCCCCCCATTTAATGAAATTATACTTCAATATTGGTAAAGAAAACAAAAGAGATAATCTTGTCTCTCAAAAATGAAAAAATTCAAGAACCATACTCCTTCAGTCTTCAGTATTCTTGTAGTGCAATGCCAACCACTCCTGTATGTAACCCCATGTGCTTCAGTATTGTGCTTTTGCAGCTTCACCTAATACGTGAATTACACAAACAAGTGAAGCTTAATAACGCAATGTTATTGGAACAAAAAAAAACACCTATACAAACAGATAAAATAAGTTCAATCATTTTCAAGTCCCAAGTGATCATCTTTCAAGAAAGGCCCATAATATGCTGATTTCATCAATAATCATATAAAAGGAAACTTTTACTTTACCAAAAGAGTGAAACCTGACTCTGGTAAAATTGTCCAAAAGACAGCTGAAACAAAATGTAGATCACAAGAATGCTGCTATATGATATTCCACTTGACCAATTTTTCATAAGAAGAAAAGTATTTCTGGATACCATTATGTTGTTGAGCAGGAAAATATTTTCTGATTCTGATGCTTTGTGGTGAAGAAAGGATGTCTTAATTAATAGTTTGCATGACAATGAAGAAATTTTGTATTTATACTACTTTACAATCACATTGCACACCTTTTACATGCATTCAAACTCTTTATATTTGTGGTCCATTTGAGTAGTACCCCTAATTATCACACTTATCCAAAAATAAAAAAGTAGTAACTCTAGTTTTTGCAAGTTCCTATGCAGGATGAAAACTCCCTTTGAAGTGGGAAGCAAAGCACTGCCAAAGCTTTTAATAAAGCTACGGGAAGCTCAATTCTTGACACTTAATAGAATACAAAATCCATACATAGACTTCCTCTCTCTTGTCTTATTAATTACAAAACTTAATGTGATACCCCAAACTGTGTGAATTTGATTGGATGAATTATATAAGAGTGTTGCGCAGGCATGTGCTGAGCCCCACAACGAGCTCTAATCATAACTTGTCTAGCCCTTTTGGGGCATTGTGGAAATGTAGCTAGGACTTGCTTGGGTGACAGCACTTTGAATTCTGTAGTATTTAAATTTTCCAACTTTCACGGAAACTAACAACTATGTTTCCAGCAATTCACAGCAATACATGAAATTGCCTAATATGGGTAGAATAAACATAATCAGAATTACTGTCATAGCATATAATATATTGGTAAAACTGCAATCCATGTCATTTCTATATTCTAGAGATGATTCCTTTTTCATGAAAATTCATTGTCAACTTTTGCTTCTTCCAATTTTTAAACAGCTCATTTTTAACAATACATTAAGCAAAAATAATCAAACTATTACCAACCTAACTCCCACCTCTATAGGTATGGTTCACCTGAATTCCATTTAATTAATCGTAAACAAAATAAAACAAAGACAAAGAAACAAGATTTTCAAACTGATCCTTTTTAACATATGCAATTAAAAAGATATATAATTCAAACTTTTGGGGAGAGAACAACTTCGGGGCACTCCAATTGAATGGTTAATATAACATATAGACATACCACTTAACCCAAAAGCTTACGCCTATGTGTTTGGCCCAACTATGTTTATATTAACCACTCACTCTTGTCATTACTATTCGACATGGAACTTCACTCACAAGTGCATACCCAACACAAAACAAACTAATACCATCCTGAATCCAATCTGTAGGTAAGGTTAACTTGCACTATCTAAATTTCCATTTAATTAATTGTAAAAATAAAAATAAAAAGACAAAGACAAAGAAACAAGATTTTCCCAAATTAAAATCTTGGGCTCAAAACTCACTCAAACTCCTCACAATTCGACTTCTTCTATAGAAAAATCAGACACCCAGAAAAGAAAAATGCATTAAAATTACAAAACAGTGGGATCTTTAAAAGTGAAACATGGGATTGAACAGATACATCATACGTGTGCTTATAATTTGTATAATAAGAGTTACCTTAACCGTGTCGAAAGGGTGACCCGTGATGACAGTGGCCACACCGGCGACTAAGCCTGCCACATATTCCTTGTAACTGGAGCTCTCCGCCATCTCTCTCTCTCTCTCTAAACTTTCAGTTACTAATAGTCACTAACTACGGGACTGACTGGGACTATTATATGGAATTCCATGTCACAATGTCACTCGACACAAATCTCTCTCTCCGCCTCTGATGCTACTACGTTTTTTATTACGTGGGTTATTAGGGGTTCGTCTTAGAAGGATGATGGGCTATTGCCTAATTTGATTTATGAGATAATTAAAATAAACCCAAACGTGTAATGCCTCGTTTTCACTCTACTTACTTGTCTTTCAATCATTTACACTTTATCTACTTGAACTTCAATCCGTTACCTATCTCTCCGTTTGCCGTTAGAAAAACACATTTTTAGGCAAAAACAAATATAACAATAATAAAAAAGTTAGAGTTTTTCATTGCTCATGAACTTCAAAGAGAACAAATTGGAGGAACAAACAACAAACCCAAATATAATCCTAAAGAAAAAAAAAATTCAAACCTAGATTAATTGAAATTCCCTTAAACATTCCCCAACCCATAACAAACACAACCCTAACTACACAAAAATCAATCCAAACCAAACAAATCAGCCCATAAAAATCAACCAAAGAATTAACCCAAACCAAATAATCAACCCACAAATTTCGATTTGCGAACATGTCGAAGCACGTCCACCCACCATGCACCAGCAACCACCGCACTCACTTGGGAAACCACCACACCCACCGCAAAAATCAACTCAAAAATAATTACAAACCCAGTAACCATCTCACAAATCAAACTAAACCCATCACCCACTGACAAAGCAAACAAATATCAACACAAACCCATAAAAATCAACCTACAAACACCCAGATTTGCCACTGCCAATTCAGACATCCACTACCACCAGATCGTGACCAAAACTTAGTACCACCACCACCTATTGATGTTGATCAGTGCATATGGGAGAGAGAGAGACAGAGTCAGGTGTGAATAGAGAGTGATTCAGCGAGGAGAGGAAAAAGAGAAGAGAGAATAAAAAACAAATTTATTAGTAGTAGCGAGCAATCTGTCTCGATCTGGGGATAGTCCAAGTATCCTAGGTTGGCAGCATCGAAGAAATCGAACAGAGCTTGGATTCTGAGATCCCTCTCGTCCTTGGTCTCCTGCAATGCCAGAAGCACGTGATCCATGGAAATGGTCCACCTTTCTTCTTCTTGCTCTTGCTGTTGGGGTTGGGGTTGGGGTTGGGGTTGGAGTTGGAGTTGGGATTCAAATTAGGACGCCGTTGATTTTGGTTTTGGTTTTGAGTGTCAGTTCTTGTAGGTCTGTGTTTGTGTTGCTAGGTGTGGTGGGTTTGGGTTTTGAAGAGGGGTTTGCTTTGGTTTTGGTTTAAGATTTGAGAGAGAACTAAGGTGAAGCCGAGTATGATTTTTGTGAATGACTGAAAGTGTCTAAAAGGATTTTTGTGAAATTAGAGTAGAGCATTTTCAAGTGTAGGATTTTTGTAAATGTTTTTTAGGATTTGTGCAAATATGATAATTTTATTTGGATTGATTGGCTCAAGACTGTTCATACCTTCCATGAAGTGTGTTCTTGAACCCAAGCTACAAAACCTCCTCTTTGATTTTGTTTGTTTGAGTTTTTCTGTTATTTTTTGTTTTTAGAGGAGAGAGATGTAAAAGTGAAGATAAAATACATTTTTACCCCTGATTTTAACAGTGGTGGGTAACGGATGGGTAACGGATTGAAGTTTAGGTGGGTAAAGTGTAAATGATTGAAACATAGGTAAGCAAAGTGAAAACGAGCCATATCACAGGTAGGTTTACTGTAATTATCCCTTGATTTATTTCAAGTGGTTCTACCAGCTTAGGTTCTCTCAAAGAGTTTAATCAGATTTAAATAAAGACTCTTTGCAAAATTCTAGCACCTGCGCTTTTACTTTATATTTAGGGTTCGGAAACGAGCTGAGTTTTGCCAAGTAATGCATATTCAAGCTTAGCTCATTAGTAAAATACAAAAGCTCAAATTTGGTTTGTGCTTGAGACAACCCTAAAATATTGTTGAGTTTGAGCTCATGAGAAAGTCAAAAAGCTTGAATTTGGCTTGGCTCGGCTCGACTTGGCTTAAATCATTAGTTAAGCCAAGCTCAAGCTTAGATCAAGCATTTGAGCTTGAGATCCAACAAAATTACATTATCAAATGCTTAAATCTCCCAAAATCAAGTAAACAAAAATAAGAAGATAGCATACTCATTTTATCATGGTTCTAGTCCCACCTATGATTAGCCATTGTTCAAATTACAACTTTACAAAATTAAATCTATCCATTCATCCTTCATTGTCTATAGCTTCATCAATTGTTTAAAATATAATTTTTACATCCACATTAGATGAAAAAGAACTTGAAAACGAGTTGTTTGTAACTATTGTGAATAGGAAATGATTAACAAGTTTTATGACTTTACATTAGATGGTGAATAAGGAAGGACCATATGTGGCCCACACACACACACACACACACACACATATATATATAACGAAAGGCTAAACTGGTGCTTGATCAGTTTAGAAAGAAGTGAAAAATTAAGTAAAGGATAGCGGTCCAATATGAGACATGTTATTATTAAGATATGTATAATGAGTTTATATAGAAAGCACATATCAAGCCTATAAATGAGTCTATACTCGGATTTTTTTGTATCGAGCCTTGTAGTTCACAAGCTTGTTCAAGAACAAATATTTTTGCTTGGGCTCTGCTTGTTTACTAAACAAGCATAAAACTAAGGCTCAAGTTTGGCTTATTTATAAACAAACAAACATGAACGAGCTTTTTATCGAGTCGAGCCCAAATTTTTTATGAACAGCTTGGTTCATTTACAGCCCTACTTTTTATGGGCTGTCAAAGAATTAATCCTGGCAAACAGGTCGAGTTCGGATAAAACAAAAGTAATCCTAAGTATAAAATCTCTCTCTCTCTTACTACTACTAGTCGCTACTACTCTGGTATTTGGGACTATTTTATGGAAGTCCATGTCACAATGTTGAGTTACACAACTCTCTTTCTCTCTGCCTCCGATGCTACACTATGTTTTTTTTTTTTTTTTTTTTTTAGGGGTTCATCTGAGATTCCTAGAAGGATTATGGGCTATTTGGCAAATTTGATTATTTCTGGTGGGTCTACCAACTTCATTAGAGCACTAGCATTGGAGGTGTAAAAACCCCCCAATTGTTATTTTAGCAACTCACAACCTCAAACACACCACACATCCCAAGGTGGATTCTTAAAAGATATACCAACTATGAACAATCAGTTCTTATAAGAGCATTAGTATTGGTGGAGACAAATAGGTAAAATGCTAAATTTAGCAACTAAAAATAAGAGCACTAGTATTGGGGGTATAAAAACCCACCTAATTGCTACTTTCCCTCCTAAAACCTTAAAACCATGCTCTATCTGGGTATGCAAACCCAAAACTTTGTCCATCATTATTACAGTAAGGTTGCATATATGCAACCTTAGAGCACTAGCATCCAGGGATGCATATCAGTCTCTATTTTACACCGTAAAAACCTATTTTATCTATTTTACCATCTCATTTTACAACTCATCCAATATCCTAATTTCTATTTTTACATACAACACAATAACATAATATAAACCAACACAATAAAATAATATAACTACACCCTAAAATATTATAAATCTCTCCTCCCTCTAAACACTATAAGATATTTGCTAATAAAATAAATTTTTTTTTTCATCCTAAGCTACAGTTGGTTTTCATATATAAGATCCAAATGTTCATGGATGGTAAAAAATAAAAATAAAAACCCACCCCCAAATGTAGCTTCTTTTTGCCTTATTGGTTGCTAAAACAGCAACCAGGGGGTTCTTACGCTCTCAATGCTAGAGCTCTTAGAGCACTAGCATTAGGAGGTGTAAACACCCCCTCAGTTGCTATTTTACAACCAAAACCTCAAAAAACATGCTCTATCCGGGTTGGTATATGTAAAAAATTATACCATCTGTAAACAATAAGTTTCTACATATACAACCCACTATTCACGGGTTGTACACTTAAAATCTATTTTTTTATTCTCTCTCTCTCTCTCCCTCTTTCCTCTCTTCTCTAACTCTCCCTCTCTCTTTTTTTTTTCTTTTTTTTTTTATCTCCATTCTTCTCTGTCTATCTCTTTCTTTCTCTGTCTCTCCCTTTTCTCTCTATATTTGATTTTTTTTTTCTTTCTTCTCTTCTCTGTCTCTTTCTCGACTGTTTTTGGTTGGGTTGAATCTGTGGTAACTGGATTTAAAGTGGTAGGTTGTTTCGGTGGCTATTGGGTTTGGATTGGTGGTGGGTTTCGATGGTGGTCGTTTGGGTGTTGGTTGGGTTTTACAGTGGAGATCGGGTTTGTGTCACGGTGGAGATTAGGTTTAGGCATGGGTCACAGTGGAGATCGAGTTTGAGATCGAGTTTATGTGTTAGTGGTCTCTCCCTCTTCAGTCATATGGGTTTCAATTCTGGTGGTGGTCGGTGTGGAGAATGGTGGAGCTGTGGCTTGAATTAGTTGGGGCTTGGGTTAAATTGGTTAGGGCTTGGGTTGAATCGGTTGTAGGCGATGGGTATTTTGGCTCGAGTTGAATCGATTGAATTGTTGTGGATATTGGTTACAGGTGATGGGTATTTTGGCTTGGGTTGAATAGATTGAATTGATGTGGAGATTGGTTGCAGGTGATGGGTATTTTGGTTGTGATTTGTTCTATGGGTTCAGATTTGGCTGGTTTTGGACTTGGGATTTCAGTTTGGTGTTCCAATGGTGGGATTAGGGTTTTTTTTGGTGTTTCAATGTTGTTTCAAAGGTGATGGTGGTGGTGGTGGTGGTGTTGTTGTTTGTTGGTTTGGTGTCTCTGGGTGGTTGGTTTGGTAGTGCTGGTGTTTGAGTGTGAGTTTGGTTGTTGAGGAGAAAGACAAAAATGAAGAGATGACAGAGAAATCAATAGTTTTTTTTTATAGTATTTGTTTTGTAGTTTATATTATTTTATTGGGTTGTATGTAAAAATAATAACTGGTATGTAGGGTAAGTTGTAAAATGAGTTGATAAAATAGAAAAAGTGGTGTTTAAGGATGTAAAATAAAGATTGGGATACATCCCCTAATGCTAGTGCTCTTACTGTTCATGGGGTTGTAAACAAAAATATAATATTTTAATCACTCACACACTCTCTCTTCTCGCATTATATAACATTTTTTATTATTTTATTAGGTAGTTTATATTATTTTATTGAGTTGTATGTAAAAATAAAACCTGGGATATATGGTGAGTTGTAAAATGAGTTAATAAAATAGATAAAGCGGTGTTTGAGGATGTATTTTTATTTTTTTATTTATTTTTTTTTTTTTTGCATCTCCGGATGCTAGTGCTTGAACAAAAGTGGAACAAAAGTGTGTTGCATCAATGGAGCAAAAGCCATATTTTTTGGCTGTTGAGCTACAATGCACAGCCAAAAATGGCTATGCACTATAGCTAAGATGGTAAAAAAAAAACAATATTTTATTAAAAGATATATTATTTTATTGTGTTGGTGGTGGTGGTTGTTGTTTATGGTAGTAGATATATTATTTTATTGTGTTGAATGCTAAAATAAAACCATTGATGATGTTAGGTGTTTTGTAAAGTGAAGTGATGAAATAGATAAAGTAGTTTTTGTGGTACCAAATTGCTAAATTCTTGGCACCACCAATGTTGATGCTCTTATAAAACCTACTGTACATAGGGTGTAAACTTATTTTTCATTATTTTATTCATCTTTCTCCTTCTTAAATAAAAAATCTGCGCATCTCTTTCTTTCTTTTGCTCTCCTTTTCAAAGTCTCTGTTCTTTCCAGGGCGAAGCTCACAGATTACCAAGGCTCAAGCTTGCTCTACCACTTGCCAAGCCTCCGCGACTGTGGCTCACCTTGAGTTCGCCCTCTTCCTCCCTCGCATTCCTCTAGCTGAAAATCTCATCTCTTTTCCAAATCGTAAACCCAATTTGACCACCATAATTGTTGTATATATAGGTATATACATGGATAGGTTGTAATAATAATGTTTGAGTTTGGAGAATATTGTTTCATAAAGTGAAAATTCAAGTTCTGAATTTTCTAAGTGAAAATTCAAAGTTAAGCTTTTTCGATCGGTCGAAGCTTTGGCTCGATTGATCGAAATGGTAAAGAAAAAAAAATCTTGGAGTTTCTGAATGTCTCAATCGCTTCTCGATTCCTGTTCAACCAATCGAAAAGAGAACTCGACCGATCAAAAGGAATTTTCGACATATCGAAAATCGAAAATTAGGATTTTTCTGCCAAATTTTCTGGTGACTATTCAAAGAGTTTGAAAAGGTTTCAAACCTTATGAATGATTTTATGAAACATTTTAACTTTCCATACTTGCCATTTGATGTAATATAACCCTGTGAGTATAAATAGAGGTTTATGTTCACTTGAAAATAGTAAGTTAGAGAGAAATACAAGAAATTCTATGGTCATTCTCTAGAATTACTATCTATAGAACCCAACATCTTGGTTGTATCCTGGAAACAAATTTGTGATAACTCTTTAGCAACAATAGTGTGGGGGGCAAATATTGTTTAAGGAAAATGATATTGTGCCTCCAAGTTATCTATTTTATGTTTGTCTTTTGTAATAACCTTATTCTTCCATTATTACTTTGTATAATATCCCTAACAATAGCCACCACTTTATTTTCTTTTATTTTTCTGCTCAAGGTACCTTATTTTCTTTTATTTTTATGCTCAAAGCTCCCTCCTTTTTTCTTGACCGTGGGTTTGGTATTTGGTTTGAGATTTGAGAAGTGGGTATGATTGTGGTAGTGTCGGTATGTTTTGGTTTGGCCTTTATTTTTCTACTCAAAGATTCCTCCTTTTTTTTCTTGTCCTTGGGTTTGGTATTTGGTTTGAGATTTGAGAAGTGGGTATGATTGTGGTGGTGTCTGTATGTTTGGTTTGGCCATGAGTTTGGGATTTGTACTAGTTATGTATGTGTATTAGGCATTGGGTCTGGGTTTAAATCAGTGGCTTTAGTGGTAGGTGGTGTGATTAGGTTGATTGGCAATGGTGGTAGGTAGTGGGTGGTGTATTGGGTTGCTCAGCGGTGGCTGTGGGTGGTTGAGAGATAGATGGGAAAAGACTATTTTTTTTTTTTTTTAGAAAAGTGAAGAGACCGAAATTAGAGAAAGGATACATAGACCCCTTTTTTTAATATTATTTTATTGTGTGGTTAATATTATTTTAATGGGTTAGATGTAAAAAATAAAATATGTGATGTAAGGTGTATTGTAAAGTGAGTTAGTATAATAGATAAAATAACTTTTTAAATGGTAAAATAAAAACTTGTATGCATCCTCAGATGCTAGTGCTTTTAAGTTTAGGTTTCGTGAGAAAGTTTTATAGTACTCAAAAACTCTTTTTGCAAAAGAAATAAAATTTAGTCTAAAATACAAAATATACCCTTTTAACTTTGCTCAAAATTCATTTGAATCTTATAATTTTAATTTTAATCATTTTAATCCTCTAACTTTAATAGTTATGTGAACGTTGTTCTTCCTTGAAAGTTCACTGTTAGTCACCCAACAACTGAGGTTATTTTGGTATTTTTAAGCTTTTTAATGTTTTTTTTAATTCCAAAAAAACCTAATAAAAAATATTTTAAAAAATTCTCACTCGCTCTTTCTCTAATCTGATGTCTCTCCGCAGCCTCCATCGCAAGTCACTCGGTCCTTCAACTTTTCGCTCTACAAGTTCGACCAATTGCAAAATCCAATCTCGAAAGGTACGATGAGGAGGTCGATGTCAATGCTGATGATTTCATCAATAGGTTTACGCAACAGTTTTTCTTCTGCTAATGTACTGCACTCTTTGCTTGTCTGCGTGTCCACTGGAAATCAATCCTTTAAAACAGCCAGAACAAGCTCTGTATTTCTTCTACTGTGTGGACTGTGTTAGACTTAGATCATAGATAAGGTCCTCTACCTCTAGACTGGAGAGCTTTTATTACATTGGAAGAATCTTTACTAATTATTTTGATAAAAAAAAAAAATTACCGCTAGACCGAAATGCATTTCCTTGTGTTTTAGGTAACTAACGGTGCATTTTAACGGAAGGATTATATTGAATAGTGGTTAAAGTTAGAGGACTAAAATAATTGAAACAAAAGTTACAAAACTTAATTGAATTTTGGGCAAAGTTATAGGGTTTAATTTGTCATTTAGCCTAAAATTTATTTGACAAATTCTAGTATAGTTTGTAGAGCATCTGCACTGGTGCATGTATAAAAGAAAATGTGTGAAATTTACACATTTAAGTCCCAAAACTACCAACAGTAGTCCATTTATAAATGTGTATAATTACACATTTGTAACCGTAACCGTGTATTTACACATTTACTGTAACTATGTATTCTATTGTTTTATTAATTTTACAATTCTGCTCCTTTTTTTCTCTCTCTTCTCCCTCTGTAAAATGATCTCAAACTTCTCTTCTCCCTCACCTTCTTTTTCCTCTGTTACACACAAGCACACTTACACTGACAAACCAACACAAACACACCTAGACGAACAAACCAACAGAGAGAGAGAGAGAGAGAGAGAGAGAGAGAGAGAGAGAGAGAGAGAGAGAGAGAGAGAGAGAGAACTATTGTGAGGTTGTTGAAAGTATTCTAATTTAAAAAATTTAAGGCCGGTTTTGAAAACCTCAAAATTCAACCTTTTCTCCAAAAATTGTGAAATATTGGAACTGTTCATGGTTTTTTTTAGACACCTTATATCCATATTCAAATAGTAGTAATAACTAGGTTTCTTCCATTGGTATCTTGAGCTTGATTCAAATCTTGCCTACATGGAAAGAAAATTTTTGGTATCTTGACCTAAAGAGGTGCAAAATGGTCATTTAGCCCTTTTCTTGAAATGTGTATTCAAACAACCACAGGTTTGAAATAATAAAGTCAAGTTCTGCTTGCATCTCGACTGTACTAAAATCGAGTTTGATGCAACTTTTACTACTATGGCAATGGCTAATGTGGCATTTTTTAATTAAAATTGTCCAGTGGAACTCGACTTTCTTAAAGTCAAGTTCTGTGAAACAAAAGTTTTTTGTGGACTCGACTTTATGGAGATCAAGTTCCGTTGAAATAAAGTTTAGGAAAGAAAACTCTCCTCTTTTCTCTCAATTTATGTTTCTAACTCTCTCTCCTCTCTATTCTCAAACTCTTCACTATTCCCATCTCTCTTCTCAGTTCTCATTCATCCCTCTCAAAATTCTTCACTCTCCAGCGATCTATTATCTCTCTTCACAACTACAAAATCCCTCTCACTCTTGCCTGATACTCTCTTAATATCCCTAACATACTCTCCATCTGATCTCTCTCTGATGGTCTCATCCCTCTCTCCTCCTCTCTCAGTTTTTCATAATTTGAAATTGATCTCTCTAACCTTAAGCTACAGTCTATAACCCTAAGCTATAATTTGAAACCCTAAGATATGGTCTCTATTTATCTGTTTATTTTTGTACTTATTACTTTTATTTTTGACTTTGAAGTGTTGTTCGTAAACTTGGTTGGTGGGTTTAGTAGCCAAAACATCAAACTTAGAATAAGAAACAAAACTATACGTGAATTTTGGGTTTGTCAATGATTATTTCTTGGATTAAGTTTTGTTCTTGTATTAGATGGGATGATTTAGGGATGAGAACAATATAATTTGTTACTTTTAAATTCTTTTGTATTCTGTGATTTTGAAAATTGAGTTCTAAAGTATTGTTGTTCCTAAGAACATAAATTCATAAATTAATTAAACTTCATAATCTTCAAATAATCATTTGAATAATAAAATTTCACATAAATTAGATTTCACCATAAAATTAGATAATAAGTTGAAAGATATTACCTTGATGGTACCCTAAAATAATCTCATAACATGATAAACAAAATTACTGTCAATTCATATATAATTTAAGTGACAGAGTTGAGGTGCGGATCATGTCGCTCTATTGAGATGATACACGCCATTTAAGGGATTTTCGGTATGGTAGACTAGAAACATTGCGTGCCGCCCTAGAATATAATAGCTCAACTACCTTGTTGATTATACTTACAAGCCTACACCATTTGTAGTATAAGAAGCTCTCAGAATAGTACTTCCAAACCTTTTTTTCTTTTTTCTTTTTTTGAGAAACCCCTATCAATGGGGAGTGTTATTGATTACTAAAACGAAGATCAAAATTATAAACATCAAGCGTGTCTGGAGGAACAGACTCCATCCAAACATCTAAAAGATTAATTATAGCTCGTCTACCTAGTCTATGAATTGACATGTATTTTACATTCAAAAGAAGGAGAAAATATAATGCAAATATGTGATGGTGTATGTAACAGTGAGAAGATAAAAAAAATAAAATAAAAACCATATTTCCTCTTACTATATCCATATTTTGTCCGCACATATTTGCCTTATATAGACCAAAGAATCGAGTTAAATGTTTTAGAAATTAGCTGGTAGCCCGCCGTTGGTGAAGTTTTCTCTCTAGAAAACTTCCTCCAAGTCGTGGCACTGTCGTCCCTCCCCCGGGAGGTGAGTGTGTCCCTTGTAATAACTCTGTTATTACAAGGCTAGTGGGTTCTTTCTTTAAGGGGACTGGGAAACACTTAGTAAGTAGCAAAGTTTGTTCTAGACATGGAAGATTTAACTAGGTACTAGAGTTCACTATCTCTCTCGGTTAGAGAGGGTGCTGGTCTTCATTTAAGAAGCGATCAAGCCATTACAGAACATGGTATCGTCGCAAGATTCCTAACTAGACGTCCTTTAAATATAGAAGCCATTGCCAATACCTTTACCCCTCTTTGGAGTTCCAGGTCAGGTTTCAAGGTCAAGCAAATTGGCGATCATATTATCCTTTTTTCGTTTGAAAACAAGCCAGATGTGGATCGTATTCTCTCTGCAGAGCCCTGGAGTTTTGACAAACACATTGTGGTTCTCTCCAGATATGACAAGGACATCTCAGTAAAAGCCGCAGAACTAATAAAAGTTCCCTTCTGGGTCCAAATCTTTGACATCCCACTGCGCTTCAGGCACAGAGAGATTGCAGAACAAATTTGTGAGCCAATAGGAACGATTCTCCACCCTAATGAATTGTTGGAGTATGATGGAGGTAGCTTCATAAGAGTCCGAGTTTTACTGGACATCTCTCAGGCGCTTTGCAGAGGTAGACTCATAACCTTAGAAGATGGCAAGTCCCATTGGGTTTCCTTTAAATATGAAAGGCTTTCGAATCTCTGCTACTGGTGTGGCTGTCTCACGCACGACAACAAAGACTGTGAGACTTGGATCGAAAGCGAGGGCAACCTTAAGCCAGAAGACCAGCAATTCAGGTCTTGGCTTCGAGCTCCCCCCTTCAACGCCTCAAGAAAGAAAGTGGTCTCGGTTCCTGGCTTTTTTGCAAAGAAAAACACAGACCATAACACCCCCCCTACCATGCCCTCACCGCCCAGCTCCCCAGTGACGGTGCACCTGGCCACCTTGAGTACTACCCCCCCCCCCCTTGAGGACATTAAATGAGAGGCCCGAGAATCAAGGGATCGGGAATCAAGGGGTCGAATCTGCCAATGTATCGGATCCCACTCACCGAGATTTTTTGAAAAAGTATGAGAAGGCTTTAGTGCCAATTTCCTCGAAACTAGATGACTTTGAGAAGGAACTACAAGACTTAGACAATGATATCCACGGTTTTGACAAGACACCAAAAGATCAGGTGGACTCAAATGACACTTTTCCTAATCCTGACCAGGCCCACCCAGCCTAAGCAACCCTCTCCACAGGCCCAACCACTGAGTCCCCCCTAACCCAGATAGCAAAGCCTTTGCCTCTTGGGGACCGTTCTAATATGGACTTCGACCATGATAACCCTAAAGTCCAATCCGAAGGTAAATGGCTAAGGATACAGAGACCTATCCAATCCAAAGAAAGTCATATTTCAGAAGTTGTATTAGGTAAACGCCCTCCACTCATCCCTCTCGAATCTTCCACCCCATCAAAACGCAGAGCTTGTGCTAGCACTGCTCAAAATGAAAATTGTCCACCATCGGCGGAGGCTGTTCGACAGCCCCGCCGAGGAAGATGAGTTGGCTATGCTGGAATGTGCGTGGGCTTGGGAACCTGTGCACTATCAAAGAGCTCGAGGTAGTCACTCGAGCGCAAGATCCCGCTGCCATGTTCTTGGCCGAAACGTGGGCAGAAGAAGCTAGACTTCGTCGATTGTGTGTTGATTTGAAGTTTGATCACTGTTGGATTGGTCCAAGCGCTGGGAAAACGGGTTGTTTAGTGTTGCTTTGGAAGGACTCTGTTAGCGTGGAAGTTGTCTCGTCTTCTCCGAATCACATTGATGCGTTAGTTGGAGCGGATCCCGTGGACCAATGGAGATTCACGGGGGTTTATGGCTTTGCCGATTCAGCAAGGAAACATGAGACCTGGTTGCTTATCCGGAGCCTCCATTGTAGGTTCTCTCTCCCTTAGTTGTGTGTCGGCGATTTCAATGAGCTGCTTTGGTCCCATGAAAAGCTCGGCCTTGGTCCCAGACAAGATTGTAGGATGAAAGAGTTCTGTGACGTTTTAGACGAGTGCGGATTCATGGATCCTAGTTACGTTGGGGAGAAATTCACGTGGCGTGGCAAAAGAGCCGGTGGCATGGTTCTAGAAAGACTGGACAGAGCGGTTGCTACCAATGGGTGGTTTTCTTGCTTCCCAGGCTCTAAGGTTCAACATCTTCATACTCAATCCTCCGATCATAAGGCTATCCTAATCAAGCTGAAAGGTATTTCCCCTCGCCCAAACCGCCCCTTCAAATTTGAGCAAATGTGGCTTAAGGAGGGTGCCTGTAGTGAAATAGTGATTAAGGCTTGGGGGTCAACATCCTTGAATGCTAATATGCCTCAGATCGTGGGTAAAATTCTGGCATGTGGGGAAAAGCTCACAACCTGGAGCCAACAGTCCTTTGGGAGCATTAAATGTCAAGTTGTTAAGAAAAGTAAACTTCTTTCCAAGGCCAAACTCGATGCTGCCAATGGGAAATTAGACTATGAGATGGTCAAGGCTCTTAGAGCAGAAGTTAATGACCTCCTAGACAAAGAAAGTCAAATGTGGCAACAACAGTCTAGATCCCTTTTCCTCAAATGCGGGGATCGAAACACAAGCTATTTCCACAACAAGGCTTCCCATAGATTTCGTAGAAATAGGGTTTCTGGGTTGAGAGACTCCTCAAATTCATGGTGCACTGATGACAGGACCATTAGAAATATTGCGTGTGACTACTACCAATCCCTGTTCACCTCAGGTCAGCCTTTGGATTTTTCTGTCATTTTGGAAGCAGTAAAACCAACTGTTACTGAGAGCATGAACTCCCAGATTCTCAGACCTTTTCTCAAAGAAGAAATGGAGGTGGCTATCAAGCAAATGAAACCTATTTCCGCCCCGAGCCCTAACGGTATACCTCCTTTGTTTTATCAATCCTTTTGGTCTTTAATTGATGTGGATATTTGCTCTGCTGTGTTAGACTGTTTGAATAATTGCAAAATTCCTCTAGAAATAAACAGTACCAATATCACCTTGATTCCAAAGGTCAAATCCCCCAAATTTATCATAGACTATAGACCGATCAGCCTATGTAATGTCGTGTATAAAATAGTCTCAAAAGTCCTTGCCAACAGACTTAAAAAGGTTCTCCCCTCGGTAATATCTGAGAACCAGAGTGCCTTTCAGGCTGGGAGGGTTATCACAGACAATATCCTGATGGCCTTTGAAACACTCCACTACCTGAAGAACAACCAACATGGAAAATCGGGTTTCATGGCCCTGAAATTAGACATGAGTAAGGCCTACGACCGGGTTGAATGGGCTTACCTTGAGGCTATTATGCTAAAAATGGGCTTTGATGGGCGATGGGTCAGTCTGATCATGGAGTGCATTTCAACTGTCAGCTATTCTATCCTTATTAACAGCGAACCCTCTCCAACCATCCACCCCTCAAGGGGTCTGCGCCAGGGTGACCCTTTATCCCCATACTTATTCCTCATTTGCTTGGAGGGTCTTCATAGCCTACTACATCAAGCGGCTGAGGCCAACCAGATCCGGGGTGTGTCTATTTGCAGAAGTGGCCCTCGTCTGACGCACCTTTTCTTTGCTGATGATTGCTTGGTCTTCTGCCGAGCCTCCTTGGGAGAATGTCGTAGAATTCAAGAATTGCTGGATTGTTACGAGAAGGCCTCGGGTCTGCAGCTGAACCGCAACAAAACTGGCCTTTTTTTCAGCAAATCTACTCCTCCGCTCATCTCCGAGCAGATCAAAGATGCTCTGGGTGTCCAAGAGATGAAATTGTATGAGAAATACCTTGGCCTTCCCTCCCTAGTTGGGAGAAATAAGAAGGCAAGCTTATGGTACATCAAGGAAAGGATTAAGTCTAAGCTGCAAGGTTGGAAAGAACTGCTTCTCTCCCAAGCTGGCCGTGAAATTCTTCTCAAAGCCGTTATCCAGGCTATCCCCACTTTCGCCATGAGCTGCTTCAAGCTTCCGGCCACCCTTTGCAATGATATTGAGGTCTTGATTAGAAAATTCTGGTGGGGGCAGAGAGGAAATCAGAGGAAGATCCATTGGACTAAATGGAGCTCACTATGTCAGCCAAAACAGATGGGGGGTATGGGTTTTAAAGAACTCCAGAAATTCAATGACGCCATGCTAGCAAAACAAGTCTAGAGGCTGATGGACAACAAGTCCTCCCTATTCCACAGGTTTTTTAAAGCAAAGTTTTTTCCTAATGGATCCATCCTTGATGCCAAGGAAGGCAATGGTTCTTTCGCCTGGAAGAGCATTTTAAAGGGGAGAGAGGTGATAAAAAATGGTGTCCAGTGGAGAGTGGGGAATGGTTCCTTGATTCGGATCTACCACGATAGTTGGCTTCCCGACCCGCATAATAAATGTGTGGTGTCTCCAAGGGATTTCCTTGGCTGTGATGCCCGGGTCTCTCTGCTAATTGACAGTGTCCATCATTGCTGGATGAAAGATACCATCGACAATATTTTCTTGCCCCACGAGGGTGTTATGATCCTTTCAATTCCGCTCAGCTTTAGAAATTGTGTGGACAAGTATTTTTGGCCGTATACTACGGATGGCTCATACTCTGCCAAGTCGGGGTATAAAAGGCTCTTGGAAAAAGAGCCGAAAGACGTTCCTTCATCCTCGGACTCGACATCTACCAGGAGCATTTGGAAGGGTGTTTGGAGGCTACAAGTTCCTAACAGAGTCAAAACGGTATTATGGAGAGCTGGTTTGGACTCGCTGCCCTCAAAAGCTAATCTAAGGAAAAGGAAAATTGCTTCTGATGTTCTCTGTCCGAGGTGCAAGCTCACGTGTGAAACCACGCTCCATGCTCTTTGGTCGTGCACCGCACTTTCTCCAGTTTGGGATGCTAATTTTGCTTGGCTTTTGAAGAAAACCAAAAATTGCTTGTCGTTGTTGGACGTCATCCAATGTTGTCAGGACCACAGCGATAGCTTGGATTTGTTTGCAATGATCATCTCCTTGCTCTGGACCCGTAGGAATAAGCTCCGTGTCGGTGAAAGCGTGCCCCCTTTGGCAAACATTAATGCCTTGGCTGCGGACAGCCTGCAAGAGTTTCATCGTGCCCAGTCTTCTCCCATTCCAACAGCGAAATCGGTAATACATACTAGGTGGTCTCCCCCTCCAGCGGGTTGGGTGAAGGTCAACTTCGACGAGGCTACATTTAAAGAATCGAATTTGGCTAGCTTAGGAGGTGTTATTCGCAACGACAAAGGTCTTATTATGGCTGCCTTTACACAAACTATTCCACTGCCTACATCTGTAGAGATGGTGGAAGTGTTGGCAACACGCAATGCCTTAGGTTTGGCGTAAGAACTTTGTCTAAATAAGGTGCAACTTGAAGGTGATTCGAAAGTAATCATCAACGCCCTCTCCACTGGTGGTATGGTTTCTTCAAGCTATGGGCACATCATCATGGACATCAACCATCTTTCCTCTGCCTTTCAGTGTCTAGCTTTTTGTCATACTCGTAGGCCAGGAAACAAAGTAGCGCATAAGTTAGCTAGATCAGCTTGTATGTTTTCACCTTTCCAGGTTTGGTTGGAGGAAATTCCCCTTGAAGTTGTATCTGTGTACTCTGCTGATATCCTTTAATGAATTGTCTCCTCCCCCCTCTTTCTGGGGTGGTTTCTCAAAAAAAAAAATATATATATATATATATATATATATTTATATAGACCAAAGAATCCTACAATATAGATCATGTTTATTTGGGGTTTTAAATACATCACTTTTTTGTTGCTTTGACTATCGTTAAAATGAATACTAAATGGTAATTAGCATATTGAATCATAATATATGAACGGTAACCAAAAAACTGTACAACTTCAAATACGTTTGACATTAACAAACCAATTAAGGGATGGTTAGAAACCAATTAATTAACATTGAAGAAAAGAAAAACATTAACCACTAAAGTATACTAGGCAGCCAACTCATAACAAAGCGTTAACAAATATAAGTAATAAATATAAAATATTATGATTTTTATAAAAATATTACAATAAGTATTTTAAAAAAAAAAAAATAGAATTCCTCTACCTCATGTGCTCTATTTAAGTATATGTTGAAAAAAAATTGTAAACAAATCTAATATTATAATTTTATATTGTAGATAGTATTTTTTTTTTTTTTTTTTTTGTAACAATTAAACAGATTTAAGAGTTGAGAGGATATGACCCCCTTTTTTTTTTTTGTAACGTTCAAAGGAAAGACCAAAGGAATAGATGACCAATAATTCATTATCAGTGTAGTGTATTATCCCTTTTAATGCAAATGCTAAATATGAGAAAGTTCTAGCAGGAGTTTTTGATTCAACATAGTGAGATCCCCTATATCATTATTGTTATGGCATGTACATTACTAGTTAAGATTGCTGATTCAGAAGGTTCTTACAAATGTATAGACTAAATCTTGGGGTTTTACCTTTAATTAATATCATAAACCAAAATAGGATCTGTAAACTTGATTATCATAGATGGATGGGGAAGAGAGGTATGGGTTAGGCAGAGCAGAAAGGAGAACAAACAAAAATCTGTTGTGGTATGAAAAATTTTTGGGGGTTCAGCTAACTTAAACCAACTCTGGGCACGGATCTTAAATTTTAATAACAACTCGACTTTGAGAAGTTGAGTTCTACTCTTTACATACTAACTAATAACCCAAAGTCGAGTTCCATTAGCGGGGATGGAGCCAAAGCTTGTAGATAGGGGGGCGACTTTGCTGCTGGTTGTGTGTGGTGGCTTAGCCAATGAGATTTTTTTTTTTTTTTTTTTGTGATATTGATGCGTGTTATTGGGAAAGGACAATTATTTTGTTTGAAATTTTTTAAAAGGCCACGTTGTTTGTTTTGAGTAAAATTGGTTAATTAGACTTATTTTTTTTTAGTTTCACTATCGGTAATTTTTGTTGTTGGGCTAACTTAATTGGGCCTGTATATTTTTTAAAAAATTTTAAATTTATAGATTTTTTATGGTCTTTAAAAATAAGAAAACGCTAGAGCTACATATTTTTTTACAAATTACTAATGTGGTGAGTGGTTATTAGTAAGTAAAAAAGCTGTGTAAATGGCGGGCTTAAATGCAAACCAATAAGAATTTGCTATCTCAAGAGTTTGTAAAAATATTGTAGAAAAATTTGTAGCTGTAACATCACTCTTAAAAGAATTAATAATATTATTAAGGGGCAAAGTGTAATTTTATAGAACAAAAATGCTAAAATTAATACCTACTATATTTTCTAATATTTTTATAAAATAAATTTGGAGGGTGAAAGGGGAAGGGCCCCGGGGGGGGGGGGGGGGGGGGGGAGGTGGAGAAATGGCCCCCAAGTCAAAGGCTACCTCCGTCCTCGTCCATTAGCGATAGTCAAGGACAGTTAAATTTCAAGGGAATCTCCATAAAATCGAGTTCCACTTGAAAATTTAAATTAAAAAAAAAAAAAAAAAAAAGCTGCATTAGCCACTGCCACAATGGCAAAACTTGCATGAAACTTGACTTTAATAAAATTGATATGCAGACAAAACTTTGTAAAAGAGGGCTAGGTGCCCATATATTTAAAAAATGGAGTCTGTTTGCCTACATATTTCGGGAAAATGGGCTAAATGGTCATTTTGCCTTAATAAAAAGTAATTATTATCATAGAGTGGATATTAAAGATTTTTTTTTTCTATAATTTGATAGTTGGGGGTAGAAATTTGAACTCTAAACATTCCCACTAGAAACAACGGGAGTTGAGAGATGTCATATGAGCTATAAACCTATTTGTGATAGTTTTTAAATTGTATTGTATCTATATAAAAAAAATGGTAAATTGCAAATTATACCCCTGTAGTTTGGGGTTGTTTGGATTTTACATCTCAAAGTTTCAGAAATTTGATTTTACAGCCCAAAATTTCATTTTGTTAGCAATTCGCCCCCCTTCCCTCCGGTTAATTTCTATTTTTAAGTCATCTTGCTGACGTGTTTTATTTTTGTCAAATCAGACCTAAAATGATGACATTTCAAGGAAAACTAAGAAAAGAGCTGGCATTGTAAAATGGCGTCGTTTCGGCCCAAATGAAAACACAAAACTCATCACCCATACAACACCATTTTAGCCCAACTCAAAAATCTTAAATCAAAACCCCATAACCCTTACTGCCTTACCTCCTTAACCTAGTTCCCTGGCTCAAGTGAACCCAAACCCTACCATCAACTCGCCTTTAGTGAACCCAAGCTCCATTGTTGAAGGCTCCAAGTGGTGGTATCGACAATGGCCACTCCGACAGTGAGTTCTTCTCTTTCTCTATCTTTTTGGATTTGTCTTTTGTCATTGCTCTTGTTTTTTTTTTTTTTTTTTTTTTTTTTGGTTTTTTATTGATTGGGTTTGCTCGAGGTTTTTGTTGATTGGGTTTATTGGATTTTTGTTAAATTTTTCTGTTGGGGTTTTTGTTGATTGGGTTTGCTGGAGTTTTTGTTAAATTTTTTGGGTCATGATTTTTGTTGGAACTGTCTATTTGTGTGTGATTTAAATTCATTTGCTTTCGTATTGGAACTGTGTGTGAGTTTGTGGTGAAGTTTGTTTCTCTTTGATTTTTTTTTTTTTTTTTTTGGGTTTTTGTAGCACTTTGATACTGTTGAATGGTACCAATTTGTCCTAAGGATTTTCATAGTAGTTTGTTGTCAATGATTTATAATATAGTTGATTGTATTTTGTTTAATTCTAGATACTTTATTGATCTTTAATTTTGGTGGGTTAGTTTGTGATGATGAGCTGAGTATTGTATGGTGTAAAGTAATGCACGATTTTTATAGTAGTTTTTTGTCAATGATTTATAATATAGTTTTTTTTTATACAAATTTATAATATAGTTTGTTGTATTTTGTTTAGTTCTAGATACTTTATTGATCTTTAATTTTGGTGGGTCAGTTTGTGATGATGAGCTGTGTATTGTATAGTGTAAAGTAATGCACATTTTTAATTGATAAACTGATTAAGTACAATGGTTGTGGTCCAACTGAGTGGTCCATGTGTTGTGTTTTGTGCCTCCCATTTGCATGTATGTTTGGTTGCATTTATATGTGTATTATATTTTAGTAATGTATTAATTAAAGGTTATATATGGGTGATAAGTTTTTGTGTTTTCATTTAAGCTGAAATGGTGTCATTTATGGGCTTAATTTGGCAAAAATAAAACACGTCAACAAGATGATATGTTACTTAATAGCAAAAATTAACCTCAGGGGTGGAGGGGGGGGGGGGGGAGTTGCTAACGGAATGAAACTTTGCGGTGTAAAATCAAATTTCTGAATCTTTAGGGTATAAAATCCAAACAACCCTAAACTTCAAGAGTGTAGTTTGCAATTGACCGTAAAAAAAAAAAAAATTAAATTAATCTCCTCACATATGTTTTGCAGATAATATAGCTTTATGTAAGGACAAGGGCCAAATCGTATATTGGGCCTTGGCCGAGAGCATAGTAATCCAAGAACAAATGAATGATGTCGAATGGATCAAGCTCAGAATCTAATGAGTGAGATACGAATGGGAGGGTGGTTCGAGGAGGAATGTCTCCTCGGATAGGTCAAGCACGGCTCAAATGTGTATCCCAAGGTTCAAGGTAACCTTTCAGGAAGCTCCAGTGACAGGGACGTGCATCTCGAGTGTACCAGAGAGTGGAAGCTAGGAAAGACCTAAGAAAAAGCTGTTGCCACTACATTGAATGCCCTGCAGCTAACTTTTTGGCTGCATTTATGTGGAAAGGACCCTTGAACAATGTTGCCTTGGCTACCGCCACTCACAGGAGACCAAAAAAGGTATCTAATGGGACAGGCACTCGAGTAGTGGCCTAGATGATCAACAAATGGAAGGTCAAGATCATTAGGAGGGAGATATATAATGTAAGAGACCCCTGGAGGAAAGGGATCAAAAAAATTAAGAAGAGAAATACTATAGCAACCAGGAACTAAACTTGTAATCCAGTTTCGAAAGCAATACACAAACACTAGTCTTCTCGAACGTTGCTGAGGATGTATTTTCTTAGTGTAAACTTGTTATCTTCATTTCTTTGTCATCAAGAACTACTTACTTGTTGCGTTAATTCATTAAAGTTCAGTATTCCAACTTATTCTCTACAAATTTATTGTTTTAGTCTCTTTGGGCCTAAATCCATCTCTTATTTGGGCTAGGACTCCAAATCCAGCCCTTACAATTGGCGCCATTTGTGGGAAGATTACTTGGGTGACAGTAAGTGCAGTGTCCAACAATGGTAGGTTTAGGTCCACACCAGGAAGAATTCGTAGGATCCCAATGTGGAAATCCTTTTGTCAACCTCGAACGTAGAAGGGATCGGGAGGGGAGTGCATATACTGTCCAGTCCGATAAGAGTCAGTCCTAGGGTAAGAGCCATCTCTCTCATGAGGAAGATACTAGAGCCCTACAGTTGGAGGTTGACCATCTGAAGAGAAAGCTGCGTCGTGCACGGTGAAAGCGAACCCCCTCAAACTCCAACATTTCCTTTAATGATAGAAAGGATGCCAATTACAGACGAAGGTCAAGGACCCCACCCAGCAAGTCTTTCTCCTACAATGAGGAGCACCATCACAAACATAGGTATAAGAGCCCGCCTCGCAAAGGCCTAGGAAATGTCGCTATGAGCAAGGTATTGAACCAGATTTCCAGGTCGCCTTTCACGCGTAGGATTGAAGGGGCAAGGCTTCCTCGGCGATTCAATTCGCCAACATTCACTATCTATAATGGTCGAATAGATTCTGTGGAGCATGTGAGCCATTCCAACCAAAGAATAGCTGTCCATTCCAAGGACGAAACATTGATGTGCAAGGTGTTCCCCTTCAGTCTAGGACCTGTGGCAATGAGATGGTTCAATGGCTTAAGTGCAGGCTCCATAGATTCCTTCAAGAAGCTCACCCAAGCATTCAGTTCTCGTTTTGTCACGTGTAGCAGAGTTCCTCGGCCCTTAGATTCCCTATTGTCCTTGTCCATGCAAGAAGAGGAGACCCTAAAAACATACTCGGACAGATACTGGGAGATGTACAACAAGATAGATGGTGACTTTGATGACGTGACCATCAGTGCTTTCAAGGTTCGCCTCCTAACCGAGCATGGTTTAAGGAAGTCTTTAACAGGAAAACCTGTCACCAACGTGCGCCATCTTATGGATCGGATTGATAAATATAAGAGGATTGAGGAAGACTAGCAGCAGGGAAAAGGCAAGGCTAAGGTTATCCCTCAAGAGAGGAGGGATTCCAAGTCGGATCGATACAATAGCAATCAACCTCAGAGAGACTTTGCTGATCAGCCAAGGCCTGCCAACACTCAGGTGGTTAATACGGTGTTCGGAGAACCGGTACACCAGGTTATAGAAAAGATCAAGAATAAGCCATTCTTCAAGTGGCTAAATAAGATTGTAGGAAACCCCCTGAGGTGCAATCAAAACCTTTACTGCCAGTACCACCAAGACCAGGGATACACTACGGAGGACTGTAGGAATTCATGGGATCATCTTGACCAACTAGTCCGAGAGGGAAAACTGAAGTAGTTTTGCATCATTCTAGCAATCCGTAAGGGCAAGCAAATCTAGAACCCCGAGGAGATGCTTCTTCAAGGCCTCCTTTGGGTATGATAAATGTCATCTTTGCTGCTCTAAGAAGGACTGGTTCTTGTCCTTCTAGGGTGATGTCTGTGGCTCAACTATCAGCTGAGGACACCAGTCCGGGGCCGAAAAAGGCTAGAGTGGATATCCAACCAATGCTAAGCTTTTCGGACGAGGATAAAATTGGAACCATACAGCCCCATGATGACACTTTGGTGATCATGCTCAGGATTGAGGGATATGACGTGAAAAAGGTGATGTTGGACTAAGGCAGCGGTGTTGAGATAATGTACCCCGACCTGTACAAGAGGCTGAACTTGAGATTAGAGGACTTAACAGCCTATGATTCACCACTGGTGAGTATTGATGGGAAGGTTGTCGTCCCGAAAGGCCAAATTAGACTACCCATGCAGGTTGGCTCAAAAGTAGTGTAGGTGGACTTCATCGTGATGGATGCTTATTCCCCCTATACGGCCATTTTTGCCAAGCCCTAGCTTCATGCGCTGGGAGCCGTATCTTCTACCTTGCACCAAAAGGTGAAATATTTGTCGGGCGGCCAAGTTAAGTAGATTGTTGGAAGTCAGTCCACAGCTAGGTAATGCCTGGTGGTGGCCATCCTACACCAACCCGAAGTTGATTCCTCGGCCTTTGTTGAAAGGGGCTCATAGCAATTAAAGGCTTTGGATTTGCTTGTCGATGGATTAGCCGAAGGGGCTAAGTGTGAAGATTTAGAGACAGTTATCATTGATAATGATTCGGAGAAGTTCTTCTAGTCGGAGTTCAGCTGCCTCTTGCGGAGAAGGAAGAGCTAATAGAGTTTCTTAAGAGAAATGTTGATGTGTTCGCATGGAGCGCTTACGAAGCCCTAGGGGTGGATCCAAGCTTCATCTACCATCATTTAAATGTTAATTTATCTGCCACCCTAAAGAAGCAACCTCCTCGGCGCTCCTCCAAGGATCACTCTGATGCCGTTAGAGATGAGGTGAAGAAGTTCAAGCAGGCAGGGGCTATCAATGAGGTCTTCTACCCTGGATGGCTGGCCAACACTGTGGTGGTGAAGAAGAAGAGTGGGAAGTGGCGTGTGTACGTGGACTTCACGGATCTAAATAAGGCCTGCCCAAAGGATCCCTTTCCCATGCTTGGGATAGACCAGCTCGTGGATGCGACCATAGGTCATCCTCGAATGAGCTTCTTAGACGCCTTCCAAAGATACCACCAGATACCGCTGGCCTTGGATGACCAAGAAAAGACAGCTTTTGTCACTCCCACTAGGAACTACCATTACAAAGTAATGCTCTTTGGTTTAAAGAACGCAGGGTCTACTTATCAAAGGATGATGACTAGGATGTTTGAACCACAGTTGGGCAAGAGTATTGAGGTCTACATAGACGAAATGGTGGTGAAGATTAAAGTGGAGTCCGAGCACGTAGGAGACCTTGGGAACATTTTTGAAATTCTGTGGAAACACAAACTGCGCCTCAATGCTTCTAAATGATCTTTCAAGGTTGAATTAGGGAAGTTTTTGGGGTACATGGTTACACATTGTGGAATTGAAGTTAACCCTAACCAAATTAAGGCAATCAACAACTTACAACCTCCTCGGAATCCCAAGGAAGTCCAGAAACTAACTGGAATGACCGTTGCCCTGAACCGGTTTATCTCCAAGTCAGCAGATCGATGCTGACCCTTTTTCCTATTGATGAATAAGTGAAAGATATTTGAGTGGACTGAGGAATGTGCCTTAGCCTTCCAGCAACTCAAGGATTATCTCTCTTAGCCAACTATCATGTCCAGTCTAAAGGCGGATGAGGTCTTATTTGCTTATATTGTTGTGGCCCTCCATGCTGTAAGGTTGGTCTTAATACGAGTTTATGGTGGCATATAAAGGCCAGTTTATTATGTGAGCAAATCACTGCACGAGGTCGAGATCCGTTATCTGCCACTGGAGAAAGCTATTCTGGCGGTGGTACATGCTACACGCAAACTCCCCCATTACTTCCAGGTGCACACAGTAGTTGTCCTCACTCAGCTTCCGCTCAGATCTCTGCTTCGAAGTGTTGATTACACGGGGAGAGTCGCTAAATAGGACACAATCCTAGGAGCTTTTGACATCAAATACATTCCTCGTAACTCTGTTAAGGGCCAAGTCCTTGCAGACCTGGTTGCCAAGTTTGCTGAATCCCTATTAGAAGTGGAAGCAGAAAGGCATGGCATGGATGGAAAAGCGGTTGACATGATCTTCCAGCAAGATCCCTTACCTTGGAAAGTGTACGTTGATGGTGCAGTAAATCAGAAGAGATCCGGAGTGGGACTAGTTATAATATCCCCTGAAAAGATTATTATTGAGAAGTCATTGAGGCTGGACTTCTCGGCCACAAACAACGAAGTTGAATATGAGGCCCTACTGATGGGAATGACCATGGTTCAAAGAATGGGGGGAAAGGTGGTAGAGATGTTTTCGGACTCAAAATTGGTCGTTGGTCAAGTGAAAGGAGAGTTTGAGGCGAGAGATGGAAGAATGCAAGGGTACTTTAGCCAAGTTAGACACTTGCAATCAGGGTTCAAATCTTTCAACCTAGTGCATATCCCAAGAAGTGGAAACACTCATGCTGATTCCCTAGCCACACTAGCAACCTCCTCGGCGTAGAGCTTGCCTCGGGTCATCCTCGTAGAAGATTTGTATAAACCCACGGAGGCGAAAAGAGGATATCCTTCCCGAGGAGAAATCAGAAGCTAACAAGGTATGGAGAAAGGCTTATTTTTTCTGGCTGTCTGAGAACTAGAAACTATATAGACGCTCCTTTTTCGGGCCCTACCTGCTATGTGTACACCCCGAGGCAACTGAGTTACTTCATAAGAAGTTACATAAGGGGATTTGTGGGAGCCACACTAGAGGCAAATCTTTATTGCACAAAGACATCACTCAGGGCTATTGGTGGCTGAACATGCAGAAAGAAGCGCAAGAATATGTGAGGAAGTACGACCAATGTCAAAGGTTTGCACCAAACATACACCAGTTGGGAGAAGTCCTTAATCCTCTGTCCAGCCCTTAGCCATTCGCTCAATGGGGCTTAGACATTGTAGGCCCTTTCCCCAAGGCAGCGGGAAATAAGAGATACTTCCTAGTCGACACGGATTACTTCACTAAGTGTGTTGAAGCTGAGCCTTTGGCAAACATCCGGGATGTGGATGCCAAGAAATTTGTTTGGAAAAACATTGTCACACGGTTTGGGGTCCCTCGTACCTTTATCTCGGACAACGGACTTCAATTTGACAACAAATCTTTTAGGAAATATTGTTCTGACCTAGGAATCATGAATAGATATTCTACTCCCGCTTATTCCCAAGGTAATGGACAAGTCGAGACTGTTAACAAGATCATGGTGAATGGGCTCAAGAAGAGGTTGGATGATGCGAAGGGAAAATGGGTGAAAGAGCTGTCGCGTGTCCTCTGGACATACCAAACCATACCTCGCAGATCAATAGGGGAAACCCCCTTTTCAGTGACTTATGGAGCCAAAGCGGTTATTCCTTTGGAAACCGGCTTCCCAACGTTGAGGACGAATTCTTTCAATCTGAGCCATAACAATGGCTTGCTAGAAAAAAGCTTAGACTTTATTGAGGAAAAGAGAGAAAATGCAATGGTCCAATTGGCGTATTATCAACACAAGCTCAAGCAAGGTTATGACGCCAATGTGAAGTTGAGACCATTAGCACCTAGAGACTTGGTATTGAGGAAGGTTATAGGCACTACAAAGAACCCAGCATGGGGAAAGCTAGGGCCCAACTAGGAGGGGCTATATCGCATCACCTCAGTGGCCGGTATAGGAGCATACACCCTCGAAGACCTAGATGAACATGAAATACCACGCCTCTGGAATGTAAACAACCTGAAAATGTATTATTATTAAGGAAAGTTTCCTTTGTCATATGCTTGTTTATTCTGTAAATGCATCGAACTTCCCGTTATTATCTCTCTAAGTGATTAAATAGAACCTTAGACATGCCTGGCTCCTCAAATCACATGCTTTGGAGGAATTACCACTATGATATCTTTATAAGTGATTAAACAGAACCTTAGACATTCCTGGCCCCTCGGACCACATGCTTTGGAGAAATTAACATTCTATAACATTTTTATAAGTGATTAAATAGAACCTTAGATATGTCTGGCCCCATGGACCACATGCTTTGGGGAAATTTATTATAACATCTTTATAAGTGATTAAACAGAACCTTAGACATGCCTGGCCCCTCGGACCACATGCTTTGGGGAAATTAACACTCTATGACATCTTTATAAGTGATTAAACAAAACCTTAGACATGCCTGGCCCCTCGGACCACATGCTTTAGGAAAATTAACACTCTATGATATCTTTATAAGTGATTAAACAGAATCTTAGACATGCCTAGCCCTTCAGACCACATGCCTTGGGGAAATTAACACTCTATGACATCTTTATACGTGATTAAACAGAACCTTAGTCATGCCTGAGTCCTCGGACTAAATACTTTGGGAAAATTAACACTCTACAACATCTATTCTTTTTTTCTACGTATTAAATAGAACCTTAGTCATGCTTGGCTCCCTAGACCACATGCTTTGGCCAAATTAATACTTATTGGCATCTTTCTAGGTGTTGAACAGAACCTTAGTTATGCATGACTCCTTAAACCACATAACTTGGGGAAATTAACATTCTGTGATTTTTTTTTTTTCACTAAGTGTCAAAACAGATCCAAGATTATAACCAACTCCTTGGATTGGTAGCTTTGAATAAGTTGAAGTCCTTATCTATTCATCCAAGAGATAAGCAGGGTGAAAATTGTCTCTCCCTTCATTTTTTACAAAGTACATGTTTATCCTCATAACAAAAGATTCAATTCTCAATACGAACGTGTGTTGGACCTCTTTATTGCTGGTACTTGATCAAATTACTTAGAATGTTAGCAGTGCATTATTGTTAGTTTTTATTGAAGACAGGGTAGCAGCAGTTCAATACTATTTGCAATAGTAATAAACTTCAAAGAAGACAAAATGAAAGTGCAAGAGATAAAAGAAAAGCATTTTCATTAAACTGAGGAAGTACATCATACTCGGTGATAGAATTCTCACACATAAAAAAAAAAAAAAAAAAAAAAAAAAAAAAAAAAAACTACTATAGAAAGGTCCTAGGTGCTAAGCCTTGGCCTTTGGAGCGGAAGGGTCTCTTTTCTAGCTCAGCTGGGACATAAGAGTGTCCTTAGCCTTAAGATCGGCTACTTTAGTCTTGGGCTCTGCTTCCTTTGCCTTAGTTGCAGCGTCCTTGGCCTTAGGATCAGCTTCTCTTGTCTTGGCATCTGCTTCCTTTGCCTTAGCTGCAACGTCCTTAGCCTTAGGATCAGCTTCTTTAGTCTTGGCCTCAGCTTTCTTAGCCCTGGTGGCATCTTTGGCTTTTGAAGAGGTGGCGCCTAGGATTTCGCTGATATCTGGCTGATAGTATATACTCCCAAGCTGCCTCCAAGCCGAGTCTGCAGGGATACTTGCAACATTAAGGGCCTCATCCCACGTTGCACTGCAGTAATCCCTACATACCTTGGCAAGCTCCTCAGTGAGCCTAACTTGTGTTTCTTCTACGCTAAGCAGATAAGACGCTTGCTTCTCAGCCTCGGCTACCTCCTTGGCCAACTGAGCTGCCTCCTTAGCCTTTTGCAGCTGCACCTTCAGATCCAACACAAGTTGCCTTGAAGTGGCCAGCTCTAACTCAGTCTTATAAAGCAACTTGCGCTGGTCCTCAGCCTAGGCCTCGGCATTCTTCAGTCCTGCCTGAGCAGACTTCCTTTCCCTCCTCGGCAGCAAGCTTGGTGAGTAGCTCAGTGTTTTCCTTCTTCATGGCCCCCAAGGCCTTTTCAGTCTCGAGGCGAAGGTGGACCTCGTTCCTCATGTTGTTTCAGGCCTCCTTGACCCATTCCTCGACCATAAAGACCTTTTGGGTGATCTACACAAAAATAATATAGCAACCCCGTAAGAGCGAAAGAGAAAGAAAAAACTCAATAGCAATCAAATAAATAAAAGGCATATGACCGTGAACTTACCATGGCAAGGTCCTTTTTTAGGGACCGGAAGAGGTCTTGCTGCTTCGGCTTCCTCACGGCGTCCATATCCTTGGGCAAAAGCAGTGGCTGCTCCAAGGCCTCAACTACATGTGCACCGTGACCTCTTTGGAACTCCCTAACCAAGGCATTCCAAGAGATGGTGGCCCCATTCACCTCCAGCCGAGGGGACCAAGCACGTTGCGAAAGGTGCACCTCGACCCTATTTTGCTCCTCCCTACTATCCTCAGAAGTGGACCTCTTGTCCCAAGGGTCTTTGGCCACCTTCTGCTGCTTAGTCCCCTTCTGAGGACCCACCTCCCCTTCTTCAAGCTCCTGAATTGGCCTTTTCTTCTTTAGATTTGGAATGGCCTTCAATCCGAGGTCGATGGGAGGTGGAGGAGGAGGAGGAGGAAGTGTAGGTGGAACTTGGGACTTAATGGCTTCGTTCGAAGTTGACACCCTGTTCCTTGTGGCCATAAGGTCCTTTAGGCTCTTGCTTCCCTTGTTCGAGGCCATCCCGTCTTCCTTTTCTTCGATGGTGCTGTCTAAATGGGCAATCACAAAAACGGGGGCGTGAACACCCGAGTGCCTATTAGTCTCGTCCTTGACGTCCAAGACTTGAACTATTGCAACCCCTAGGTTCCCCTCTTCTTCGAAGCAGAATTTGTCTATCTCCTCCTCAAGTGATAGATGTGAAGAAGCAGTCTCCTTGGACGTTGCCGAGGACGTATCTTCTTAGTGTAAATTTGTTATCTTCATTTCTTTGTCATTAATAACGACTTACTTGTTGCGTTAATTCATTAAAGCCCAATATTCCAACTCATTCTCTACAAATTTATTGTTTTGGACTCTTTGGGCCTAAGTCCATCTCATATTTGGGCTAGGACTCCAAATCTGGTCCTTACACTTTGTTTTTTTTTTCTTTTCTTTTTTAAATATGCTTTTGAATAGTTGTATGTAGTTATATAGTTTAAGGATGATATAAGGATGAAACTTAGGTAAAATTAAAAGCAAGGTAGTCAATTTTAAACAAGAGGTTGTTTCAATTTAGTTGAGGAAATGAAATGTTTCAATACCTGTCAATACTGGTATATCGTTTCAGGGTTACTATAATCTAAATTCTTTTTTTCTTTTTTTATATAACCAATAATCTTTATACCTACATACATATGTTTGTATGTATTTATTTACATATTTATAAACATATAATTTAAAATCCGTATATTTTATAAGCCTAAATATTAACCTAAGTACATTAACCTTATGTATATGCTTAAATAAAATGTTTAATATATTTTTTTTGTACTAATTGAAAAATCCCATGTATGGTATAACTCAAAATAATCCGGTATTTTATTTGGTACATTTCAGCAGAGAAGTATTAATATTAATTTAATGGCCAATACAATATATACCAGTGACCACTGACACAACCAGTACTGATATGGTATTAGTTACCTTGATTAAAAGAGCGAATTCAGATTTGTTAGAAGTATGAAGTTAAATGATAAAATTTACCATATTCTAATAACTTAATATTTTTGAAGAATTAGTAATTTAACATGATATTAAAACAAAAGGTTATAAGTTCGATCATTGTCTCATTCACTCTACCTCTGATTTACATGTAATTTAACATGGTATTAAAACAAGAGGTTATAGGTTCGATCATTGTCTCATTCACTCTACCTCTCATTTACATGTAATTTAACAAAATTCAACTTCAAATTTAATTTTAGCTAAGACTATTTTTTAAATCTTGTAATATACTCTTATGTAATATTGGGTTTTAATCATTTATTGGATATTCTAGGAAATCTTAAAAAGTGAACCCAAGCTATGGTATAACAGGAACTTAGTTGTTTTTTAGTCAACTTGTAGATTGTCAAGCCATATTTGGGGTTTTGCCAATAGATATCTTCATGAATATTGGACGGCAAGGGTGGCGTTGAACAAGAGTCATGGTGCTGAAAATGGTGAGTGGACTCCTCCGCCTCCTGGAGTTTTCAAGGTGAATGTAGACAGGGCGACATCGGTGGATGGGAGAAATTCAAGTGTTGGGTCTATCATTAGAGATTCTTGTGGGGCAGTCACAGCAGCTTGTTGTAAATATTTCCAAGGCCATTTTTCAGTAGCTGAAGTGGAAGCTCTTGCTGTGGAGGCTGGGATTTTACTTGCTCGTGATATGAAGATATCTCAAGTTATAATTGAGTCAAATGCTACATCTACATGTTAGCAATATTAATGAGAAGTTTGTGGACGGTAGTCTCGGCCATTTGTATTAGGGAATTCTTGCTTTGCTGAACTCTTCCTCTGGGTGGAAAATCAATCATTCGAAAAGGGAGTACAATAGAGTTGCCCATGAACTAGCTCATCTAGCTAGAGTTAGTGAAGCTTCTCAAGTGTGGGTGGGAGTTTATCCTCCAGCTTTGCTTGAGTTGATTCACGTTGATTGTAATAGGTAGATCATGCTTGTTATTTTTGTCATCTTTGTTGTAATTCAATTTCGTTTGTTTGGTTGAATACAATTCAAAGCTTTGTATCCAAAAAAAAAAAGTGAACCCAAGCCACCAAGATCTTAGATAATAATGATTAAATTTTCTATTAAATTTAATTGTTTGGCTTTGCTAAACAAAATAAGTGTTTATATAATAAAATACAAAGTTTGACTACAAATTTAGTTGTAGTCAATAATACTACAATTTTACTCAATATCTTTTTAGTAAAAACATCATTTTGGTCCTTACATTTTGAGATTACAATCAATTTGGTCCTTACATTTTGGTAGCAATCAATTTGGTCCCTACTATTTTCAACTTGCACTCAATTTAGTCCGTCTTTAACTCACAAACAGAATAGGCTTACACTACAAATGGTTTATATAGTTGGCATGTCTAATATTAAAATATTAAATTAGATGTTGATGTGTCTAAATTTGAGCGGTTGATATGGCCACATCAACACTTAAATGAAAAAAAAAAAAAAAAAACCACATCAGCTTTTAATAATATATTTTTTTTTGTACCAATTTTTTTCTTTTCTTTATTGCTTCTTTTAATATTCTTACAATCTTTCTATTCAATACCGCAGTGATGTCTTTTTATATTTTTTCATTCAATAGCATGTGCAGCAAATGCTAAAGGTGTTGATGATAGTTTACAGGATGTACTTCGCCTTCTCACATTGTGGTTCAACCATGGATCTACTGCAGAAGTTCAAATGGCTCTACAGAATTTCGTTTTTATTTTCTGAATATTATTATTTTGATTTCTTGCAATTTCTTGCTAATCAAACAGAATTTCATTCTAATTCTTTTCTTGCAATTTCTAGATAATCAAACACTAATATAGTCCAACAATTTGAAATCAACACAGATCACATTGTTTCAAAATTCCAACCTTCTATTTGGCTTTCAATCACAGTGAATGTTATACCATCAATCAAGAAAGATCAAATAAATTCCATAAATTTTAGACAAAATCTCTAGATTCAAACTAAAACCCAAACCTAGATTTACTAAACCCATATTCAGTGTTCACCACAACCCAACTGCCTAACACCACAGATCCACCACGGAGCCCGGACCATGGCACAGATCGACCGCAACTCCTCTAATCCGGGTTTCCTCGTCTCAAGCCTGACCCGTAAGGATCTAGCCTCCAAATGGATGGTATTGCCGGTTAATACTTTCACAAAGATCAGCTTTAACGAAAAAGGGATGGATCTTTGTAAGAGAAAGAGTGAGAGGTTTTGATCAGAGAATGGTGGAACCGTGGAAGAAGACGCAGTTGATTCAATGGAAATGAAGGGGAGTGGCTCAGTGGATCTGGGTTTAGAACAAAAGCTTTTAACCACTTAGAGAGATGAAAAAAACAAAACAAAAGATTCATACGTGTTTTTCAGTTTTTGTGAGGCTGTGGTTTCCAAAAGAAAAAGAAAAAAATAAAGTGAAGGAAAAAAATTGGTACAAACAAATACACGGTATATTATTAAAAGCTAATGTGGTTTTTTTTTTTTTTTTTTTTTTCATTTAAGCGCTGATGTGGCCATATTAACCACTCAAATTTAGCCACATCAGAGCATCCGCATTGCTTATTTTAATTCTACTTTATTTTATTATCTCAAAAAGTTACTTTATCAATTATACAATACAATTTCATAATACTTCCACGTCCCAATTTTTATTTTTCTATTCTACTCGTTAAAATAATATATCTTTACAATAAAATATATTTTTTAATCCTCCACACCCATGTACCTTCCAGAATCCTCCATTACTTTACTTTTCACCTTCTTCCAGACTCCTCCTTCATCATCAATGTCAACCTAACTCCTCCACACAACTCCTCCATCAACCATATCAACCCAGATCAACCAAAAAAAAAAAAAAAAAAACCATTAATATCAACGCCGATCACAACGCCACAGCCACCACAGCTCCACCGATTTTGCCACCCATCAATCTCCGCCACGCCAATCTCGCCACCCACTGATCTCCACCACGCCGATCTCCACCGTTGTCAACACCCACGCCGATCTCGTTAAAACCCACGCCCACGCCCACATCAGTCACAAAGTCACTCACCGATCTCCACCGCCAGTAACCACAAAAAATACCCAGAAAACGATGAAGAAAATACCCAAAAAACTATGAGATTATCACGCTGATGAGAATAAAAGTGAGAGAGGGTAGATGAGAAAACAATCAAGAAAGAGAGAGTTGAGAAAGATGGAAAGCATTCCGGAGTTGAGAGAGAGAGTTGAGAATAAAATATTATTTAAATTTATACAATAGTGCTACAGTGCCATTGTAGCACAATTCTAAAATTTTTTACAATTCTTCAGTTTTACAATCTCAGATGCTGACTCTTTTAGGCTTAAAATGCCAAAATTTCTTTAGATTAGACATTTGCAATTGCCAGTGTGAATGCTCTAAGCATCTAATTTAATATATTTTAATATTAAACATTTCAACTGTATAACCATTTGCCATATAAGTACTTTCTGTTAGTGAGTTAATGGTAAGGACTAAATTGAGTGCAAGTTGAAAATAGTAGGGACCAAATTAACAGCTACCAAAATGTAAGAACCAAATTGATTGTAACTCTAAAATGTAGGGACCAAAATGGTGTTTCACCTATCTTTTTATTAAATATGAATTTTGAAAAATCCACTATTAGATAACATTTTCTGTTTATACCCTCCATAGTTGCAAAATTTTTAGAAGATCAATAACTATGTCATTAATCAAATGTTTAAATTTCAAATTTTTGTAGACTAAAGTAATGCATAAAAAATAAGTTTATAGATTGAATAGTAAATAATATTTAATTAGCACAAAATTGATATGCATGTAAAGAACATGAAATCTAATGATTAAATTTTCAAAATATGTAGTTATATTAATGTTTTTAATAAGATTTATATCATTGCTTACAACTAAGTTTGTAATCAAATTTTATCCTATACTAAAATAAAATAATAACACCAACTCGGCATCTTCTTAATAAAAAAGCTCATTCATGTTCATTTGTTTATAAACAAGTCATACTTGAGCCTTAGACCTAAACTTGTTTAATAAACAAATCAAGCCCAAGCAACCATTAAGGGCAAAATAAAAAATACATAAATTTCAAAACTTGATTCCAATCCCATTCAAATTATCCCTAAAGAGTAATTCTAAGATCGCACTTTTTTCTTTTTTACAACTAACATATGTGGCTTGTCTAAACCCATTATTTTTTCTCCGCCACTCAGTTTGCCGAACTAGAATTGTGGCAAAATTGTGGCTTAATACAGTATGATCCCTAAATTTTTTCTTGGAGGAATTAAGAAGAGTACTTTTTAATCCCTCCCAAGTCAAACCCACGAAAAAGTTCCCCTCCCCTTCTAGAAAACATCAAAAATTAAATCCCCACCCCAATACAACCACTTCACACAGCGTAGGCAGGTTAAAACAAACAAACAAAGAGCTGTACGAGTTAAATTTCAAAACCCCTTACTTAGCGGGGAAAAAAAAAAAAATCAAAACCCCTTTAGTCAATGTAAAACCGTAAGATTGTAAAAAAAAAAAAAAAAAAAAATGCTATAAAACATGACAATCATCGAGTTCCAACAAGATTATATGTATAGTCGTGTATGTTTAAGGAATTTCTGTAACGTATCCTAGATAACTGGGACAAGGGTATGCAGTGATGAGTGATGACTCCATTTTCATCCTCATGGATGACTCAAGCTTAATTAGTACAGAATAAAAATTTAATTTCTATTGGACATCCTTTTAGAAATATATCACCTGTAAAATATTAGTGCAACTGTGTTATATAAAGAACCAGTCTATTTCACTCGAGCATAACGCTTTTCTTTACCATGATAATTCCAAGAACACAACCTTTCAACCACCAATTCATTCTTCGTCCAATCTGTGAGAATCAGAAGGCAGACCAAAATCTACCACATGATAGGCTATCAGACCTGATATCACTCCTCTTGAGGTGCGCTCTTACACTGCAGGAAAATTGCCAGATATTCATAACTTGCTGGGGATGAACTCATTAGAAAGCCTTTCCATCTTGCGAAGTTGGATGGACTTTTTAAGCAACTCCTGCCTTTCAGCCATAAATTTAGCAAAACGGGAACCCCTCCCTTCTTTGTTGTTATCTTCTAGTAGCGATTGCGGCAGATTAGGCAGAGGAGGGGGCTTAGGGGATAGCGGTGGCATCAATGCCCATACAGAAGAAAGCTGTTCATTCGGTTGATCAAGGATTCGTAGAAGTGACAGATCCTGCATATCTGTCGGAGAAAAGCAAAGTCATCAGATCTATCACAACTATACTTCCTAGCTTCAGTAATTACTAAGTACCATGGAGAATTCATCTAACATAAAAACCATGGCATAAATACAATATTCTCTTACTTCCTTCTTCCGTTTTCTCACTTTTTATGTAAAAAATTCATTCTTCCAAAAAAAAAAAAAAAAACGCAATGCATAAACAAGAGATTCGTTTGGATTTCAATAAGAGAAAATAGTTTATTTTTCTCATGCTCTAGTCAATTTGTCCTGCTTGCACTACATATCTAGCCAAAAAGCTACCCAATTTTCTGATGAAATTGAGCTATTAAGATTTGTGAAGCTAGAAGTGGGATCACCATTTCTTATAAATAATAAAAATGGAAACTTTTTTACATGGTCATGATAATAAAAGTGGAATCATATTATCTTATGCAGTTTAAAAGACACACCTTCTGAGAATTTGAAGATTGGTGCCAGAGCAGCACATGGAATACTAAAGTTCAGATGCGGTATAACTGTTCCACCACCATGCCTTGCATTGCTGTATCAAGAATATGAAATTCAATCAACAAATTGAATGATCATTGAAATCTGAATGAAAATGCAAAGAACATGATTAATGTCTGAATGAAGATGATGCGGAAAAGCAGATTGGAACATTCAATATAGTTTTGTCAAATCATACGATTAATGATTCTGATAGTTTACTAAAATGATACAGATGACATGATGCAAGGAGAACCAAAATAAAATCAGGTTTTTTCCCCCAGAATTTATTTGGAATTTTGAACTAGTTTTCTTTTTGTCTTTATTGTGATTGAAGATTTTATGGTATTTATTTGTGGCATGATTAGAACTTTCCATATTGGTGTAATCCTAGAAGGCCTAATAAAATTGTGGCTCTTGTAATTGCGAATGTGCTACAATTTGAATAAGAATTTTCTTATTAGAGAAAGTTTCTCTTGCTTGGTGGTGATGCCTACAGTTTGAAGACAAATCCTAGGGGTGAACCTTAGGATTTAGCATGTTCCCTCTTATTTTCCTGTGTCTCTATTTTCAACACCTCCTAGATCATGACACAAACCAAGTATGCAATAGGATGCACCAACTTCCACCAAGGAACTATACTCATTGGAGACTAAGTCCATTTGAGAACAGCTTATTTAGTTGAAACTGAAAAGTTTTTGTTAAAAGTACTGTAAATAAAACTAAAAGTTAGTTGAAATAGTACAGTGAGACTCATGAATAGTACAAAAAAGTGCAATGTGACCCATAAATAGTAGCAAAAATAAGCTAAATAGTACTAAAAATAAGCTAAATTGTAAAAAAAAACTGTCTTTTTCAACCAATGTCAAACACAACCTAAAAGTTCCCCTTGACATCAAAATCCAGGAGCCCAACACCAATGACGTCACACCATATCACAACCCACAAGCGTGGAATTGGAATCAACTTCATGGGCATAGCAGGAAAAGTGTTGGATTTAAAGAAAGGGGAACAAACCCTACCTCTCCCCCCAACCCTTGGTCTCTTTTTCTACCTCATAGTAACTTATATCATTTTGTACAATTTCAGTCACTGTACCTTGTAACAAGTCCAATCATATGACCATCTGAATTGACAACAGCACCACCACTACCACCAGGATGGACAGCGGCTGTTGTTTCAAGCATCACTGGAAATTGTCCTTGTGTATTTCCTTCTTGACTGAATGAATACGAGTTGGGCATCATTGCTTTGACCACTTTTGCCACCACACCAGAGCAGAGAGATGGGAAGAAGCCTGTTGAGGATTTGGAAGCAGAACCAGAAACAAAGACTTGAGAAACTATATTTAGGGGGGGGGGGTGGGAGGGGGGGCCCGGGGAGACATTAAATTTGAACAAACAAAAAGAACATAGAACGGAAATATATGGACATCTCACGAGAACAGAATATAGTCCTCCTTCATGGCACTTAGAAGTGAAAATCCAATCTCTAGAACATTTTTGCATTAAATACCAGAGTTAAAGACATGATATAAAGAGAATCAAATTTCATGATTCAGATTGACAGACAGTCGTATGTCTAATAAACACGGTAGAGTGAATTGAAGTGAAAAAGGGTTTAGAATAAAGAAATTATCTTAACCTGCATCAAATTTTTTTTTTTTTTTTTTTTTTCTAGTTGGAAAATTAAATCACATTTTTTGTGGGAAAAAAAAATCCAGGTTTAGTAATGTCATTATTTTTGTAACAAACCTCCCTCCCTTATGTGCAGTAGCTAAGATTGTTGTATTAGAATAAATCAGACTATCAGAATCCCAATATGTAAAAAGGTTTCTAAAGTCTTTTTATGGTACAGTGGTACTAAACTCATAAAGTTGTTCAGCAAACATAGGATTAAAAGTTATTTCAGAAAATTTAATTATCACAATTTTATGGGTAATAACTGATAAATTGTTCTGAGAGACACACACACACACACACACAAAATTCTGAAAATGCAATGAAGATAAATATTTAAGATGTCACATCACCAAAATGCAGTATTGTTATTCCATGGGGTTTCAACCAACCAAAAGCAGAGAAATAAGGTAAGCAAAGCTATACCACATCTTGGGCCAAATAGTCCATGTCCAATAACATATGCCTTTGATCCCAAAGATGGGCATTCAAAATCCACGATGATAGGTGAAAGTTGATCGGGAACATACTCAAGCTGTAGCAGGGCAACATCTAAAGGTCCTTTACAAACATACAGTACTCTAGCATCACACCAAACCCAGGGTTGCCTATGATCTAGGCGAACACGTATGTTTCTATGGCCTCTGTAAGATGAATTTATTTTATATCCACTAAACTCATTAGAGAGAAAAGTATTCACAGTCTTCAGCGACTTTGGCAGCAAACTCTGACTCTTCTGGTTGCCCTCAACTCTATTCTGAACAAGTGATGCAGATTCCTCAGTCAAGAAGGAAAGATCCTCTGACTGGGATCCATATCTTACACCCCTGACAGTTGTTTTCCCAAATCTCCACGGTTCTAACAGGTGAGCATTTGTAAGTATCAGGCCTTGGTTGTTGAGCAGAACCCCAGATGCCCAAACTCCATCATCACAAGTAACAAGACAAATAGCACCCATTGCCTGCTCAACTGCTAGCTGGGAGGGGTAATAGGAATCAAGATGCTTGTGCAAATAGCGAAAGGTTCCAACAGCATTAAAGTTTCCTTCTTTGTAACCAGGTCTTTTTTCTGCATTTTGAGGATCCTTCCGCAGCAAGTCACAACAAGCAGTTGCCATGGCTTCCCATGGAATCACCAGCTGTTACCCAGCGCTAAAGTTTTGCATGATGAGTTAATTATAACAAAGTTCAAACTATGTGGAAGAGAGAGAAATCTTCTTAAATTACCTGAACTTCAGCACCACTGGCTTTTTGCCTTAGCGGTTTTATAAAAATACCAATGAGATGTGCATGCTCACCAAAAACTGGACCACCCTCAATTCCTGACAGATTCAGTATTAAAGGGAATGAGAAGCCAATAGAATATGAATAATAAAAAATCAAACAAAGAAATGCACTCACCAGGAAGACCCCGTATGTCAGCCATCAACAATGATCTATTCAATGAATTAGGTGGATAGCAGTTGGCAATGGACCCGACTGATATACTGATGCAAGCAGCAAAATAATTAAAAAAAAAAAAAAACCATATAATTAATGAAAAGAAAAATACAAGGATAAGTAATCTTCTTTTTTATCGGAAAATTATAAAAACACCCAAAGAATCTTGCAAGCATTACTTCACCCTCCGGGCTCCACACTTATCTTTGATGCGGGAAGCACAAAGACAATTATATTCAAGGGTAATTGCACAAATCTACCCTAAACTATGAGGCTTTTGCACTTTGCACATAAATCATTAGAACTTGCAATCACCACCACAATTTTTAAAAAGCTAGTACATTGCAACCCATAGCCAGATTAGTTGTTAGAACTAACGATCATGTGCAAGTCACGTGGCCCTAACAGGTAAATTCCCCATTTACCGATACATGCTGTGAAATTAGAAAATTAACCATGATAAAAATCCGAAACAAACCAACCCACCTCAATAACCCATAATTGCTTTTTCAACCCCAAACCACATTGCCACTGGCAAGACAGCACAGCCCAAATACAGCAAAGAAGTGTTGCAACTCACAATGCATTAGTGCCCTTGGGAGATCCAAAGTGGTTGGAAAACAGAAAAGGATGTGTCTGACCAACCACGATTCCTCAAACTTCATTCAATGTTGAGAAGATGAAATACACACACACACACACACACACATATGCAAACCAAAATTTCAAAGGAGTCCAAGATTTATAAATATGTTGTTACACTTATTGGCATCTCACACCATGAAACAATCCGTACAAAGGTGGCGAATTTTGAAAAGTTGGGTTTCTTAGATGCTGAAATCTTCAGTCCTTTTGGGAGTGTCTCTCCTTATGTTGATACTATCAGTTGATAAGGTACAGAGGAACTTGACTTTCATTTTAGGCATGATGAAGCTTCTTGCTAGTAACATCCCCTAGTACCCACATTTCTATTGTACTCTAATATAGAGGTTTTTTGAGGCCATAAGTACTTGTTTCTGGGAAGATACAGGACATAGGTCTTGATTTGCAAATTATGGGACCCAAAATGATTAGGGCACTAAGGATGAATGAGAAGAACATGACAACATGTTAAGTTTCAAGCCCAAGGATGTTCTGATGAATTGATGAAGCTTTTTAGAAAGGTGGGCTGGTTCGTTAGGGATTTTTAGTGAGCATAATTTTGTGATTTCACATGCAAGGGCAAAACGAAATTTTTTAGGGTCTTGTGACTTGCATGTAAATATTAGTTTTACCGGCTAATCTAACTATGGGAGTGATAATTGCAAGTTTAATAATTTGGATGCAAAGTGCAAAAGCCTCCATAGTTTAGGGCAGACTTGCTATTACATAATTTTAGAAGTCAATTGGATTTTATTTTATGTCTTATTAGTTAATTAGATTATTAAGAATTTATGTAATGTGCTAGACTTACAGGTATTTTTGTGATTTAATAATTGGGCTTTCTTACATCAATTACAATCAAGGTTTATACTGTTTAGCTGTAGTAATCCATACAAACACGCTATCATACTCCAATGGAATAGTTTTACAATTTCCTTGATTAATAAACTTACGTTCAAATTTTCTCAATGGTCTAGTATTGATTATAGCCAACCCTAAGTGTTTGATTCCTAGGCTTTGCTTTCTTGTTTGATATCGATTCCAAATAATCCTAGGTGTTGATCACTTCTTCTTCTTTTTTCTTTTTTTTTTTCTTTTTTTAAGTTCAGTATTGCATCAGTTTTGATTCTATCCTGTGTCATGTCATTTTGATATCAAAGCAAAATTCGATTGTGGTTTTCAAGCATTGTTGTGGCCTATGGATGACAACCAAAACCACAAAAAGAAGAGAAAAAAAAAACCACCAACAACGCACAAGCTGTCCAGCCCATCACAAAGCAAAACTCTCTGGAGTCCCAAACCACCACATCATTGATAGCAAAGCCAACCCACCATACAAAGTCCTGTTACCACCAGCTCAAGTTCCCAGCCCAAAACGCAGAAAACAACAACCACCTCAAGTTCCCAACCCCAGAACACCAAAGAACAACCCCCCACCCCCCAAGGCTGGGACAATCACAACCGCAGCCCAAACCATCTGCTGATCCCACAGCCCGATCCTGCAGTCCACTATATCACAAAATCACCAACTGCCTATGACTCTAGTCTACCATCTCAATTCATGCCAGCACCCCCTCCATAAAGGCATTGTATGGGTTGATGTGTAAGGTTGGGGTTCAAGTCACTTATCAATACTTATAACCAGAGACCTTTTTTTGGTTCACCTAGGGAAGCAAAATATTTCAGGACTAATTATTACCAAAGTTTGTGTGTGTTGCATGTAATTAAATGCAATAATAGTTATTGTCATTGACCTATAAAACAAATAATTTTTAGTAGTATAAATCTGTACAAAATAAATTATTACTAGAATAATACTATTTTCATTTAATAATTATTGGGCCGCCAAACCAATATGGTTTTATTAGATTTTGTTCCATACCATAACACAACCTGCTAACCCAAGTCCAAATTTTTTTTCTCCACATGTTCTCCCCATATTTATCTTCTTCTTTTTTTCCCTTTTCCTTTTTCCCGCCCACCACAATCTTTCTTCGTTATCTTTTCTTCTGTTTTTGTCTCTCGATTCTTCATTTCTTCTTTCTTCAATTTTCCCCACTCTTACAAACTGCCTCTCTCTCTCTCTCTCTCATCAACACCACCGATCCCAGAATCAACGCTCTTCACCATGCTCCTCCTGCAAGCCCACTCTTCACACCACCACACCTCCTATCTCAATTGTAGAATAATAATATTCCAAACCAAATGTATTTTTAGCCCAGAATGGCCAAAAAGGACAATATCAATTAAAGTTGTCCGGTGTTTGAGACAAGGAAAAACAGGGAGCATAGTAGTACTGGATTGAGTACCGGTACGACAAATACCAGTTATACCAACTGATATGAAAAGATATCAACAACCTTGGTTCAAGTCCCCTAAGGTGATAGGCAAATTTGCCAAGAAATAAAAAAGAGTGCAATAGTTAAAGGACCATGGAAAACATGCTAATTTTACATAAATTATCGCTTCTATTCAATGGAGGAGATCAAAGAACCAAAATTGAATATGGAGATAAGTGGAAACCAAATGGAATTAATTTGGACACCACGCAATTTTAAAAAATGACCGTCAAAAACTTCGAGATCTAAAATATATATATATATATATATATACACACACACATGAATGGAAATAGTCAACTGACAAAGACAAAGGGCACCTCATACAGAAATTAAAGGAGTTCAGGACCGAGAGAAGAAATGCCTCCACTAGATTAAAAAAAATCAATTGAAAGCAACAATGACAGAACATGCCTTACAAAAATTTACATGCAATTTTCAATCCAGTTTACGATAATAGAGTGCTTCACAATGCAAGCATGTCAAAAAACGAAATTCTAACAGAATATAAATTTATGAAGAAAGAAAACTACCTGTTAAAGAAGTGCAAAGGTGATAAAACACCAAAAGGCGAACCCAACGCTAGAAGAAAATCCCCCCTCTTATTCAATGGTGATATGATGATGTTTGGCACATCCTAAATAACAAGAATTCACCAGTCACTCTCTTGAACATAAACTGATTGTCTAGATAAAACACTGCCAGCAGACAAATCATGCCTGAAAATACTCGCTATATAATAATTTTGAATTCATTACCATATGGTATACTAGTAAAGGATGTAAGAACACATCTTAAATTACCTTAGGCAGTGAGGAAACTCCAAGAATTGCAATTCTAGTTGTTGACTTTCCCAAAAGACTAAAATTGCCTGATTCTCCCACTGTCAAATGGCTCTGACGCTCCAAGAAAGATTTAGCATCACGCTTGATCCGAATCAGTTAAAAAAAGCTTGTACATAAGATAGAAAAGGAAAAGAAATAGTAATAAATTCAAAAGGCAAATTAAAAGTCATGCCAAATTTGATCGTTACACCAAAAATAAAAATTTTCTCCGGGACTAGACAATGTTTGTAAAGTGCATGGTGCTTGAGAAACATTTTACAAGATTTACAAGAAACTGTGCTCTAGTTCTTTTGTGACCTCTGCTATGGATTTCTTCTACTTGCTCTTTGGGTGTACCATTTCAAATGTGACTTGAAATCTTTTTGCATCCTTTGGTCATGTTCCACTAAGAAGATATTTAAAAAAAATAAAAAATAAATATCAACTATTTACTAACAGTTATTGTTTTACATTTAACTGCAGCTGCGAAAGATAAAAATCTTCAAGAGAATTACAGCTAACAGATATTCAAAGTACATATAAGGTTTATAAATTTCTTTGGGCTAATAATTACTATTGGCTTGTTTTCAGATTACATGCTAGCAGATCATTAAAAAAAAAGTTGTTTTTAGTGATAAGTTATATACATGCACTGATGCACCCTATAGGCGTTGAACTCATGACCAACCTTCTATCCGATTCTTTTAGCCGAAAAGATCATCAGATCAGGAGTTTCCCAGTATGATACTTTCCACATTTCTCTTGCAAAGGAAAATTTTTATACAGTTGCAAACAATTACATTTTGACATGAGAGAACAAACTTTTTTAATTTGGTTGGGCATCACTTAATTGTTCTAAATTCTACAAGACATGACATTATATTTCAGAGAGACCTGTCTCTATGCAAAGCCAATAAATAGTCAAAACAATATTACATTTGAAGTTCAGTTGATGTTTTCTCATTCTTGTTCTATGATAGAGGAGTCTATTCATATTAAAAAGAAAAAAGTCGAATAAATTTTGAGTTAATAATATGAATTGATTTCTCATAAAAATTTAGGAAAAAAAACATATGGAAAACCTTCTTCCCAACTAACCTCTTTCTGAATAGCATCCATAATAGGCTGAGGACCATTACCATGTGATGCCAAAGACCAACCAACCTCCCATCCATTCTCCAGTGATCCCGAAGAAGCTTCAGTAATAGATTGGAGAGCAAGGGCAGATGCAGGGATATCAGCCTGCAAATAGAACCAGTTAATCAGCATTGAAAGTGAGTATCAAATGTTTAAAAGTACTATAAATTCGAGCAATATCAAGAAAGAAAGAAAAAAAAAAAGATGCTTATCATAAAGTACTAATTATCACATTCAGCATTACTGACCCTAAGCATCAACCACGACAATAGCATTGCATTCACATTTTGAGAAATATCATTAAGTTATTGCCACAGCACATACAATCAAAACCACCATCTTTAACAAAAATAGGACAACCAAACTGCCATCAATAATTGTCTAAAGGGAATTTGAAAGAAATGAAAATTAAGATCCCATAAGTCTACAAGCTCCTTTTACAACCATTAGATAATTAAATGGTTTCTTATGCCTCCTTAGACCCAACTAAACAAATTGAATGAATGAAAAGCTTACTAATGTTAAAATTTTCGCGCCAATCCAATGAGGAGCACCTTCATCCAAATCCTGAGACCCCATTTTACCCTGAAAATCAAATTACATTAATATATCACATAAATCCCCAGAAATCAAATCAACCCAACCCCCAATTATCAAACCAATATGAATTTTCTTATACCTCTACCATAACATCAATCTCAACGCCGGGAATCAGCTCAGGTGGGCCCTGCAAAGCGCATAAACCAAAGCAAATACACTTAAAACCCAACCCCAAAATTTAAAATACTAATCAACGATTTTACTTTTACATTAAATTATCACAAATGTTCCAACCTTAGCAATGTTCTGTCTATGTTGCAGTGACAGAAAAGGCTCAACAACAGAGGCAACAGTCACAACCAATACCGGGCATTGATTATCTTGGCCATAAAGCCCCTTAGCTACCTCACCATCGTAAAGGGTATCAGGAAGTAACATTCCAGAAGCTGACAGGGTCGTTTTGCCAGAACTACAAAGACCCAAATACCAAAAAAAAAACCCCTTCAATAAATGATTAAAAACTAGAACCTGGGAAATAGTTGTGGGGTTGTGAAGGAAATTTTTTGACTCACTGGTATTGGTGAAAAGCGTGTTTTCTCATCTTCATGCCCTTTGGGTCCTAAAAATTAATTTAAAAAAAATTGAAAACAAAACAAAAAATCATTATGAGTTACCAGCTATAAGAACAAAGCAATTCTTTTTTATGTTTTTGGGATATTGAGACTTACAGGGCCTTGGACTCTGACCATGACAGCGAAATTGCGAGCGAATTCAACGACGTCCGGCAAAGCCATGTGTTGGGTTGGATTAGCTTTCTTTGAAGCTTTGGATTTGGACTTTTTTTTTTTTTTTTTTCCTCTCTGTGAAATATGGGGGTTTTTCTGTGTTGAGCTCTAATGCTACGAGCTTTTTTGGAGTGTAATTTGTACAACGATATTTTTAACGATTTGTTTTTGTTTTTGTTTTTTTGTTTTGTTTTGTTTTTGTTTTTGTTTTTTGTGACGTAACGATGTGTTTTGTTAGTTGAGTTGAACCTGGACGCCGACAGAGTGTGATTTACGAGGAATTTAGATAAAGAGGCAAATGGGATGGATACGACGTCGTAACGATGTAGGACCAAATTACATTCTTGGCCATGTGAATGGACAATATTATTTTAACTTATAGTGTCCGCTCTTTATCGCTATTTATCATCAGATTAAAATATTAATTAATTTTTGATATAGGTGAAAATTAAACCCAAATTTCTTATATAATAATAAAAAATTTTATCAATTAAGTTAACTGATACCTATCAATTAAAAGCGTTATTGAATTGATTATACTTCATTTTTTTTTTTAATTCTTTTTTTGGTGGATGCAGCTAATTATGGGCGGCGTTTATAATTATATTCGTCACTATCATAATGTGATATATGTCATGTCATGCTCCCCATTCCCATTGTGGCAGCGGGTCTCAAGGGCAAATTGGTAACCTTCTCACATTACATGAGTTCGGCGCAAGGTGGCCCACCGCTATCGGTCTAGACTCTAGAGTGACCCTTTGTAATCGATCAAGTTACTCACAAACAATAGCTTCAGAAAAAAAAAGTTACTGACAAACAATCACATATTTATGGGTTTTAATGACGAGTAATTTTAAGTCCACAAATTATTTTATAATTTTTTTATTATAATTTTGAGGTAATAAATTGTAAGTAGTTAATTATCACTTCTATATGAATTTATAATTTTTCTTTATTAATCACACTCTATCACATCATAATTATAAGAAAAATTGTGTTGTTTTAAACTTTTCTTTTACTAATATGTCATAAATTTTTTTATAAAAAAAAAAAAGAGAAATGATATGTCCACAATAAATTTTACAACAAATCTTAAGTGACAGGTTGTTACTAGTTGTTATTGTTGGGACAAAAAAGTAATCTTAGTGTTAGGTTTAAATTTGAATTAATAACAATTAACCACCTATAATTTGTTGTAAAAATATTATAAAAATATTGTGAACGTAACACTTCTCAAAAATAAAATATAATTAACTGATTTGATAACTTCTCCAATTTTTTATAAAAAATTTCCTTTAACCAAACCTCACGTTTATTGCCCACCCATAACAACTACTTACTTAGAGCAATTACATCAATTCATGTAAAGTCTTGCAAAATAGAAAAAGGTGGTGTTTTTACACATTTTAGCCCAAAAAACACCCACATCAGATCGTGCAAAATTGTGCAAAAATGCACAATTGCTACAGTAACCATGCACAAAATTGTGCAAAAATGCACAATTGCTACAGTAACTGTGCATATATGCACGGTTATTGTAGCGCTTATATTCATTATTTTAATAGTTTTTCCATTCGCACCATTTTTTCTCTCTCTTTTCCATTCACAACGACCTCAGCCTATTCCTCTTCTTCCACCTCAGATTCACACAAACACACCCACGCACAAACTCATCCAAACAAATCATCACAAAAACACACCCACACACAAACCAACACAGACAAAGACCCGGGAGGTTGGATCGGCCGGTGAAGGATCTAGGTCGAGAAAGATCGGCCGGTAAAGAAGGATCGGCCGGTGAAGAAGATCTGGATCGTGGATCGGCCGGTAAAGAAGATCTGGATCATGGATAGGCTGGTGAAGAAGGATCGTGGCCGGTGAAGAGGTCTGAGTCTAGAAGGATTGGCCGGTGAAGATCGTGGCCGGTGAAGAGGTCTGATCGTGGCCGCTGAAGGGTCTAGATCGTTGTCAGTGAAGAAGGATCGGCCGATGAAAAGGTCTGGGTAGGGAGATGGGTTTTGGAGTTTCTGAGAAAAAATGAGAGAAGTAGAAAAGAGAGAGAGAGAGAGAGAGAGAGAGAGAGGCAAGATAAATTAGAACAGGTGGGATAGAGAGAAATAGGGGTGCGTGTGGGTTGTTGAGAAAAATAATAAAAAAATTAGGTAAAATTAATATTTTATTAAATAAATGTGTAGAATAGATAAACTGGTGTGGGTATCTTGTAAAAATGAATGTATAAAATAAAAAAAGTAAGTTTTAAATGTGCAAAATATAAATATTTTTACGCGAACTAATCTAATTGCTCTTATGTATTTAACATTTACTTAAATACTTAACGTTTAGTGGGGAGGGAGTCCCAAATCCTTTGGGAATGATGCCCAGAACGGTGAAATGGGCAAGGGCATGTGACATCCTTTGAAAGCAGCAGACGTAAGTCATGTCTCATGATACCTTCTCCTAGTCCACGACGTGCTATAATTAAGCATATAAATACTCCGTTCACTTTAACCACACCTCCCTCTCCCACCAATGGTAAGGTCTTGGTAAGAAATATTTTATATCGTTGTTTAAGTATTGTGAAAATATATGTGGATGAAAAAGTGTTCTGAAAATATGTGTAAATAAAAAAATATTATAAAAATATGTATAGTGACGTTTAAACCATTGAAGTTGTTGTTTAAACAACAATACCAAATACAGCCCTACTTCTCACAGTCACTCCTTTTGTGTTAGTGATTTAAGCATCAGATTGTTTACCAATGCTCCCAAGGTGGTATTGTACTTTTTGTCTGCAAGAACCTGAAATGATGAACTCTTGATAGATTTACCAAAACAAAAAAAAAAAAGAACTATTGATAGACCTCCGTTAAGCTACGATTACTAAACTACCCTTACCCACAACATCACCGCTTACAATTAGGGAGCAAACTATTCTTCTTTTTAAAAAAATGATAATAATAACTTAAAAATATAACTATATTGCAATTTACGCATCTAAAATTTAGGATAATTTTGAATTTTAATTATCTAAAGTTTTAAAATTTGGATTTGTACCTCTCTTGCTACATATCATTTAGATTTAAGTCCTTCCATCAACTTATCATAATAAGGCATCCATTGAGTGCCAACTAAGCTTAAGATGACATTGTTTTTTAATACAAAACTACATTGTTTTAATCACTGGTTTACAATTTACACCAAGTATTGGGTAATTTTAATTTTGGCAGCCTAAAGTTTTTAAATTTGAATCCATAAAACTACATTGTTTTGAGTTGAGGTGACTCTTAACCTATATCTCATCTTTATGGACAAAAGGGTTTATAACAAAGCATTATGTAACAATAGGGTATAAATTCAAATTTTGAAACTTTAAGAAGCAGAATAAAAATTATCCCAAATTTTGGGGATGTAAATTCCAATTTAGTCAAACAAATGATTATTTGTTTTATAGTTTTTTTTTTTTTCTATATTTTAAGTTGAGGAAGGATATACTTAAATCCTACATGTTTTTTTTTTTTTTTTTTAAATTGTACAAACACCCATTCAAAATATTAATATCTCATTTTACTTTTAATATTAGATTGTTTCCATAAATAACACAATGACTTTATAAACATTTAAAGCATCATTTTCAGAAGGAAAAACATATATAAAATCTCTTTAGTAAAATATTTTTTTTTTCGTTAGATCTAGAGAGTTAGGGATACGAATACTTTTTTTTTTCCCTCTATTAGAAGAAAAGATGCTATGATGGTTGAAAGTTTGGGTCATATTCTATTTTATCATCCATAAATAAATTTTTTGACATACTATTATTATTATTGTTGTTGTTGTTGTTGTTGTTGTAGGGATGAAGGGTTCAGGATTGTATATTGGGCCGTGGGCCTTATCTGAGGACATTTAGTAGTCCAAGAACAGGTAGGCATTAACGGAAAGGTACCAATCGGTGAGTTATGGAAGGATTCTGGTCATAAAGGTTTGGGAAGGTAGTCCGAGGAGAAATGCTTCCTCAGCTTGGCAAAGCAGAGGTCAAAATGTTTGATCTACCGTCAAGGGCAATACTCCAGACGATTCTACTGGTAAGGATAAACACCAAGAATGAATAAGACAAAAGGAAGCTAAGAAATATCTAAGAGAAAGTTGCTACCACCGCATTAAAAGCTCTGTAGCTAACTCTCTGGCCGCATTAATGTGGAGGTGATACCTGAACAGTGATATTCAGCCTTACAGCTACTCCCAAAGACTTCAGGAAGGTGCAGATGGGATAAGGATCAAAGCAAGCAACTTGACTTACACATGGAAGGTAGAGATGAAGAAAAAAAGGAGAATATAAGGAAGAAAGATCCCTTTACAGGGGGTACATCTGAGAATCTAGAGAGAAAAACACTACAGCAATAAAAACTGGACTTGTAACCAAATTCAAAAGAAATATATACAAGAAACATTCTCCTCGAACTGTGTCAAGGAAGATTTTATTTGGATAAAACCCGTTTATCTTTGTTTTCTTGTCATCTGGACCCACTATAATTGTTGTCCAACTTATTAGAGCCTAGTTTCTAACTCACTCTCTAAAAATTCATTGTATTGGGCTCTTTGGGCCTAGATCCTTTTACCTTTTGGGCTTAGGACCCAAATCGTGTCCTTACAATTGGCGCCATCTGTAGGGAGCTTGAGCTTTAGTGAGATCAACATTCAACTATGGTAGACTCAGGGCCTCACCGAGAAGAGTCTGTAGGTTCCTAATCTCAAGATCAGTTTCTCAATCTTGAACGAAGAAGGACCCGAGAGGTTAGTGTGCATACCACACACACTAGTAGGAGCCAATCTCGAAGTGGGAGTCATATCTCTCATAAGGAAAATACTAGAAGCATGCAACACGAGATTGACCATTTGTGAAGGAGGTTATGCCGCGAGCGACATAGAGGAACTCCTTCAATTTCTGACCATTCGTTTGTTGATGATAGTGATAATAGCTACCGGCCTAGGTCAAGGACTCCTCCCAGTGAGTCTTTTTCGTGTGATAAGGAGCGCCATGATAGGCGGAGAAGGAAGAGTCTGTCTCACAAAGGCCTGGGCAACGATGCTGTGAGTAGGGCTCTAAATCAGATTTCCAAGTCACCTTTTACATATAATGTTGAAAGAGGAAAACTTCCTCGGCAGTTTACTCAGCCAACATTCGCCATGTATAATGGCAAAACAGACCTTGTAGAGTATGTTAGCCACTTCAACCAGAGAATGACTATTCACTTTAAGAATGAGACCTTGATGTGCAAGGTGTTCACATCCAGTTTGGAGCTCGTGGCGATGAGATGATTCGATGGTCTAAAGGAAGGTTCTAATAACTCCTTTAAGGAGCTTACTAGAGTGTTTGGTTCTCGTTTTGTAACTTGGAGTAGAGTTCCTCGGCCCTTAGACTCCTTGTTGTCTAAGGCTATCCAAACATATCCGGTGACCCAACCTACCTGGAGACCCGACCGGAACTGATCTGAAACCGGCCGACCCGACCTACTCTAGCGGTCGGCGGCGGATTTTCTCCGCCAGAAACTGACTCTGGCGGGTCAGTTCGATTTCTCTCCCTCAAAAACTCGAAAAACCGAACTGACTGACTAAGAACCCATAATCCAGCGAAAAACCCAGATTCTGGCGAGAAACCCAAATTTCGGCAAGAAAATTCCAGATTTCAGCAATAAAAAACCTAGATCTCAGCGAAAAAACTCGAATTTTGGCGCTATTTCACGTAGATCCAACGAGATTTTGACCAAATTTGGCGAAATCTCATCAATCTGGTGAGATTACCACCGGATCTGGCAAAATCTCATAGATTCCAATGAGATTTCGCCGGATCTGGGTTTTTCTCACATTTTCTCGCTGTTTTCTTGCCGTTTTCTCTCCTCTTTAACGCCGATTGACCTGTCCGCCACCCTTTGAAGTTTGATCCACCCGGCTCGTTTTACTCCGGCGGTTGGCGGCGGGTCAGTTTTTCCAAAATTTGATTTCGTCTGGTCAGTTCCAGGTTGGGCACAAACCCGATCCGAACCAACCCGTGGACAGCCCTACTGTTGTCTATGACTATGCGAGAAAGGGAAACCCTAAAGACGTTTTCTGACAGATACTAGGAGATGTTTAATGAGATAGATGAGAATTTTAATGGTGTGGCTATAAGGATTTTCAAGGTCGGCCTACCCACCGAGTATGATTTGAGAAAATCTTTGACAAGGAAGCTTGAAGGAATTTTAGGTTGGACAGATACAACAATAACCGACCTTGAAGAGATTTTGCAGAGCAATCTGGATCTACTACTACTCAAGTGGTTAGCACGGAGTTTCGAGAACCAGTACATCAAATCTTGGAAAAGCCTTCATTGCCAATACTACCAGGAGCAAGGACACACCATAAAAGATTGCAGAACTTTGTGGAGTCATCTGGAGAAGCTAGTCAAAAGTGGAAAGTTAAAGCAAATTCTATATCAGCCCAGTGGGCAAGGAGGCTAGGCAGGATCGGGATCTCAGAGAGATATTTCTTTAAGACCACCTTTAAGCACAATTAATGTTATTCTTGCTGCTTTGGGAAGAATCGGTTCTTATCCCTCCAAGGTGATGTCTATAGCTCGGCCACTCGCAGGGGACTCGTCCCTTGAGCCGAAGAGGGGTAGGATGGAGATCCGACTGGCATTAAGTTATTCTGATGAAGACAAAGCTGAAACCTTGTAGCCACATGATGATGCCTTAGTGGTCACCTTTAGGATAGGAGGGTATGACGTGAAGAAGGTGTTGGCAGATCAGGGCAGCAGTGCAGAGATCATGTACCTTGATTTATATAAGGGGCTAAAATTGAAACCTGAGGACTTAGCATGTTATGATTCACTTTTGGTAGGTTTCGATGGGAAAGTTGTTATTCCAAGGATGCCAATGTTGTCTACAGATGTGGTGATAGAAAGGGCAAAGTGTGAGGAATTAGAGAAATTTATTATAGGTGATGATAAAGAGAAGTTTTTCCAGGTTAGGGTTCAGTTGCCTCCTCAGGAGAAGGAAAAGCTGAAAGTATTTCTAGTGAGGAATATTGATGTGTTTGCATTGAATGCTTACGAAGCTCCTAAGGTGGATCCAAATTTCATTTGTCATCATTTAAACATTAATCCATCTGTTGTCCCTAAAAAACAACTACCTCGACGCTCATCTAAGGATCATTCTAATGCCGTCAAAGAGGAGGTGGTCAAGTTTAAGCAGGCCAGTACCATTAAAGAAGTGTTTTACCCTGAGTGGTTGGCCAATACAATGGTGGTGAAGAAGAAAAATGGGAAGTGGCGAGTATGTGTAGACTTCATAAATTTAAATAAAGCTTGCCCAAAGGACCATTTCCCTATGCCTCGAATAGATTAATTAGTGGATGCAACTGTAGGCCATTCTCGGATAAGCTTTTTAGATGCCTTCCAAAGGTACCATCAAATACCATTAGCCTTGGATAATCAGGAGAAGATAGCTTTTGTTACTTCTACTGAAAATTACCATTACAAGGTGATGCCTTTTGGGTTAAGGAATGAAGGATCTACATATCAGAGGATGATGACCCGGATGTTCAAGCCACAACTAGGTAAAAATATTGAGGTTTATATAGATGACATGGTGGTGAAAAGTAAGGTAGTGTCTGAGCACATGGGTGACCTCGGAAATATTTTTGAAATACTAAGGAGGCACAAACTGCGCCTCAATGCTTCCAAGTGTTCTTTTGGTATTGGCTCGGGTAAATTTTTGGGCTACATGGTCATTCATTGTGGAATTGAAGTCAACCCTGATCAGATTAAGGCAATTAACAATTTACAACCTTCTTGGAATCCCAAAGAGGTCCAGAAGTTGACAAGGATGACTACTGCTCTGAATCGATTCATCTCTCGGTCAGCAGACAGGTGTAGGCCTTTCTTCTAGCTGTTGCAAAAGTGGAAGCAGTTTGGATGGACCAAGGAGTGTGCCCTAGCCTTCCAGCAGCTGAAGGAATACCTTTCTCGGCCACCCATTATGTCCAGGCTCGAGGAGGAGGAAGTTATGTTTGCTTACATTACTGTAGCCTCCCATGTGGTGAGCTTGGTACTGAAATGAGTTGATAATGGAGTGCAAAGACCAGTTTATTATGTGAGCAAGTCATTGCATGAAGTAGAGGTTCGTTATCTACCACTAGAGAAGGCCATCTTGGTAGTGGTACATGCTACACGTAAGCTCCCCCACTACTTCTAAGGTCATACAGTTATGGTTTTAACCCAACTCCTTCTTCAATCACTACTTTGGAGAGCTGATTACATAGGAAGAATTCCAAATGGGGTACAATCCTAGGGGCTTTTGATATCAAGTATATGCCTCGCATCTCTATTATGGGCCAGGTCCTTGCAGATTTGGTAGCCGAGTTTGCTAAATCTCCATTGGAAGAAGAGGGAGAAAAGCAAAACATGGACAGAAAATCAGTTGGGATGGTTTCCTAGCAAAAACCTCTATCTTGGAGAGTATACGTTGATGGTGCAGCTAATTAAAGAGGATCGGGAGTGGGGCTAGTTGTGGTATCTCCTGAAAAGATTATTATTGAAAAATCCTTAAGGTTGGGCTTCTCAGCCACGAACAATGAGGCGGAGTATGAGGATTTGTCGGTAAGGATGGCTATGGTTCAGAAAATGGGAGAAAGAATAAGGGAGGTATTTTCAGATTCAAGGTTGGTTATTGGCCAAATGAAGGGAGAATTGGAAGCTAGGGATTTGAGAATGCAAGAATATTTGAATCAAGTTAGGCACTTGCAATCAGGGTTCGAATCTTTCACCTTACAACAAATCCCTAGAAGCAGAAATACACATACTGACTCTCTTACCACGTTTACAACTTCCTCGACACAGAGTTTACCTTGGGTTATCTTGGTTGAAGATTTACGTAAGCCTACTGAAATGAAAAGGGAGAAGGCCTAGGTTCATCGAATTAGAGTAGGACCTAGTTGGATGGATCCCATAGTTCTGTTCCTTAAGGATGACATCTTGTCCCAAGAGAAGGGGGAGGTTGATAAAATGCGAAGAAAAACTCCTCGTTTTTTGTTGTCCGAGGATCAAAAATTATACAAACGCTCTTTTTCTGGGCCATATTTGCTATGCGTACATCCTGAAGCAGTAGAGCCACTCCTAGAGGAGTTACATAAAGGGATTTGTAGAGGTCATATAAAAGGAAGATCACTGTCTCACAATGCCCTCACTCAAAGGTTTTGATGGCTAAATATGCAAAAGGAAGCACAAGAATACGTGAAAAAGTGTGACCAATGTCAGAGATTCGCTCCAAACATTCATCAGCTAGGGGGTGTCCTCAATAATCTGTCTAGTCCTTGACCTTTTGCTCAATGGGGCTTGGATATTGTAGGGCTCTTTCCTAAGGCCGTAGGAAATAGTAGATGGCTTTTGGTCGGCACAGACTACTTCACCAAATGGCTTGAAACTGAGCCACTAGAAGATACTAGGGATGTGGATGCCAAGAGATTTGTGTGGAAAAATATCGTCACTCGATTTGGGATTCCTCATACCCTCATCTCGGATAATGGGCTTCAGTTTGATAGCAAAGCTTTAAAGAGGTATTATTGTGAATTGGGTATTAAGAATAGATATTCAACTCCAGCTTATCCTTAGGAGAATGGATAGGTCGAGACTGTCAATAAGGTCAAAGTAAATGGGCTCAAGAAGAGGTTGGATGATGCAAAGGGTAAATGGGCAGAGGAGCTGCCACACGTTCTCTAGACATATCAGGCTACCCCTCGTTGGTCAACGGGGGAAACACCATTTTCAATGACTTATGGGTCTGAAGCTATTGGTCCCTCTAGAGACTAGGTTTCCAACGCTGAGGACAAGCTTGTTCACTCCAGACAACAATGGCAACCTATTAGAGAATAGCTTGGAGTTGATTAAAGAACAGAGAGAAAGTGTCATGGTTCAGTTAGCTTACTATCAACAGAAGCTCAAATAGGGGTATGACTCAAGTGTGAGATTAAGACTGTTAGCACCTGGAGACTTAGTATTAAGAAAATTTATGGATACTACAAAAAACCTAGCATGGAGAAAGTTAGGTCCCAATTGAGAAGGGTCATATCGTATCACCTCGATAGCTGGTATAAGTGCTTATTTCTTAGAAGATTTAAATGAAAATGTCATACAACGTCCTTGGAATATAAATAACCTACGAAGGTACAATTATAAATAAAAGGCAGCTCTGCCATGTTTTTATTTCTGACATTATGTGTTATGTTTATTATTTGTTTGAATATTAAATGGAGCTTGAGTCATGTCGGGCTCCTTGGACCACATACATTGGGTAAATTAATATTCCTTATTACTTGTTTGAATATTAAACAGAACCTCGGCCATGCCTGGTTCCTCAGACCACATACCTTGGGTAATTTAATATTCCTTATTACTTGTTTGAATATTAAATAGAACCTTGGTCATGCCTGGCTCCTCGGACCATATACCTTGGGTTTCATGCTTGGCTCCTCAGATTACATACCTTAGGTAAATTAATATTTCTTATTACTTGTTTGAATATTATACAGAACATTGATAATGTTTGGCTCTTCGGACCACATACCTTGGGTAAATTAATATTCCTTATTACTTGTTTGAATATTAAACAAAACCCTAGTCATGTCTGACTCCTTGGACCACATATCTTGGGTAAATTAATATTCCTTATTACTTGTTTGAATATTAAACAGAACCTTGGTCATGTCTAGCTTCTTGAACCACATATTTTGGGCAAATTAATATTCTGTATTACTTGTTTGGATATTAAACAGAACATTGGTCATGCCTAGCTCTTTGGACCACATACATTGGGTAAATTAATATTCTTTACTATATGTTTAAGTATTGGATAGAACTTTGGTCATGCCTGGCCCCTCGGATCACATACCTTGGGTAAATTAATACTCCTTAAGCAAATACTCATGTGTTAAACAAAACCTTGGTCATATCCAATTCCTCGGACCTTATACCTTAGGTAAATTAACACTATTCAATGTCTCCCTGGGTGTTAAATAGAATTTTACTCATGTTTGGTTCCATGAACCATATACCGTGGGTAAGTTACTACTATCTAGGTCTGCTGCTGAGTGGATACTTTACCATTGTTTGGAATTAAGGGAGAAAGCCTAAGACATATGTAGTCAAGTGAGATACTTGTTTCAGGTGTATAAGGTATGTATTTGGGGTTAAGAGTACATTTCCTTAAAGATTATAAGATTGAAAGATTTAACTTATTAGGTTATTGGTTGCATAAACTATGATAGTTACGTTATCACTTGAGTAGGCAATTGTTAAAGTCCAGAATGAAAGTATATCATGAACTGAAAGGGATTATAGCTTGTACTTAAATTGATTAAGTGTAGAGTAAGACAACAATCATATTTGGCTTTGCACAATTGTAATAAAGCATAAAAGAAAGTTAATACTTGTCATTAGATAAAGTCTAAAAAAGGGGCGAAATAAGTACAACTTTAAAGATAAAAACTACATTTACCTAAAAACAACAAGTCTCTAAACTTTAGCCTAAGTCCTAATTAATCTTGAGAGGAGGGTTATCTTTCGCTGTAGGCGTGGTGGGTTTGGCAGTTGTAGTTGTGGTAGAGGCTGGACCCTTGTCCTTGGGATCATCTTTGGTAGGCATCAGAAGGGTTGCCAAGATGATTTCAAAAATCTGGGAGGCTTCTTTACCCTTAAAAGGGTCCTGGGATGCAGCTTCGGGTTTGGTGGCATCAGGAACCACTCCTTTAATTGTGTCCTCCTCCCTTACAGGTACCTCAGTCTATTTTGCCTCCCTAGAAGGGCTGTTGGAAGAAGGAAGGACCTTGGCAGGGTTGTCCTTACTAGGATCAGTCTCCTCAGAAGCATTTTCAGCTTGGGAGCTTGGAAGGACTAATGCTTGGATTGCAAGAGGGTAATAGACATTCTCTACCCTCCTAAGAGCAGAGGAGGCCTCAACCCCAGCCTAGTTGAGGGCCTCATTCCACACTTCGAGGCAATAAATTCTATACACACCAGAGACTTCAGCCCTGAAGGCATCTTCAGTCTCGGTTACCCTCACCTTATAGTCGTCATGTTCAGCTTTTTCTGTGGCTTTCTCAGCCTCCTCCAATTTCTTCTTTAGGACCCTGATTTGGTCCTTGGCTGCAGTTAGCTGGTGCTCGATTTGGCGAAGTTTTTCGCATTGACCCTCTGCTTGCCTCTCAACTCCTTCCATAGCAACCTCAACGCTCTTCTTGTCTCTGTCAGCCTCTGTTAGCTTTTTATTCAATTCTTGGATCCTTTTCTCAGCCACAATGAAGGCATCCACGGCTGCAATGCGCCTTCCCTCCTCATCCTTCATTTGTCTATGGGAGCTATTCCCAACTCCTCGGCCTTGTGCGTAGCTTGGACAGCCTTTTAAAAAAAAAATATATATATATATATATGCTGATTAATGAACGTAATTGTAACCTTTAAGAAAAGAAAAAAAGAAAAAAAAGAACATTAAAACATTTACCAGTGCAAGGTCCCTCTTTAGGCTAAGAAACACTCCGTGCTTCTTCATGAACCTAAGGTCGGCCATGTCACCAAGCAACAGAAGGGCCTACTCCAAAGCATTAGCCACATACCCCGCCTTCCTTTGTTGAAAATCCCTTTTAGAGGCATCAGTGGGCAGGGGGGCTTCATCCAGCACCAGGGGGGTTCCAAGCTGGGACTTTGCTCTGGCGGTCACGCCCCCTCTCCACCACAGGTCCTTCGTTTGAGAACCTGGTATATACGGTTTTAGCTGCTTTGGCCCCCTTTTGGGGCTCAATTTCCTTGTATGGGAAGCCTCTTCCTTCCTCTACCACTTCTTTCCCCTTCTAGTCTTGCTTCCTTTTACTGTTGGGGAACTTAACCAGAAGGAGGAGCGGGGAGCTTGGGTTAGACTGCCTTCTCGGGCACGTTGCCTTCAGGGTGGGACTTCAGTAGGTCCAAGAGGCTTGATCTGCCTTTACGTTGTATCACCATGGCATTAAGGACAGTTGGATCTTCCTGAGCGTGGCTTACTTGAGTAGGAGGGAGTTGGCTAGTCAGTAACTAGAGGTTCCGAAGGCAGAGGTTGGTTAAAAATCTCAAAATCGTCCTCGGATTCTAAGATTTCAACCACTTCTTCTTCTTCTTCCTTAACAGTTGCTTGAGTAGGAGCTGCATCTTCCTTAACTGTATGTAGAAAAGGCAACTCTACATACTGTACACCCACTAGAATGGGGCCGGTGACGAGAAAACCAGGTACTGCAATGTTGATTTAATGCAAGCGCTGGTCTCTCACCTTGATCACATGCTTGGGTGCTTGGAAACTGGATGAGAGCGGGTGGTAGCCGAGGATGAGGTGGGCCGCTCTTAATTACCTGTCGGTGTGGACGAAGATTTTATTTTTGAGTATCTTCGTTAGATCAGGCTCATTGATAAGGCTCAGGTTTGGGGTGGCAGAATACTTATCTGCAAACCCACCAAAAACAAAAAAGCATTGTTAAGAAATGGCACAGATAAAATAAAGAGATAACTTGCAAATAAAAATAGGAGAAGTAAGCACAGAAAACATTAGTAATAAAGGGGTTATTGTTAGAGCAATGAACCTAAACCTAAGTACCCCATCTGATGTACCCTCTCGTGTTGGGCAATGAAGTCCATCATGCCATTCCCCTGAGATGATTAAATAATCCTTGTCCATACCCTTGTTGGACTTAGAGAGACACGATATAAGCCTAACCTCAGGGACTTTGGTTTTCAGATAGTACCTTTGCCTCGTTAATTTGTGAAAGTTGTAAACTCAATTGACATCATGGTGGGATAAGTTCACATTCATTCTTTCGTTAAGGGCATCTACACTACCTAAAATCCTAAACATATTAGGGGCGCATTGGGTGGGGAAAAGCCTATAAGCTATTAGATAATCCTTAGTAACTCTACCCATAGGGATTCTCATCCCTCTCTCTATAAAGGCAATCATGGGGATTACTACTTCTCCCTCCTGCCTCCAGATATGTCATTCCCCCTATTTGCAATACCTAATGGAGACCCCTAGTGGGATTCGATATTGAGCTTTAAAGCTCTCTATACCCTCTGGGGTGTCTACTAGGTAAACGAATATACCCATGTTTAAGAAAGGTTGAAGGAGGAAGGAAGGCGAGGAAAAGTTAGGGGAGTCGAGGAAGAAAAGGCTCTAAATAAAGAAAAATAGAAGAGAAAATACTGAAAGGACTTACGAAAGTGGAGAAGGGCTCCTCAAACTAGTTCTTGAGATTTAAGAGTGTAAAAAGTGAAGCAAATGAAGTCTTCAGGCAGTATATGTATCAAAAGGAAAAGCGGGCAGGAGAATTCCTGCCCAAGTCTCAATAAAATCCTTGGCCGTTGGATTTCCATCGTACCGTAGAACGTGGGGAACATGGAGCCGCAAAAATTAAATACAGGCACGTCATGGCTGCCAAAACGTTAGAAGCGTACTTCAGGCAGTTGAAAAGACACATGCACAGACAGAAGTGACGTATGTGAAGAGCAGACTAATTGTTGTAATATCGAAATCCTCTTTTTTCCGAGGAGCAAAAGAGAAGAATTTCGAGGGGCTATTGTAGGGATAGAGGGCCCAAGAGTATATATTGGGCTGTGGGCCTTGTCTGAGAACATTTAGTAGTCCGAGGACAGGTAGGCTTTAATTGAAAAGTACCAATCGGTGAATTATGGAAGGATTCTGGTCATAAAGATTTGGGAAGGTAGTCTCAGGAGAAATGCCTCCTCGGCTTGGCAAAGCAAAGGTCAAAAGGTTTGATCTCTCGTCAAGATACTCCAAACGATTCTACTAATAAGGATAAACATCAGGAATGAATAAGACAAAGGAAAGCTAAGAAATATCTAAGAGAAATCTGCTTCCACCGCATTAAAGGCTTTATAACTAACTCTTTGGCCGTATTAATGTGGAGGTGATACTTGAACAGTGATTTTTAGCCTTATAGCTCCCAAAGACTTCAGGAAGGTGCTGATGGGATAAGGATCAAAGCAAGCAACTTGACTTACACGTGAAGGATGGAAATGAAGAAAAGAAGAGAATATAAGGAAGAAAGACCCCCTCTACAGGAGGATCCATCTAAGAATCTAGAGAGAAAAACACTGTAGCAATAAGAACTGGACTTGTAACCAAATTCAAAAGATAAATATACAAGAACTATTCTCCTCGAACTGTGCCGAGGAAGATTTTCTTTAGATAAAACCTATTTATCTTTTTTTTTCTTGTCATCTGGACCCACTATAATTGTTGTCCAACTTATTAGAGCCTAGTTTCTAACCAACTCTCTACAAATTCATTGTATTGGGCTCTTTAGGCCTAGATCCTTTTACCTTTTGGGCTTAGGGTCCAAATCGTGTCTTTACAATTATTATTATTATTATTATTATTATTATTATTATTATTATTATTATTATTATTATTATTCACTTATATTACATTATATTGTATATGTTAAGCCGGGCATATAAAAATGGCATTTATTATTTAATTTCTCTGAAAGCAATTTATTTTTATACATTTTATGTTTTCTAAAATTATCATTATACTTTAGTATGTAATCTTTACTTTATTTAACCCAAAAAAAAAAAAAACTAGATTTAAAATATTGGGTAAACTATATATTTAGTCCTTATCTTTTACACCATATTTCAATTTGGTCTCTAACCTTTCAGAGCCATAGTAATTTATTCATTGTCGTTATTTCTTGGATGGAAATTATTGATATGGCTAAAGGTTAAAATAAAAAATTAGTTTATTGCCACATCAACGAAAACTAATTTTTTATTTGGCCATTAGCCATGTCAGCAATTTTCATCCAAGAGATAATGACAGAGATTAAATTAATACGACATTAAAGGGTTATGGACCAAATTGGCACAATTAAAAAATTGGGGACCAAATTGAAATATGTTATAAATAATAGGAACTAAATACGTAGTTTACTCTAAAATTTTTAAATAATATTAATTATGATTGATAGGGGTAAAGCTCCCACCAGACGGTGGCAGCATACACAGGTTGACAGCTCGACCTATGATGACGGGTATATATGACGGACGCCGTGTGTTGACGACCTGCCTCCTAGGGGTCGACGGGGAGAAGGTCGACGGACGTTGTCATCAGGCACTGAAGCCTATCTTGTCACGTACGCTTCCCTGGGAAATTGGATCTTGTCGCATACGCTATTACTTGGCCAGATATCTTACGTAGCACGATTCCCTCCCCCAAAGGGATGTCTTGCCCAACACACTTGGCGACCCAAGGAGTATCTTACGCCCCACGCTACCCAGGGGTAATTCCGGTACAGTGATAACTTCTCCAGTACGCCTCGGCCAAAGACCTCTACTACTACTATAAATACCGCCACGCCATCCAAAATCGAGGTACGCATACTAAGACCCGACTCTGACACTCTGGAGTTGTGAACAATACTAACTTAACCATCGGAGGGTCGTTGGCCGGTACTACACCGGTACTTCCCTTTGAGGTTCTTCTTACTTGTGCAGGTTAATCCGAGGTACGCGCAGGCCGTGCAGCTCACTGGTTTGATTCTTGACCTCATCAGTTGGCGCCGTCTGTGGGAAGCGCGAGTGCGTAGATTCCGTTACGTGCTTCCCGGACAAAGAGTTGCATGGTACTCACGCATTCAAGGACGACCACCATGAACGACCAAGGCAACGAACAACGCACCACGGCCCTCGAGAGACAGGTCCAGACACTGGCGGCCGCGGTGGAACGCCTCACGAAACGCAACAACGACTTGGAAGAACAGCTACTGCGGAGGAATGCGACGGGTGACAACCAGGGAGAAAATCAGGAGGAGAGCAGTGCCGACGAGAGGAACCACGAAGGCCCTGAGGGAAGCCATGCTTTGAGCCGACCTGAAGGACAGGAGACAAACCGTCTGTCGGTAGACGGCGTGCCCAGTCCAACATGGCCGCGAAAATGCAGATGATGAAAGAACGCATGGACTTCATGATGAACGCCCTCAAAGGACGAGTATCCAGCGACCTCGACGACCTCGTCCACCGCACAGACTCCCCATTTACAACATCTGTCATCCTGTTCCCTATGCTGCCGAAATTCTGCATGCCCCAGGTGGAGAGCTACGACCGAACCAAGGATCCACTGGACCACTTAGAGTCCTTCAAGACGTTGATGCATCTTCACGGTGCACCGGACGAGATCATGTGCCGAGCCTTCCCGGCAACGCTAAAAGGCTCTGCAAGGACCTGGTTCGGCAGATTGGCGCCCGGTTCTATCGGCACCTTCAGGGAGCTGAGCGCTCAGTTTGCCTCGCAGTTCATCGGGGGACACCGGCACAAAAGATCCACCGCGTGCCTGATGAACATTAAGCAGCGGGAGGATGAGACGCTGAGATCCTATATAGCCCGTTTTAACAGAGAGGCGCTGTCGATTGACGACGAGGACGACAGGATACAAGTGGCTGCATTCACAAACGGGCTGCGGAAGGGTAAATTCTTGTTCTCTTTATACAAAAATGACCCAAAGACGATGCCGGAAGTGTTTTACAGGGCAACAAAATACATGAATGCGGAAGATGCCTTACTAGCTCGCGAGGAGAAGCCCCCTAGGAAGAGGGAGAGGCAGGAAGACACCCGACAAGATAAGGGGCGGAAGACGCCTCGGACAGGAGAAGTCCGAGACAATAGACGCCCAAAGCCCTCTGTCGGGAAATTCACAAGCTACACCCCATTGACGGCTCCGGTCGATCAAGTCCTGATGCAGATCAAGGACGACGGATCCTTGACTTTCTCGAGAAAGTTGAAATCGAACCCGGACAGACGGCCCAAGGACAAATATTGCCGCTTCCATCGAGACCATGGGCACGATACCGCCGATTGCTACGATTTGAAGCAGCAGATTGAAACCCTGATTAGACAAGGGAAGCTGCAGAGGTTCGTCAGCAGAGAAAAGGCAGAAACACCTCGACAGGAACAGGTCCCCTACCGGGACAATGAACGCCCCAGACCGCCTATAGGAGACATAAGGATGATTGTGGGTGGCACATCGGCCGCCGGTTCAACAAAGAAGGCTTTGAAATCCCACCTCAGGACAGTTCAGAATGTTCAGGCTGCGAGCTCCATCCAGAAGAAGTCGTGAATCAACAGCCCCACTATGGAATTCACAGAAGAGGATGCCTAGCACCTCCATCATCCGCACGACGATGCCCTTGTCGTCAACATCCGAATAGGAGACTATAACACATACCGGGTCCTAATCGACAACGGAAGCTCCGCGGATATCCTCTACTATCCCGCGTTCCAGCAGATGTGGATTGACAAAGAACGCCTAGTCCCTACCAAGGCATCGCTCACAAGTTTCGGGGGGACAACAGTATACCCCATCGGCTCGATCACATTGCCCGTCACTGTCGGGGAGTACCCTCGGCAGATCACTAGGGACGTCACCTTCCTAGTCGTTGATTGCTCTTCAGCATACAACGCAATCATAGGACGGCCCACCCTCAACGCCTGGAAGGCTGCAACCTTGACCTATGCCTTAAAGGTCAAGTTCCCCACAGAGCACGGGGTAGGAGAGCTATGGGGAGACTAAGTGGCCGCATGAGAATGCTACTTCGCAATGGTGGAAATGAATAGCCAACTACAGACAATGAACATAGAGCAGAGAACGGGGGCGGAAACTGTGGAGGAGCTTGAAGAAGTAATTCTCGACGAATCCAAGCCTGACAGAACCACCAGGATTGGTGCCCTCAACAGCCCGGTGACTCGCCAGGCGCTCGCGACTTTCCTCAAGGAAAACCAAGATGTATTCGCCTGGAGCCATAAAGACATGCCGGGAATCGACCCTTCAGTCATGGTACATAGGCTGAACGTAGCAACCTCCTTCCGGCCCGTTAGACAGAAGAAGCAAGTCTTCGCTCCGGAGAGAGACCGCGCAGTGGCAGAGGAGGTCGGCAAGTTGCGAGAAGCAGGGTTCATCCAGGAAGTATACTACCCCGACTGGTTGGCCAATGTTGTAATGGTCAAGAAAGCCAGCGGGAAGTGGCGGATGTGTGTGGACTTCACGGACCTAAATAAGGCATGCCCGAAAGACAGCTACCCCCTCCCTCGAGTCGACACCCTGGTAGACTCTACGGCCCGGCACCAGCTGCTGAGCTTCATGGATGCCTTCTCAGGGTATAACCAGATCCGGATGGATGAGGCAGATCAAGAAAAAACCTCGTTTGTCACCAGCCAAGGCCTCTTCTGCTACAAGGTGATGCCGTTCGGGCTGAAGAATGCAGGTGCCACATACCAGAGGCTCATGAACAAAATGTTTGCTAACCAGATAGGGCGGAATGTTCAAGTGTACGTCGACGACATGCTGGTAAAAAGCCAGAGGGAGGAGGATCATCTAAGCGATCTCGAGGAAACATTCGGAACCCTCCGTTCCTATAAGATGAAGCTCAACCCGTCGAAATGTGCATTCGGAGTGACGGCAGGCAAATTCCTCGGCTACATGGTCTCTCAGAGGGGCATCGAGGCCAACCTAGACAAGATCAGGGCAATAATGGAGATTGCACCACCGAAGAATGTAAAAGAAGTTCAAAGTTTGAACGGGAAGGTGGCAGCCCTGAATAGATTCGTATCAAGGGCGACAGACAAATGCCTTCCCTTCTTCCGCACATTGAAGAAAACGTTCGAGTGGACAGACGAATGTTAGAAGGCGTTCGAAGAACTAAAGGTTTATCTCTCCTCCCCTCCATTGCTGAGTCCTTCACAGCCAGGGGAAGATCTCTACCTCTACCTTGCCGTCTCCCTAGCGGCTGTAAGTGCGGCCTTGATCAGAGAAGAGGACGGGGTCCAGAAACCTGTGTACTACGCTAGCCGGGCATTCCAAGGAGCAGAAGGAAGGTACCCGCCCATGGAGAAACTCGCCTTCGCCTTAGTCACCGCGGCTCAAAAGCTCAAGCCCTACTTCCAAGCTCACACAATAGTCATCCTAACCGACAAGCCCTTACGACGAGCGATGCACAACCCAGAAGCCGCTGGTCGCTTAGCCCTATGGGCGATCGAGTTGACTGAGTTTGATATTCGGTACAGCCCGCGCACCGCCATCAAAGGACAGGCAGTAGCTGATTTTATTGCCAAGTTCACCAACAAGGAAGATGAGGGGGCAGATGCAGATCACCCATGGAGTGTATGTACGGACGGGTCGTCAACGAGACAGGCCGGTGGCGTTGGTGTCGTGCTCCATTCCCCCGAAGGAGATCAAGTCGATTGCATGATCTGGCTGGACTTTCCCATCACCAATAATGAGGCGGAGTACGAAGCCTTGATAGCCGGGTTGGACCTCGCCAAAGCAGCAGGTGCAGCCCGAGTGATCGTCTCCTGCGACTCCCAGGTCGTCGTCAACCAAGTTAACGGAAACTATGAGTGCAGAGGTGACAGAATGAAGAAATACCTCCATCATGCAAGAAGAAGGGTAAACGAACTCAAGGCAAAGATAGTCCAAGTTCCCAGAGATGAAAATGAGCAAGTCGACCGCCTCGCCAAAGCTGCTTCGTCGGAGCAGGGGGGCAGCACTGACGGTGTGCTCTATTTTGTGCAGGTTTCTCCACTGATAGACTCTGTCGAAATGCAGGGGATAGGCCCTGAGAACAGCTGGACCACACCATTGGTCTCTTACTTGAAAGATGGCATCTTGCCCGACGGAAGGGAAGCCGCCAGAAGGTTGAAAGTCCGAGCATCAAGGTTCATATTGATAGAAGGAGTATTATATAAAAGGGGCTTCTCTCGCCCATACCTAAGGTGCCTGGGTCCCGAGGAAGCGAACTATGTCATGCGGGAGGTTCACGAAGGAATATGCGGAAACCACTCAGGTTCAAGATCGCTGGCGCACAAGCTGATTCGAGCCGGGTACTACTGGCCCACGATGCAAAAAGACACCCAAGCCTACGTCAAAGCCTGCGACAAGTGCCAGAGGTTCGGCAACGTCGTTAGGCAACCGCCTATGGAGCTTACACCCATGACGGCCCCATGGCCGTTCGCTCAATGGGGATTAGACATTATGGGCCCATTCCCAACGGCCATACGACAGCTGAAGTTCTTGGTTGTGGGCATAGACTACTTCACGAAGTGGGTAGAAGCTGAAACTCTGGCCACCATTACAGAGAAGAATGTGTGAAGCTTCGTCTGGAAATTCATTATATGCAGGTTTGGGATCCCCAGGGTCCTAGTCTCTGACAACGGCAAGCAATTCGACAACGGCCCGTTCCGAGAGTTCTGCTCGCAGCTGGGGATCAAGAATCAATACTCCTCCCCAGCCTACCCCCAGGCCAACGGTCAGGTAGAAGTGACAAACCGGTCCTTGCTGAAAATTATCAAGACTCGGCTCGAGGGGGCAAAGGGGATATGGCCCGAGAAACTACCCAGCGTATTATGGGCATATAGGACAACAGCAAGGACCCCTACAGGAGAAACGCCATTCCGGTTAACTTACAGAAGCGAAGCAGTCATCCCAGCCGAAGTAGGACTCACAACCTACAGGGTGAACGCCTACGATGAAAGCAAGAACAACGAGGCCTTGCGCCTACAGCTGGATTTAGTCGACGAAGTCAGAACAGCCGCGGAGCAAAGGCTCGCTAGGTACCAGGATCGAATGGTTAAGTACTATAATTCCCGAGTCAGATACAGGGACTTCAGGGTCGGAGACCTCGTCCTAAGAAGAGTCATGGGGACCGCCAGGGACCCTGCCCAAGGAAAGCTCGGCCCCAACTAGGAGGGACCATACCGAATCACGTCATGGCAGAGAAAGGGCACCTACCACCTGGAAACACCGGAGGGTCAGAAATTGCCCCACTCATGGAATGCCGAACACTTGCGAAAGTATTACCAGTAAGAAGAATGGCAACCCCATACTTGTAATCTGTTTGGATGTATTTGGAAATTCAAAGGGCACGTTTTCCCCTTTTGTAAAAAGTTATACAAGATTCAGAAGTTCATCCAAAATCCTTTCTACATTTTGTAAATTGTTCAAAAGCTATGACGAACCGAGGCTGACGGCTTACGTCCTACAAAGAATCTACATCGCATAAAAGCGCCAAGCATAAAAGCTGACGGCTTAGAGGCCAACGCCCTACAAAGAACCTACAAGGATAAAAGCCAAAAAGCTTAAGTCTAATAGACGACGGCATCGAAGGCGAAGGCTCAAAGCCAACCACATTATCCCACGAGGATAAAAGCCAAAAGCCTAAGTCTAATAGACGACGGCATCAATGGCGACGGCTCAAAGCCAACCACATTATCCCACGAGGATAAAAGCCAAAAAGCCTAAGTCTAATAGACAACGACATCGAAGGCGACGGCTCAATGCCAACCACATTATCCCACGAGGTTAAAAGCCAAAAAGCCTAAGTCTAATAGACGACGGCATCGAAGGCGACAGCTCAAAGCCAACCACATTATCCCACGAGGATAAAAGCCAAAAGCCTAAGTCTAATAGACGACGGCATCAATGGCGACGGCTCAAAGCCAACTACATTATCCCACGAGGATAAAAGCCAAAAAGCCTAAGTCTAATAGACGACGGCATCGAAGGCGACGGCTCAAAGCCAACCACATTATCCCACGAGGTTAAAAGCCAAAAAGCCTAAGTCTAATAGACGACGGTATCGAAGGCGACAGCTCAAAGCCAACTACATTATCCTACAAGGATAAAGGCCAAAAGCCAAGGTCCAATGGACGACGGCATCAATGGCGACGGCTCAAAGCCAACTACAATATCCTACGAGGGTGAATGCCCAAAATCCTAAGTCTGATAAACGATAGAATCTAGGGTGACGGCCCAAAACTACATCGACCTCGGTTATATACAATGCCTAAAAAAGGGCCCACGTTCTAAAAAGTTTGCGAACCAAAGGCTTACAAAGTTGACGGTTCCATAAAGCTGACGGTTCCACAAAGCTCTTTGTACAAAGGAATCATGCATGAAGTTTGGATAAAAGCTGACGGCCTACTAAGTTAACGGTTGTTAAGTTGACGATTCCACGGAGCATAAACAACACATAAAAGAAACCATGCAAGCAAGCAATATACACAAAGGCAAGTTCAAAATAGAAATACATTAATAAATGTGCCTTTAAAGGCATAATTGTTCTTGACGGCTCAGAAATTGACCGTTCTACAAAAAATCGCAAAAAATTGCATCTCCACAAAAATTATTACAAGTCTAGTGAACGGGGGAATCAATTATATTTACTTCGTCCTCAGTTTGAACTTTGGCCTGAACGGCTGTCTCAGCCTCGTCTTCAAGGGTTCCGTCGCCCTTATCATTTTGGTCTTCATTAAGGGGGCGACCCGTGCTCTTTGAGGTAGCCTGGAGGACGGACATCTGTGCCTGGGCCTCGTCTATGGATACCCGAGAGAGATCCATCTCAGGATACGTGGCTTTCACCTAACGGACGGCGTCATCAAAACCGTCCGCAAATGTTCCACCCAGCTCCGTCAGGTAGGCTTCAGAGTCTCGGTACTCTCTGATAGCGTCATCCCTGGCCTGACGGAGCTAGTCCTTCATGGACAGGATCTCCTGCTCTTTGTCGGTGAGGACCTTTTGCAGCAACTCCGTCTGCCTTTCAAACTCGGACTTTTCCTCCTTAAGGACGGAGAGCTTCTTCTCGATCCTCACCCTCCAGGCTTTGTATTGCTTGAGCTCGTCCTCCGTCTCGGCTGCCTTGGCCCGTAGACGGTCTAGGGTCGTCTCCTCACGAACGTAACGGTCCATGAGCCCCTTCATCATGACGACGGCCTGAGACGGGACGATGTTAGATTCAAGCGACGGTAAAGAAATTGATTTGAAAGGAAGTACACGGGAAGTGTGTTTACCTTGGCAAGATTGAACAGGCCCGTCTCCCCCATCGCTTCCGTCGCGTGGTTTCCAAGGTCCTCGTAGTCTTCTGCCATCAGTATTGAGGACAGCTTATCCAGAGCATACTTGGAGTCCTCATGCAGAAGGACGAGTGGCTTCTTCGAATCAGAGGCTGGGCCAGCCGTCATAAGGCCTTTCCCCTTGCCGTGTTTGACGGGGACCGTCTTCCCCTCCGCCTCCAAGCCAACGACGGTCTCGGGGGTGGCTTTGGCCTTCTTAGGGAGACGGTCCCCCTCCTGCTCCGACTTCCTTTTAGCGACGGGCACCTTGGGCGCGCCCGTTCCAGTCGTTTGTCCTTCTTTCTTCTTCGCAGCTGCTTGTTGCTTGATGAAGGCCCTCCTCTTCGCTTCGTCCATTTCTGCGAAATAAGACGGCACGCGAGTTAAAAGAGGGATGAGAGAAATGGCTAAGTATGAGGTGAACGGACGTACGCTTTCTGACTTGTTCCTCGTACTTCTTGGCTTCTGTGGACGGTTCAGGTCCGTCGCAGTGCCAACAGATGGTCTTCAAGCTTACCAAATTGGCCCAAGACCTCTCTTTCAAGTCAGACCTCTGAAAGATTTTCTCCAAAAAGCTTCAGTCTTCTATTGACACTTGTGGACGTTCTTGAGCTGAAGAAAGTAGACGGTTAGGAATTGACGGTGCATAAACAAAAAAGAGAAAGAAAAAGCAAACGGACGAATACTAGACGGGGGTAAGACACCCCATGTTGTGTCGACGGGCATGAACTTGGTCTCCCCGGGATGACCCATCCACTCATCCCCGTCCATAAAGAAGTACCTAAACTTCCAGTCCCTATTGGAATCTGGAGTATCACACACCAACCTTAATAGTGGACCCCTCGCCACAAAACTGTACATCCCCCTAGATTTTTGTATCTCCACTGGACGGTAGCAGTGAAAGAATTCCTTCACCGTCAACCTTTTCTTCCCTTTTGACATGGACCCGTATAACACCTCTACCCCGATGAAAACCCTCCAGGCGTTTGGGGAAATTTGGTTGACGGACAGCCCTAGGTAATGAAGGAGGTGATGGTGTATTTGGGTCAGTGGAAACCTCAACCCTGCCTTGAGCATTTGCTAGTAGACCCCGACACCCCTAACACCACGGTAGTAACATTTCTCTCCTAAGTGGGGCAGACGGAGAGGTATATTGGCAGGTATTTGGTATTTGCTCCTAAGTGTTTTAAAGTGTGACTCTTTAATTGTGGAGAAAAAATCGTTCACCGTCCACAGAGACAGCATGATGAACTTCCTCATCCCGTCACTACCCACGACGGATTGGACTTGAGGTTCATCCCCCTCTAGACCGTCACTAAGGTTGCTCTCGGCCCTATCACTACTCGTAGAGGAAGAGGTGGTAGACGAGCTCTCCTCGCTCGAGGAAGTTGTGGCTGCAGGATCCTTTGGACCCGACGGATTGACTTCATCGTAGCCCGCTCCATTGTGGACAAATGATTGGTTACTGGACGCGCTAGACATGTCACCTACATGTGACGAAAAACCCTAAGTTCAACTGCCCTAAAGACACAGACGGTGGCAAAAATGAACAAGGGGTAATAAGTACTTACCGACTGTTTGCGCTGCTGAAAGGTAGGATCGACGGTTGCGAGAATGTGACGGGTGCACGAGTTGACGAGTCAGGTGCTTTTCTGCTGGGTGAACGGATGCGCTCTGATCGTTTGTTTTCAGTGAAAAGCGAAAAATGAGAGAAAAGAAGGAAGTCTTTTATATGGGGGATATTGCAGGAGACGAAGGGACGCCTCGTTCCGAGCACACGGTCCACGAGTTGACGACACGTGTCCTGCATTTATTACCCAACATTAATTACTGATGACAGCCTGTCTATTCGACCCTTGGTATGGATTAAAACCGTCACCCCATTAGTCCGTCCTTTGAAGGTTCCCGGACTGATGGGCTGAGAGGGCACTTGATAGGGGTAAAGCTCCCACCAGACGGTGGCAGCCTGCACAGGCTGACGACTCGACCTATGATGACGGGTATATATGACGGACGCCGTGTGTTGACGACCTACCTCCTAGGGGTCGATGGGGAGAAGGTCGACGGACGTTGTCATCAGGCACTGAAGCCTATCTTGTCACGTACGCTTCCCTGAAAAATTGGATCTTGTCGCATACGCTATTACTTGGCCAGATATCTTACGTAGCACGATTCCCTCCCCCAAAGAGATGTCTTGCCCAACACACTTGGCGACCCAAGGAGTATCTTACGCCCCACGCTACCCAGGGGTAATTCCGGTACAGTGATAACTTCTCCAGTACGCCTCGGCCAAAGACCTCTACTAGTACTATAAATACCACCACGCCATCCAAAATCGAGGTACGCATACTAAGACCAGACTCTGGCACTCTGGAGTTGTGAACAATACTAACTTAACCATCGGAGGGTCGTTGGCTGGTACCACACCGGTACTTCCCTTTGAGGTTCTTCTTACTTGTGCAGGTTAATCCGAGGTACGCGCAGGTCGTGCAGCTCACTAGTTTGATTCTTGACCTCATCAGTGATTAATATAATTTAAAGGATAACCACACATGATTTAATGAAAGAAAATATGTCTTGAATTATATAAACTAAATTGATAACATTTTCTTATACATGAGGAGAAAATCATGTGTGTATGTGTATTATTTTGTAATTTTTAAAATTATTGATATATTTAACTTGCCTCTTTCAAAAAAAAAGTCCAACTAGTTCGATTAGCGATTAAAAAATGTTGATCTTATGCACAAGACCCACGCGTTATATCTATTTTTATGAGAGGAATGCGTACTACACTAAGTAGATTAAATAATTTCACATAAGATTGGGCTTATAAAATATTGCTTATAAAATGCAAAGCAATTTTTCAAAACTGAGTCTGGTTTTATAGTGTTAATTGTAAAAATCCACTTAAGGTATTTTATTTTGCATTCCAAATTATAAAAAATTGTACTAATCAGAAATCATTCCAAGTGTAACAAACCTAGTAATTTCACTAATTTGCACCCATAGTTCATGATATTAAATCACTGGCTTTTAATGTGATCTTTTAAAAATTAAATTGGAAAAATTATTGTCTTATATTCAAATTTACCATATTGCACCACCGCACACCCTTGGTGCGATGGTCACGCCACAAGTATAAGTGCTTGTGGGGTATGGGCGGCAAAGGCCGGAGTTCAAGTCTCCAGTAGGGAGCTTCACACACATATACACTTAGATTAGGTTAGAGTAGAATTCTATCTTGTATAAATAAATAAAAAATAATTTACCATATTGCCTCTCTCTCTCTCTCTCTCTCTCTCTCTCTCTCTCTCTCTCTCTCTCTCTCTCTCTCTCTTTTGGCTCGATTGAAATGCATTTCTAAACAAGAGTTAATTACAACATCATATTGGGAGGGAATTTGCAGGATAGCATTAGTGAGGAAAAGAATATAATAAGTTGACATGGGTGAGGAAGAATACTACAAACTAGCATCTCGAGTCTTTGAAACTCGAGTTCAGTGAAGAAATCGAGCCTGCAAGCCTCAAGATCGATTGTTGACATGGAGACATTTTTGCCACATGGAACTCGAGTCTTAAAGACTCGAGTTCCATAGAAGAAGAAGATGAATCTGAAGAACACGATGAAGATCTGAGATTCTGAAGAAATTGAACCCGTAGAAGATTTGAAGACGATGAGAAGAGCCCACAGAAGATTTGAAGAAAGAATGAAGAGACGCTGGGTAGGCGATCTGGCTGGAGAAGAACACTGGGTGGAGCGATGAAGAAGAACACCAGCGACGGTGGGCGATCTGGCTGGAGAAGAATGCTGGGTGGAGCGACGAAGAAGAACACCAGCAACGAAGAAGGAGAACATAGAAGAACACGAACAAACACAAGGAAGAAGAAAGGAAATAAAATGGTGGAACTCGAGTCTTAAAAACTCGAGTTCCACGTGGATTTTTTTCCACATCACCACCCACTGGTTAAAAATCGAGACTGAGAAACTCGAGTTTTATCTTCGAACTTGAGTTTTAGACACTCGAGATGCTAGTTTTCCACGTTGTTTTGAAACGTGACAACTAACTAAATGGTTTGATATTTAAGGTTATTTGGAAAAAAAATTCATCATATCAGCTATAAAAAAAAAAGCCAAGTACACTATTCTCACCTGCCCATTTTGCAAGACAGTGAGCAACATTGTTCTTATTTTTTGAGCCCATAAAAAATTACTTTCCATTTAGTTTATGCTTATCAGAGCTTTGACATTTTCTAAAAGTTGCATAATTTTCCGCTTAACTTGCCTATTTTCAAGATTAATATTCTCAAAAATAGATTTTGAATCTCCCTCAAAAATAGATTTTTCCCATTTCACTACTTCTTTTAAAGGGAAAATTATTGTGTACTCATGGAGTACCATAAATGTGTACTCCCTCCTCTCACATGAATGATAGGTCACACTAATTAAATTTATAGTAAGACCCACCATTTATGTGAGAGAGAAGAGTAAGCATTTATGGTATTCCGGAAGTACCTAATAATTTTTCCTTTTAAAGATAGTACTTATTTATCCTAATCAATCAATTTCAATGTCAAGTGCACATTCAAATCCATGTATTCCCACTTAACTTTCCTATTTTCAAGATTAATATTCTCAAAAATAGATTTTGTATCTCCTTCAAAAATAGATTTTGCCCATTTCTCTGCTCCTTTTAAAGATAGTACTTATTTATCCTAATCAATCAATCTCAATGCCAAGTGCACATTCAAATCCATGTCACTAATTTGGTATCGATCCATACCAAGGATGACGGAGAATAAAAAGTTTCACTTTTTTATTTATTTATGATAATTCAAGAGTTATAAAGAGGAGGAGGGGAATTTGAACACTGAATATCATGGGAACACCAAAATGTGCTAACTAGTAAAGGTAAAAGGCTCTTGGTGGTGTAAAGGCACTTTCACATAGCCTAAATCCTAAATGCATTCAAATAGATCTCTCACACAAGTACAAAGAATAGGAACTACACTTAGAACAAAGAAAAAATTTTCTCTTCTTCAAATTTCTACACAATATACTGAAAGAGATTTATCTCCAACTTAAACCAACAAACCAAGTAAAATACAAATTGTTATAGAGCACAAACCAATTAGAAAGCTACCAAACAAAATTATAGCACACACACTACAGAGCACAAACAAAACCCAAAGTTGCAACACGCAACTTACTCTTCAATTCATTGCACCATATAAGTCTTTCTAAATTCAACACGCACAAAACAATTATCCAAGCTAAAACATATATACATACATACATATATATATATATATATATTGTAAGGACACAAATTTACGAGTCGGGCCTACGAACAAAACAGGTTGAGGCCCAGGTTGTATACAGTATCCTTGAAATAAATTTGTAAAGAGAGTGGGTTGGAGAACACTTGAGTGAGAATGTATGGATTGATGGCCCAAATATGATTATGATCTGTTTAACACTAGTATAACACTGGGTAGATACAAGGCTCTCCTCGGCACAGTCCAAGGTGTATTTCTAGACCGATACAAGGAATACTTATCTCTTTCTCTTTCTTTGTTGCTCTTTTTCTTCTTCTGATGCCTCCCCCCTCTTCTTTCTTCCTACTTTCTATTTATACGCCCTTCCTTCCTTATGTGCCAGTTAGGTGGGCTTTCCTAGATACTTGTCCCATCAGCCTCCATTTGGAGTCTTCACTTGGCAGCTGTAAAGGATGAAGGTCACTGTTCAGGTGTCTTTTCCCATTAATGCGGCCATGATGTTAGCTGCAGGATCATAAATGCGGTGGCAGCAGCCTTTTGCCTGAAATCTGATCTTTGCCACCTATCTTTTTTGTCCATATAAATCAGGGGATTATCTGAAAAAGCTAGGATTGATGTTGAAGCATTCATTTGGGACACCTTTTTGACAATCCGAACAAGCAAGTCTCCTCGGACCAATCTTTCTTTCACGTGACTTACACTTTAAAATCGAATTAGGCTGGGCACTCTCCTCAAGATTTGTTGTCCTCGGATGTACAGGTCTCCTCGGACAAGCCGTGGCCCATTACCTGATATTGGGCCTTTCACCCCTACATATATATATATATATATATATAAGCGGTCAAGTCGGCAACAAATTACTTTGCCAAATAGAAGTCTGATGATGCCGAAAATCGTCAGTTAGTTGCACTATCCTCACATGCTCAAGGCAGCACCTGCACAATACAGAACAAGAAAAAGACCTTATAGAGAGTATCGGTACGGTACCGGCCAAATACCCTCCGAAGGTTAAGTTAGAGAATTCTTCATAACTCTAGAGTGTTAGAACTGGGGGAAATTTTGCGTACCTTGTTTACTTAGGGCTTTGGGTTTTTATAGTAGTGTAAAACCGACTCTGTTTCTTGGACCAAAGGATATTTCCTTGTAGAGAAGATCCTAAAATAAATGTTCTTATTTTACAGGATTCTCCCCATTTAAGATCCTTATTGACTAAGAGCTACCGTAGGCCGCAAGGTATTTCCATTTAGGGTTCCTTGGAGCTTACCTAAGCCATGTGGCTTTGGCATCTGTCGCCTTTAGGCCCATGAACAATGAATCCGTTATGTAGAGGGACTACCCGTCCACTATATAGGGGTCAATTAGTCATGTGGCTTATCCATTCGTTGCTACTTTACTCTCATTGGATCATTATTTTAGTACTGTTAGGTTTACTTAAATCGATTTGTCAGTCTCGTTTTTACCCTCTTCAGTTACCTCCTCACTTTATGGGTCCGTCACCTTTATTTGCGGACGGACCCGTGGGGTGACGATCTAGCCCACCTCTCGAAAAGCGTGTTTTGCCTGCTAGGCTAGCCTAGGGCAATAAATGTTGTAGGGGCACGTGGCACGTTTTAGGTAATTAGTTGCCTTAACTAAAGCTTTCCTTCGTCTTTCGTGCTGTTTCCTCTATATATACATGCTTGCTTCCTCCTCATTTTCACTTTTTGCATCAAATCTCAAATCAGAGCGCTTCTGTCTACTTGCTAACTCTGCTTTCCATTTACCTGGTGCAACCGCCATCCACCAAATTTGCTGTTCTTTCAACTGGTAAGTATTTTTATGTTGAATTACTTTACAACTTTAAGTTTTTTCTTTGCACGTCCGCCCGTCGTCTTCATGAAACTGTCAGAGTCTTAGGGTTTATTTGTCACCTATAGGTAACATGTCTAGTGCATCCAGTGAGTAATCGTGTGTCCACGAAGGAGTGGGCAAAGATGAGGTGTTTCCATCAGGTCAAAATGACCCCGGTACCTTAAGTGACGAAAGGAACCCGTCAGCCACCTCACCTTCCACAAAGGATGAGGATTTGGACACAGATAGGTCAGAGGGTGATTCTACTGATAGCCTAATTGGTGCTGAACCCTCAACCCAATCCGTCATTAGTCCTGATGGACTTAGGGAGTTTATAATGCTCCCCTCGTGGACAGTCAACGACTTCATTTCTACCATTAAAGAGTCACACTTCAAAACTCTTAGGGAGAAGTACCAGATACCCGACCACATACCCCTCTGTCTACCGTACAAATCAGAGAAATGTTAATATGAGGGCATCGAAGGCGTCGGAGTCTATGAGCAAATGTTGAAAGTAGGGCTTAGATTCCCCTTAAGCTCCCTCCACCGTCACCTCCTTCAATACTTGGGGTTGGCCGTCACCCAAATTTCCCTAAACGCCTGGAGGGTTTTTCTTGGCGTAGAGGTCTTGTATGGGGCCATGTCTGACGGGGCACGTAGGTCGACGGTGGAAGAATTTTTTCATTGTTACCGCCCAACTGGGATCGTTTAATCCAAGGGTATGTATAGTTTTGTGCCCAAGAGCCCGTTGTTGAGGCTCGTTTGCAATACCCCCGACTTTAACAGGAACTGGAAGAGTCGCTATTTATTAATGGAAGGTGACAAGTGGATGTGTCACCTAGGTGACCAAGAGTTTATGCCCGTCGAAAAAACATAAGGTATAATGCCCCCGTTGAGTATGCATTTGTCTACCTTTAGGTTAATTGTTTCAGCTTTTACTTATTTCTTTAACCGTCTCATTTTGCAGCTCGGGACCGTCCACTAGTCTCACTTGAACAGTGGAGCTTTTTGGAAAAAAATTTCAACAAAGCCAAGCTATCAGAGAGGACATGGGCTAAACTTGTCAACCTAGACACTCTCTACTGGTATTGTGATGGACCAAAACCTACAGTGGCTGCCCGTTGATACGACCATAAAGTTTGTCAACGTAAGTCCGTCGCCTAACACTTTGGTTTCTTTTTGTTTTTTACATTATCTAACTACTGATATTCGTCCAACTTTGTGCAAATATGGAAGATAGCAAGAGAAAGGCCTACATCAAGCAGTAAGATGCTGCGAAGAAAAAACAAGAGGGGAGTCAACCCTCTAAGGGGACGGGTCTAGCCAACTTGTCTACCAAGAGGAAGCCATCGGAGAAGACTGATCATCTTCCAAAATAGCCCAAAGTTGTCTTTGAGCCTGTCGTGGGGAAAGCTGAGACCAAGAAGACGGTCACTCCGATTGGTCCAGGAAAGGGCAAGGGATTCATGACGGGCCCTGTCCCCGTCACTGAAAAACCACCCATCCACCTTTGTAAGGATTCTAAATATGCACTAAAGCAGCTCTCGTCCATCATCACAATTGACGACTATGAAGACTTAAGTAACCACGCGATTGAAGCCATGGGGGAGACGAGGTTTTTAGCATTGCGCAGATAACTGTGTCCGTCCCCTTTCTCTTTCTTTCTTTTAACTTGTCCGGCCACTAACCTCTCTTGTTTTCTGGTAATGCTAATGATGAAAGGGTTGATGGGCCGTTGCCTAAACCACGAGATGGCACTGGCCCGTGTTAGGATGAGCTGACTGAACTAAAGGCTTGGAAGACGGTCCAAGAGAAGAAGCTTGCACTCTCCAAGCAAGTCAGAGGTGATTTGGAGAAGCAAACGGAGGTACTGAGGCAGGTTCTTGAGGATAAAGAGAAGGAAATTAGTGATGCCAAGGAACGGCTCCATCAGGCGAAGGAAGATGCGATATGGGAGTTCCGTGATTTCGGCGACCTCTTGGGTGAGCTCGGAGGCTCTTTTGCTGATGGCTTTGACGACTGCCTCCGTCAAGTCAAAGCTTCTTTCCCGAACCTGGACGTATCGCATGTTTCCATTAATGATTAGGCCCGGACTCCAGCTCAACTCGTCCACTCCGAGAGCACTGACGAACTATTTGCTGATGACGGCCTTGCAAACGATCCTCACAGTGACAAAGAGACAGCTCCCATTGAAGGCCAAATCCAAACCGTCGAGGGTGGCACTCGTCAACTTAAAGACGTGCCAATTGAGGAAGAGAAGGATGAAGAAACCCCCTCTGTCTAGTAGTAGTTTTTTTCAATTTACTTAGATTTTTTTTTTGAACTGTAAAGATCTTTTGGGAGAACATTATTTATGCTTCAATTTATTCGTCGCCTATTATTGTATGTATACATTTTCCTTTATGGGCTTTCGTAATATACTGATCATTTGCTTTAAAATACTCGTCTACTTTGGTCTTTATTACTGTAGATGAATCTGTTCAATTTATGGTTATATGAGTATAACTTATTGGTTAGGATGAATCCGTCTGCTTTGTAGGTTTAAGCAAATGTATTATGTTCACCTTAGGGGCCTAACGGACATAAGATATCTTATTAGGGTTATCCCGTCCACTTTATGGACCAGTTTGAAAGATAAATCTATCCATTAAGTGGACTTTGTAATTTTGGGCTATTTTTGGGATGATTTCATCCACTTTGTGGACTAGACCTTCGTTGAACGCGTGGTTGAACCCGTCCACATTTTGGATATTTTTAAATCACCCTTTATGAGCCCGTCCTTTTTGGACTTGACTTTTTAAATGAGCCTGTCTATGTTGGATTTGATATTTCAAATCACCCCTTTTGAGATGAACTCATCCACATTGGGCTTTATATTTCAAATCACCCCCTTTTGGGATGAGCTCATCCACGTTAGACGGGATATTTCAAGTCACCCCTTCTGGGATGAGCCTGTCCACGTGGGGCTTGATATTTTAATCACCCCTTCTGGGATGAGCCCGTCCACATTGGGCTTTATATTTCAAATCACCCCTTTTAGGATGAATCCGTCCACTTATGGACTTGTGTTTTCATTTCAACGCATGGTTTAGTCCGTCCACTTTATGAACTTCATAAGTTGTGACAAATCCGTCCTTTATATGGACTGGGTATACGAGGTCCATTTCTTTAGGATGGACCTGTCCACTTCAAATCGAGCTCTATTGCTAAGCATGTCCATCTTGTAGACTTAATAATTGTAGAAATATAGATACAACATTTTTTGAATAACTCCTCTTATTAATGATAAACACGCGTATATAAAAATTGTTCTTTAAAGGATAAAAACCGCCTCTTGGGCTTGAAAGGAACTGAAAATAAAAAAACTTAACTAAAAAGCAATAAATTGTAAATGAGGAGTGTCATTGTCTGTCCATGCTGTTGTCCACTGATAGTACTTCTTCAGGTGCTCCGTGTTCCAGGGGTGGTGTAGTTTTTGCTCGTCCAACATCTCTAGGTGGTATGTTCCCTTCCTATGCCATGCTGCAACTCTATATGGTCCTTCCCAGTTAGGTCCTAGCTTCCCTTGGAAGGTGTCTTTTGTGGCACCCATTACCTTTTGTAAGACAAGATCTCCAACCTGAAAGTCCCTATGCTTGACCCTGAAGTTGTAGTGCTTAGCCATGAGGTCTTTATATCATGCTAACCTTTGCTCAGCCGTTGCTCTGACCTCATCCACCAAATCAAGTTGTAGGCGTAGTGCTTCGTCGTTCCTCTCCTTGTCATGGTTTCCCACTCTGTAGCTTGTGAGTCCTACCTCAGCTGGAATGATCGCGTTGCTTCCATATGCCAGTCAAAAAGGGGTTTCTCCCATTGGTGTTCTTACCATCGTCCTGTATTCCCATAGGACGCTTGGCAGTTCCTCTGGCCATATACCTTTTGTCCCTTTGAGCTGGGTCTTGATGATCTTAAGCAAGGACTGGTTCGTGACCTTAACCTGTCCACTGTCCTGAGGGTGGGTGAAAGATGAGTAATGATTCTTAATCCCCATTTGAGAGTAAAAGTCCCTGAATGCGTTGCTATCGCACTGCTTCCCGTTGTCTAAGACAAACTCTCTAGATATACCATGCCTGTAGATGATTTTTCTCCGTGATTGTTGCTAGTGCCTCTGTTTCCACCACTTGGTGAAGTAGTCTATGCCAACCACCAAGAACTTTAGCTGTCGAATTGCAGTTGGGAACGGACCCATGATATCCAATCCCCATTGTGCGAAATGCCATGGAGCCATCATCGGAGTTAGTTCTTCTGACAGCTTTCGGATGAGGTTGGCAAACCTCTGGCGCTTGTCACATGCTTTAACATAAGCAGTGGCATCCTTCAGCATGGTAGGCCAATAGTATCCCACCCGGATGTGGTTGGCAAACCTCTGGCACTTGTCACATGCTTTAACATAAGCAGTGGCATCCTTCAGCATGGTAGGCCAATAATATCCCACCCGGATGAGTTTGTGTACCAATGATTGTGAGCTGGAATGGTTCCCGCAGATTCCTTTGTGGACTCCTCACATTACATATTCTGCTTCCTCTGGGATAAGACACCTTAGATATGGTCGAGAGAAGCCCCGTTTGTATAGAATGCCTTTAATCAGAACGAAGCGTGCTGCTTGAACCTTCAAATTCCTTCCAGCTTCCTTTCCGTCAGGCAACTCACCGTCCTTCAAGTAAGAGATTATTGGTGTTGTCCAGTAGCTCTTGGGACCTATCTCCTGCACACTGATGCTATCTATTAGTGGTTGGAGGTGATCATAAGCTCTGCTAATGCAACCTTAGTAAGACGGTCGGCTGGCTCGTTTTCTTCTCTTGGGATTTGAACAAACTTCGCTTGGAGGTCATTCACCCAACTCTTTACTTGCTCTAGGTACTTCTTCATACGTTTACCTTTGCATTCATATTCGTCGTTGACATGACTGGTAATTTCTTAAGAGTCACAATATACTATCACATTCGTGGCTCCTACTGCTTTTGCTAGATCCAGCCCTATTACCAAGGCTTCGTATTCTACTTCGTTATTGGTGGTAGGGAAATCAAGTCGGACCATGCATCCCCTTCTGGACTATGGAGTATTACACCTGCTCCGCTTGATCGTTTGTTGGATGATCCATCTGTGTGGATGCTCCATAGTAACTGTGTGTTCGCCCCCTGGTCCTTTGTGTTAGTGACCGCTGCGATAAAATCAGCGACGACCTGCCCTTTTATGGCCGTCTGTGGGTGATATTATATGTCGAACTCACTCAACTTGATTGCTCACAGCACCATCCGTCTAGCTGCTTTTAGGCTACTCATTGCCCTTCATAAAGGTTTGTTGGTCAAAATGACCATAGTATGGGCTTGAAAATATGGCTTAAGTTTCTGAGTTGCAGTTACTATCGCAAAGGTGAGCTTCTCTATTGGAGGATATCTTTCTTCTGCGCCTTGGAGCACTCTACTGGTGTAGTACACAGGCTTCTATACCCTGTCTTCTTCTCTGGCCAAGGCCGTGCTGACAGTTGACGGGGAGACGGCCAGATATAGGAATAATTCCTCTGCTGGTTTAGAGGGATTCAGCAACGATGGAAAGGAGAGGTATTCTTTCAATTCTTCAAACGCTTGCTGAAATTCGGCTGTCCATTCAAACGACTTCTTTAATGTGCGGAAGAAAGATAGGCATTTATTCGTTGCTCTTGAGACGAACTTGTGTAATGCAGCAACCTTACCGTTCAGGCTCTGTACCTCCTTGATGCTTGCTGACAGAGTCATCTCCATTATTACTCGTATCTTGTCTAGGTTAACCTCGATTCCTCTTTGGAACACCATGAACCCCAGGAATTTCCTTGCCGTCACCCCAAACACACATTTGCTTGGATTCAGCTTCATGTTATAAGACTAAAGAGTGTCGAAGGTCTCTTAGAGGCTGTTCAAATGGTCATCCTCTTGTATACTTTTCACCAATATGTCGTCCATGTAAACCTGCACGTTCCTCCAGATTTGATGGGCAAACATCTTGTTCATTAGCCTTTGGTAAGTGGCGCCCACGTTCTTGTGTTCAAATGGCATTACTTTGTAGCAGAAGAGACCCTAGCTGGTAACAAATGAAGTTTTCTCCTGATCGGCCTCATCCATCTTGATCTGGTTGTAGCCAGAAAAGGCGTCCATGAAGCTCAGCAACTAGTGTCTTGTAGTCGAATCTACCAATATGTCAATTCGTGGAAGGGGATAGCTGTCTTTAGGGCATGCCCTGTTCAATTTTGCAAATTCCACGCATATTCTCCACTTCCCATTGGCCTTCTTAACCATTACCACGTTGGCTAACCAGTCGGGGTAGTATACTTCTTGTATGAACCCTGTTCTTGCAACTTGCGAACTTCTTCAGCTATGGCCTTGTCCCGTTCCTGCACGAATACCCGTTTCCTTTAACGGATGGGAGTGAAGGAAGGTGACACATTCAATCTGTGGACCATGAATGAAGGGTCAATTCCAAGCATGTCGTCGTGGCTCCATGTGAACACATCCTGGTTCTCCCTTAGAAAAGTCGTGAATGCCTGACGGATCGGTGAGCTAGCCAGCATTCTGATCCTAGTCGTCCGTTCTAGCCTGGCATTATCCAAGATTATTTCTTCCAATCCTTCTAATGATTCTGCCACCGTCCGTTATTCTTCTATGCACATAGTTTGTAAATGAACGTCCATTTCCAGCATGGCAATGTAGCATTCGCGCCACCACCTGATCTCCTTACACTTCTCCTACTCCGTATTTGGTTGGAAATTTGATCATCAGGTGGTAAGTTGAGGTTACAGCTTTCCACGAGTTAAGGGTAGGATGGCCCAGGATGGCATTGTAGGCAAATGAACAGTCTATAACTAGGAACGTGACATCCCTTGTGATCTGCCGTGGGTAATCTCCGACTGTTACAAGTAAAGCGACCGCCCCTAAGGGGTGTAACCTTGTTCCTCTGAACCCGACAAGCGACGCGTAAACTGGAATCAGTCGTTCCCTCTCAATTCTCATCTGCTAGAACGTGGGGTAGTAGAGGATGTCGGCAAAGCTCCTATCCACAAGGACCCAGAGAGTGTTGTAATCCCCTATTCAAATGCTAACCACGAGCGCATTGTCATGCGGGTGGTAGAAACGCCTGGTATCTTCCTCTATAAACCCAATGACAGGGTTGTCAATCCATGCAACTTTGAGACGAATCCCGTCAACTGGACGTTTTGGACCATTCATAGGTAGGTTTTGCATGCCTTCTTGAACGAGCTAGATGTCGTGGTTCCCCCTACTATCATCCTTATGTCCCCTAGTGGGGGTATGGGATTCTCATTTTCTCTCTGGGAAAAAGGTTTTTGGAGCTGGTCCGTCCTCTCCTTACTAATAAACCTTTGCAACTTCCTCTGCTTGATAAGTGCTTCTATCTACTGCTTTTTAAGTTATAGCAATCAGATATGTTATGACCATGATCACAATGGAACCGATAGTACTTGTCTCTAGACCTCTTGTTGGGATCTCCCTTCAGCTTGCCAAGGAACGTTAGGGCTCCTTCGTCTTTGGTCTGCATCAGAACTTGATCGATCGGGGTGTTCAGGGGGTGAAACTTGTGAATCTTCCTGTTGGAGGCTTGGAGCGTCTATCTTCCCTTCTATCTCATGTCTTGGCTATCTTTTGCCCCTTGTCCTGTCGTGATTCCTTTTGCTTGTCTCTCTTTTCAGGCTTCTCTTCGCGAGCCAGTAGCGTGTCTTCCGTGATCATGTATTTAGTAGCCCTGTAAAGCACGTCCGACATGGTCTTCAGGTCATTCTTATACAAGGAAAATAGAATCTTACCCTTCCACAGCCCATTCGTGAATGCGGCAACGAGTATCTTGTCGTTAGCTTCATCGATTGAGAATGCCTCCTTGTTAAAGTGGGCTATATAAGACCTCAGCATCTCATCCTCCCGTTACTTAATGCTCATTAGGCAAGCAATGGATTTCTTATACCTGTGTCTTCCGATAAAGTGTGAGATAAACTAGGTGCTCAACTCCTTAAAGGTATCAATGGAATTGGGCGTCAACCTACTGAACCAAATCTTTGCAGGGCCCTTCAGCGTGGTGGGGAAGACCATGCACATAATCTCGTCCACCACTCCTTACAGGTGCATGAAAGTCTTGAAGGACTCTAGGTATTCTAGGGGGTCTTTAGATCTGTCGTAGCTTTCCACCTAAGGAATACGGAACTCTGGTGGTAACGGGAACGATGTGATGGATGTGGTAAATGGTGAATCAGTTCGATGGACCAAGTCATCGAGGTCGCTAGACACCCGTCCTTTGAGGGCGTTCATCATGAATTCCATCCGCTCCTTCATCATCTGCATCTCCGCGACTATGTGAGGGAGAGCCATATCTATGGCGGATGGACGGCTGGTATCTTGCCGTTCTTGTCTGCTTAAGGCGTTGCTGCCTTCCGGCCCTTCTTAATTCCTTCTTTCAATGCTAGTTCCTTCCTGGTATTCCTCTTGAGTGTTAAGCGCTGCATTCTTCTAGCGTAGCTGTTTCTCTAGGTCATGATTCTGTTTGGTGAGACGTTTCATTGCTACTGCGAGGGTTTGAACTTGTCTTTCTAGGGCAGTAGTGTGTGGTTCGTCACCCTGATTGTTTGTGGTTGTTGCCATCGAACGAGTAAGTACCATTCAACTTTTTGTCCGGGAAGCAATATGACCTATCTCTTTCGTTTTGTCCCACAGGCAGCGCTAGCGCTAACTGATGATGCCGAAAATTGTTAGTTAATTGTACTATCCTCACATGCTCAAGACAACACCTGCACAACACAGAACAAGAAAAAGACCTTACAGAGAGTACCGATGTGATATCGGCCAAATACCCTCCGAATGTTAAGTTAGAGAATTCTTCATAACTTTAAAGTGCCAGAGCTAGGGGAAATTATGCGTACCTTGTTTACTTAGGGCTTTGGGTTTTTATAGTAGTGTAAAACTAACTTTGTTTCTTGGGCGAAAGGATATTTTCTTGTAGAGAAAATCCTAAAATAAATGTCCTCATTTTACGGGATTCTTCCTATATAAGATCCTCATTGACTAAGGGCTACCGTAGGGTGCAAGATATTTCCATTTAGGGTTCCTTGGAGCTTACCTAAGCCTCGTGGCTTTGGCATTCGTCGCCTTTAGGCCCATGAACAATGAATCCATCATATAGAGGGACTACCCGTCCACCATACCGGGGTCAATTTGTCATGTGGCTTATCCATCCATCGCTACTTTGCTCTCAATGAATCATTATTTAAGTACCTTCAGGTTTACTTAAACTGATCCGTTAGTTTCGTTTTTACCCCTTTCAAAGTCCATGTCCCATAATATTTAGAGAGGAGCAAGTCAGTTGGCCAAGGCCAGCTAGAAGATTTTTTTATTTTTTTATTTATTTAATGTTGAATTCCAATGCCAATTAAATAAGAGAGCAAAAGTCGGCTATGTTGAATTCCTATTTCAACTCAAACTTTGTCCAAAAAAAAAACTCAAATTTTGTCATAGCTAAACATGATTTAAATTATAGCTACGACAAATAACATATCTCCACCTTGGTTTGAATTTGATCAAGCATCATAAACAAAATTTGTGGACCACCAAATTTAGTCAAATTCCTCTCCATCTTGGCAAGACTTCTATCAATTCACAAATGCCTGAAGTACCGAAACCAAATTAGAGCTTAACGAAAGAAAAAATTGCCAATTACCTAAAACTACTTCTAAATGCGCCAATAGATGCCAAATGCACCAAAAGATTGTGCCAACTCCAAATTAGAGCTCAACGAAAAGAATAGAGTGCATATCATATCAAGCTACGTCCAAATCAACTAGAAGATGGTGCCACGACCACAAGTCTCTATATTGATCTTCTCCTAATTTTTCTCTGAAATCTTTCTCCCCAATACTAAAATCCAAGAACAAGTCAACAAAATCTCAAAAGAGAACAAATGCCTATGTAATGAACGTTGGCTCAAAAGAACAAATTCAAATGCCTAGGTAGTGAGTCTTGACTGTGATACCAGATCCAAATGCCTAGGTGGTGAATGTTGGCTTTAACGAATAAATCCAAATGCCTAGTGAAACTTGGATCTTATACTAGATCCAAACATTTAGGGAATGAACCTTGGCTCTAAAGAACAAATCCAAATATCTAGGCGGTGAACATTATCTTTGATTCCAGATTGTTACAAAAGTGGAAGCTCAAATATCAAGATTGATTGTGAAAATTATTTATAAGCTTGAGAAAGATGTCCAAAATAATAAATAAAAATGAAACAAAAGGAAGTTTCAAAAAAAAAAAATGAAACAAAAGGAAAAAAAAAAAAAAGACACAAACACACAGAAAGAACACCAAGAATTTATGTGTTCTGGTCTTTGGCTTACATCCATGGGTGACAAGGAAGAGAAAGTTATGCTAACAAATTTGAAGAATATAAAGATGGCGTAGAAACACTCTCATTGAACCCAATTCTCAAATACATACAAATAACTCTCTCTCAAAAGTACCAAAAAAAAGAAAAAAAAAAAGAGATGCAACTAAAACAAAGAGAATTTTTTTCTACCTCAACATTTTGCGTTAACCCTCAAAGAGATTACTCCTTAAGTCAAACCAACAAATCAAAGCCAATACAAACTGCAGTTGAGTACAAACTAAATATAGAGCTACCAAACGAATTTACGGCACACACACGAGAGAATCAGTAGCGAAAAGGAAAAATGCCAAATGTAAAGGTGTTTCAGCATTTAGGCCCGTATGGAACTCAGCGTCCGAAAGTGACCAATTGTACTGTAGCTAAATGGTAAGTTAAATATTATTATTTAATTTTCTCCCTCCTACTTTTTATTATAAACAATTCTAACACTTTCTTTCTCCTCTCTCTCTCTCTCTCTCGTTATTTCTCATTTTCTCTGCTCTCTTCCTTCTCTTTTCAGACCCAAAACACTTTCCTTCTCACATTTTCTCTGCCACCACAGCATGCCACCACTCTCTTTCTTTGCCACCTCGATGACCAGCTTGGCAAGTAAGGCCTCTGATGTTCCAATCGGTGTTAAGAAGTTTAGGACCAACGAAGTGAATATCTCTGCTTTTCAAACGCTGTACAACCTTGTACAGTGCACACCGGACTTGTCCAGCACTGATTGCAACCTATGTCGTCAAACAGCAATAATCCGTCTTCCAATATGCTGGGTTTTTTCTTTCTTTGATTGATGATGGGTTTGTTCTGTTTTTTTTTTTTTTTTGGGTTATTTATGATCTAGGATTTTGTTGTGAAAATTTAAGATTTTTTGCTTGTGGGTTTTATTGATTGATACGTTTTTGGTTGATGTTTTGGGTGTTTGAGTTGATGGGTTATTGTTTGATTGATGCGTTTTTTTCTTGAACCTATTCAATGGTCTTAAGAAAACCCAAAGTTGCGGCACACAGTTTTCTCTTTAGTTTATTGTAACACATAAATCTCTATAGTTTCAGCGTACAAAACAATTAATCAATCTACAACATATATATGAGTGGTCAAGTCGGCTACAAATCCCTTTGCCATATATCTAAATCCCATAATATTTAGAGAGGAGTAAGTTGGCGAAGGTCAGCTGGAAGTATTTTTTATTTATTTTTATTTTTTTAATGTTGAATTGCAATACTAATTTAATAAGAGATCAAAATTTGATTATGTTGAATTTCTATTCCAGCTCAAACCATGTCAAGGCTATAACCAACTTAAACAAGATTCAAATTCTTGCCACATCGAATAACAGTTTTATCTTAATACTTTGTGGTCCAAAGTGCCTTTACCAAAAACATGTTTATTTATCTAAATAGGCTATATTATTTTATGACATTGTTGCCTTTGTACATAAAAAAATTAAATTACATTAAAATGATACTAAGTAATATCAATTCTACGTAACACGTGTAAGCAAAAATGATTGTATTGTGTGTACTTGGACAAATTATTAGGTACTTTGTAGTCTTAACATGGTATTCCTTCTTTTTACATCAATAGTTAATCATATTATGGATGGATTAGTACAACCAACTATTATGTATGAATAAGGAGTACCACATCAGAATACTTCCAAAGTACTGTGTAATTATATACATTTGTGAATATTTTTAATTCCTACTTCGATGACCATTGCATATTACTACACATTGAAACAATAATCACATTAGTATCCTAAAAAAATATTAGATCTTTCTAGACTATGCATAACAATGTTTGCCTTTATTAAAGTTTAAAAAATCTTATATGCATGGGTAGTTGATGCTACTCGTTGTTGAAATTTTATGCACATTTTCACTATTGTGAACCTATCTTGAAATTACTAATTCAATGGTTCAACATAAATTTTTTTTTTTTAAGATTTTATGTATATTTTCATTTAGGACAAAACTTAGGGAGGACCACATCACAATACTTCCAAAGTACTATGTAATTATATACATTTGTGAATATTTTTAATTCCTACTTCGATGACCATTGCATATTACTACACATTGAAACAATAATCACATTAGTATCCTAAAAAAATATTAGATCTTTCTAGACTATGCATAACAATGTTTGCCTTTATTAAAGTTTAAAAAATCTTATATGCATGGGTGGTTGATGCTACTCGTTGTTGAAATTTTATGCACATTTTCACTATTGTGAACCTATCTTGAAATTACTAATTCAATGGTTCAACATAAATTTTTTTTTTTTAAAGATTTTATGTATATTTTCATTTAGGACAAAACTTAGGTACAACACTTTAGGTGCTGTTCCTTAGGTTTCCATTTTAAGATTCAGTCATGTGGCTATTTAACTAAAAAATTCACTTCCATCTCATGAGAAAAAATCCACATGACAAAATTTTAACAAGAAAACTTAAAGAATAGCACATAAATATTGTACTTAAGTCTTGCCCTTTCATTAATATCAACCTATCTTGAAATTACTAGTTTAGTGGTTCAACATAAATTATTTATTTTAAAATTTGCAAAAATCATATTATAAAAGCAAAAAAATGATTTGCAACAATTATAATAACAAAATTTTTTTGGTGGTATGCAGTTTACTTTTTTTTTTTTTTTTAATGAGAATTTTAATTTATGACATTTGTTTCTGATGATTGACATTTATCATTAGATTAAAACACCAATTAGTTTTTGGTGTAGACAGAGATAAATTTCAAGATCTCTTATTTGGCAATAAAAGACTTTACCAGTTAAGTTCAAGATTTTCAAACCCGGACCGTTCATTGAACCGTAAAAGGGAGAGGTTCAAGGTTTTTGAGGTCCAACCGAGGTTGAACCGGGGTCGAACCGTGATGATGTCATAATTAATTTAATAATTAATTAAAGCCTAAATATAAATATTAAATTTATAAAACTAGCAAAATTGATTAATATATCTATATATGTGAGGAAAATTTAATGATTTTCAAGCATATATTTAATAATTAAATAAGAAAGTTGATAAAATAAAATAATAACTATGAAAATATTAAAATTTATGATTAATTTTTGAAGTAAAGTTGAATATCTTTGAAGGATTTTAATTATAATTTTTTTTTTATTTCTTGTAAGTGATGGATAATTTAATTAAGTAGAATAAAATTGTGTTAAGTTGTTTTTATAAAAAAAAAAAAAATTGCATTAAGTTTACTTCAAGTATTTTTTTTGTTATTGTTGAGCATCACTTGGCAGGCTTGGCTGAGTGGTAGGCGCCAGCTGCACAGTGGACTTGGCCTGGGTTCAAATCTTTGCACCCGCATTTTATGAATTTTTCTTATTAAACCAGCATTCTTGAACCGGTTGGACCGCACGGTTCATGCCACCGGTTCTGCATGAACCGTGCGGTCCAACCCCGGTTTGGCCGGTTCACGGAATTTCGAAAAATGCCCGATTCTCTAAACTAAAAAACCGAAATTCCATCTGGTTCCCAGTTAACCCGGTCGGACCACACGGTCCGGTCCGGGTTTGAAAATAGTGGTTAAGTTAACTGAAATCCAATGATATGCAATTTGCTAGATAGGGTATAAAAACTAATTGAGTTAATTTCATACCTTATTGCTGGTGCGGTCAGAATTTATCATACCGATAGCATGGCTGAAACTAAAACGAAATAGTTTTGTGCCATTTAAATACCGGTCATATCGGCATTATTTCAGCCATATAAATACCGAATTTTGGACGGAAAATAGGTACCGGACCAGTGCTGAACTTACGTAGTTATTCACAGAAATTAACGTTGACTCTCACGTGATCAGCTAACTTCATCCCTTTTTTTCTTCCAGACCATCAACTTTCTTTACTTGAACTGGTGGTCACATACACTATTCGCTGAGATTGAGGAATAGAGCTCAACAAGCCAGAAATAAATTGGAGAGAGAGAGAGAGAGAGAGAGAGAAATAACATGTGTTTCATAGACTAGATAGAGTTGACGATAGTCAGAAGCATGTATGTAAAGTATGAACAAAAAGTGTTGGAAGCTGTACACTATTCGCTGAGATTGAGGAATAGAGCTCAACAAGCCTGAAATAAATTGGAGAGAGAGAGAGAGATAACATGTGTTTCATAGACTAGATAGAGTTGATGATAGTCAGAAGCATATATGTAAAGTAGGAACAAAAAGTGTTGGAAGCTGTGAGAAATTGAAAAAATTAAGTTGGAAGTTTTGAGAATAAAAAAATGTGCATAAAATATACATTAAATCTATCTAGTTTTATCCTTAATGAAAATATACATATAATCTTGTAAAAAAAATTGTTATCTTTGGTTATCACCCACTGTCCACCAGGTTTTAAATGGTTAAAAATTTTAAATTCTTATTTAGTTTTTACCAACAACTTCCTTAAATGGTTAAAAATTTTAAATGCATATTTAGTTTTTACCAACTACTTCGTTCCTCTGTTTGAGAGAGAGAGTAAAGCAGAGTTAGGGGTGTCAAATAAGTGAGTTTGGAGTGGACATAAATGAGTTGGGTATATAAAACTTATTTACCCATTTATTTCCCATTAAATTAATTACTTCTAATCCAAATCCAACTCAACCAAATTATTATGAGTAACTCCAACCTACCCAATTATCCAATAATTAAAATTACCAAAATGTCATAAAACTTGAAAATTACCAAAGTAGTCCTAAATTTTTTTTAAATTACTAAAATAACCTCTAAACCTTAAAAAAAGACCAAATATTCTCACAACCACTAAAAATTATCAAAATACCCCATAAACCTAGAAAATGATTGAAATACCTCCAAAACCTAAAACTTGAGCAAAATACCCCCATAAACTTAAAAAATGACTGAAATACTCCCAAAACTTAAAAAATGACCAAAATATCATTGAAAACTAAAAATTACCAAGATACCCTTAAACTTAAAAAAATGACCAAAATCCTCCCTAAGACCTAAAAAATGACTAAAATACCTCCGTAACCTAAAAAATGTTCAAAATACCCTTAAAACCTAAAAAATGACCGAAATACTCTTGAAACCTAAAAAATGACCAAAATATCCCCAAAACCTAAAAAATGAAGAAAATAACCCGAAACCTAAAAAATGACCAAAATACCCCCCTAAACCTAAAAAATAACCAAAATATCCCCAAAACCTTAAAAATGACTGAAATACCCTCAAAACCTAAAAAATGACCGAAATACTATCAAAACCTAAAAATTACCAAAATACCTCATAAACCTAAAAAACGACCAAAATACCCCCAAAACCTAAAAAAATGACCAAAATACCTTCTAAACCTAAAAATGACCGAAATACTATCAAAACCTAAAAATTACCAAAATACCTCATAAACCTAAAAAATGACCAAAATACCCCCAAAACCTAAAAAAATGACCAAAATACCTTCTAAACCTAAAAAATGACCAAAATACCCCCAAAACCTAAAAAAATTACCAAAATACCTTCTAAACCTAAAAAATGACCAAAATACCCCCAAAACCTAAAAAAATGACCAAAATACCTTCTAAACCTAAAAATGACCAAAATACCCCCTTAAGCCTATAATATGATAAAAATACAACCTAAACCTAAAAAATGACTGAAATACCTCCAAAATTTATAAAATGACCGAAATACCTGGAAATCTAAAAAATAACGAAAATACCTCGAAACCTAGAAAATTACTGAAATACCCTCAAAACCTAAAATATGACTGAAATATTCCTGAAACCTAAAAAATGACAGAAATACGTCCTAAACCTAGAAAATTACCGAAATAGCCCCAAAATCTAAAAATTAATGAAACACCCCCAAAACCTAAAAAATTGCCGACATTCCCTCAAAACCTAAAAAATGATTGAAATACTCTTAGAACCTTTAATTTGACAATAATACCGTCAAAACATCCAAAATACCCCAAACCTCTATTTTTGGTAATTTTAGAGGCTTCGGGTGTATTTTGTTCATCTTATAGGTTTAGTAGTATTTTGGCCATTTTAGATATTTTGAGGGGTATTTTGGTCGTTTTAGAGGTTTAGAGCTATTTTTGTAATTTTAGAGAGTTCATGGTATTTTTGGTAATTTTAGAGGTTTCGAGTTATTTGTGGTCATTTTAGAGGTTTTAGGTGTATTTTGGTCATTTTAAAGGTATAAGAGTATTTTTGTCATTTTATAGGTTTGAGAGTATTTCGGTCATTTTTTTAGCTTTCGTGGGTATTTTGGTTATTTTATAGGTTTAGGGAGGTATTTTGATAATTTTTAGGTTTCGGGGGTATTTTAGTCATTTTTTAAGTTTCAATGGTATTTTGTTCATTTTTAGGTTTCGGGGGGGGGGGTTATTTTGGTCATTTTTAGGTTTTGGGGGATGTAGGGGCTCAATTTGAGTCCCTAGCCTAATGGATGAATGAACTTCGGCCCCAAAAACCTAATACAGTGAATTTGTAAAGAGTGAGTTGGAAAACTAGGCTCTAATGAGTTAGAGAACAAGTATATTAGATCCAATTGACCAAAAGGAAAAGATAGACTTGTTTTATCTAAGGAAAATCGTCCTCGGCTCAATCCGAGGAGACTAGTTCTTATATATTACTCTTAGGTTTGATTACAAGTTCAATTCTGGATCGCTATAGTATTTTTCTCTTCCTTTCTCCCTCTCTATTTTCAAGGACTTCTTTCCGTTTTATACCTTCTTCTTCTTTTGTCTCTCCCTTCCACTTGTAGAGTAGATTGTTGATCTTGATCTTTATCCCATCAGCCCCTTCCTAAACTCTTTGGTAGTAGCTGTAAGGCTAAAAATCATTGTTCAGGTATCACTTCCTCATTAATGCAGCCAGAAGTTAGCTACAGAGCATTCAATGCGGTGGTAGCAGCTTTCTTTTTAGATATTTCATAATTTCTCCTTTGTTCTACGCTTCCTCGAAGCATATCCTTATCAATAGAACCCCCTGGGAGGTCACTTTGGATAACTGAGTGCACCATTTGACCTTTGCTTCACTTAGCCAAGGCGATATTCCTTCTCGGCACACATTCCCAGTCCTTCCCAGTTACAAATTGTCTGTGGAGCTCTGGGTCTTACATCTTCATTATCGTTTATCTATCCTCGGACCAATGAATGTCCTCATACAAGGCCCAAGGCCTAATATGTATTTTTGGGCCATTGCTCCCTACAGGGGGTATTTAGGTCATTTTTAGGTTTTGGGGGTATTTTGGGCATTTTTTAGGTTACGAAGGCATTTCAGTCATTTTTTAGTCTCGTCGGTATTTTGGTCATTTTATAGGTTAAAGGAATATTTTAGTCATTTTTTAGATTTCAGGGGTATTTTGGTTATTTTTAGGTTTCGGCGATATTTTGGTCATTTTTTAGGTTTAGGGGGTATTTCAATCATTTTTAAGTTTTGGCGGTATTTTGGTCATTTTTTAGGTTTTGGAGTATTTTGGTGATTTTTAGGTTTCGGGGGTATTTCAATCATTTTTAGGTTTCGGGGCTATTTCAGTCATTTTTTAAGTTTTGGGGGTATTTTGGTCATTTTATAGGTTTAGGGGATATTTTGGTTATTTTTAGATTTAAGGTGTATTTTGGTCATTTTTTAGGTTTAGAGAGGTATTTTGGTAAATTTTAGGATTCATGGGTATTTACGTCTTTTTTTTTTTAAGTTTTGGGGGGTATTCTAGTAATTTTTGAGGTTTGATAGGTATTTTGGTATTTTTAGTGGTTTTGGGTATTTTAGAGTTGGGTGATTTGTAGAAATCATACGGATCATAATTGGGTACCCAGTTAAAACCCAATAAACATTAATATTAATTGGGTTTAATTGGATTAATACCTATTTAACCCAATTAATAATTGGGTGAATTTGGGTCTTATTTAAGTGGGTGGGTTTGGGTGGGCAAATGAGTTTGGGTTGCTTTTGCCACCCCTAAGTAGACTATATTTGATGCAAAGTTAGTCTTTATTAGCCAACTCTACTTTATACCCCTTCACTCTCCCTCCTTCCTCCTCAATCCAAACAGTCACTTCCATTTGGTCTAATTATATAAATATGTTATTGAGCTGAACTTGTAACTTGTGTTTGTAAATATCCATAACAATATGTTGGGCTTTTACCAAATAATTATATATACATATATATATATATATATATATATTTTAAAGTAGCAGAAATTCCGAAACAGTACATTGGTATAGGGATCGAAATATTTCATTACTATAGTCTAAATCGAAATAGTCTCCAATAAGGTATTGATTCCTTGATAAAAAAATAAATAATAAATAAAAAAAATATTCTGTCAACTTTCACATTAATTGTTATCTATAATATTATTTAAGGGGCTTTTCCTGTTTGGATTCCTGATTTTTTAGTTCAAAAATGCTCATATGCCTATATGTTTAAGTACAGACAAAACTAAAGGACAATTTAGTAAAAATGCAACTCTAACTCCCACTAGAATGTTACCTAAAAAATAGGATCACTCTCTTATTAATTTTCAAATTGATTTATTCACTTATAAATTAGATTGTCAAAATAAAAAAAAATATGTATATATAATAAAGGAACACAGTTTTTTTTTCTAAAACGTAGGACTACTAACAAAAAAAAAAAAAAAAAAATTCATTGCACGCGCGGAGCGCGTGTGATGAGGCTAGTTCTTATAAAGAATCTTGTCTTACGTAAACATATATTTGGATATTGCATGGTCATCCAAACCTACTAATAAAAATTCCTATTATTGGTTAATCACCAATAAGTTGTAAAGCTACTAAGAGCATTAATATTAGTCTCAACGGAATTTTAGTTATTTTAACTCAAAAACACCATTTTTATTACTTTAACTAATGCACTATTCATAAATAACTACATCGATTTAATATTCTATCTACCTATCACTATTCTAATTAAATATTACTAGTAAGGGTTGCACATGCTACTCTTGAGTGAGAAAATTTAAGATAGAATTTTTTTTGAAGTAGTATCAAACCATGTATTTAAATTTAGAATAACTATTTAACATATAACTATCTATTTAGTATGATAATTTCTTAAGAGAAGATATTTGGTACTAAATAATACCATGTCTGCGGTATCAAAATCTAATAAGTCTGAGATATGTCAACAAAAATTAACTAACCAACTAACAATTGAAAGACATGTATTGGTAGGTAGTTATTTTTGCACACATGTTTCTCGTTTATTGGATTTTGATACGGATAACATGGTATAATTTGATAAAAAAATAATTTTTCAAATCTTAGAATCTATTTACTAAAGATAGTATCTACTCACAAAAAAAAAATTCTACTAAGAATGATAACAAATGTCGTCATCTTCCAACAATTAACAACTAAGTTTTGATAAAACACTGTCACAATATTTAAATTTTTGCAATAAATGATGACATATGCTACAATTGAAACTCTTCATCAAATTTAATACCTACAACCATTTGCAATAAATATTTTGTTATTCATACTTCCTTTTTTATCAATTTATTTTATAAGCCTAACTACGATGCTTAGCTTACTTAATTTTTAATGAACACATTTTTAAGAAAGAAAACAAATAAAAAAATAATAAAAGATATATGTTACTGAAGTTTCTATTGGATAAAATTATAAATTTAGAAGATTTAAATCACTAATAAATTTGTGTTCTCTAGGTAACAAATAGAATACTATCATCACCAATTTTACTTTATAAGTATGACTAATACATAAAACTCAAAATACACGAAGAAAATTTTTAGGACATTAAAATTAAATGAAGCATTTTAGTTATTGCACAATGAAATATTCTAGAAATCATAAGATTTTGTTAGGATTTAACTAAAAGGGTAACGTAGAGACTATATACTTGTCTACAAAATATAAAGGGAGAAATCATTCAACTTTAAAATTGGAGGGGATGAAACTACCCCAAACATAAAGCGGGAAAGTACCTTTTTCCATAATTTTTTTTTTTGTTGGTAAAACTATGTGTTTTTTACTATAAATAAACAATGTGTTAAAAAAAAAAAAAAAGCCAGGAACATAATAAATGTCACAATATTTTCTCAATACCCTTATTTTAGCTATGGTGGGCCCTAAGATGATATTTTATAATTTTATTTTAGAGTAATGCTACATCTACAACATTTTCACAACAAATTCTAAGTGGTAAATTGTTATTGGATTTTAATTGGGACAACCATTTTAAACTATGCATTACAAAAAAAAAAAAAAGAAAAAAAAAAGAAAAAGAAAATTGTGCATGAAACGGTGAATTTTTGCTTACCAAATTTGACTAAACCAAGAAAGAAGTCTAAGAATACAACAAATTGTCACAATATAATACCTTTATTTTTAGCCGTGGTGAGTTTCGGTTTGATATATTATTATTTATTTTATAGAAATATTATCTCCATAATATTTTCATATCAAATTCTAGTTGGCAAGTTGTTACTAATTTTAAAATAGACCCATGACTGACATCACTTTTTTATTCATTTATAGAAGCTTAATGAATAAACATACCGTCGGATCTTCGTGAGGTGGTTCAGATCTTCAGAGGAGATGGAGGTGTCACCGGTGGCTGTCGATGGAGGTGTCGATGGTGGCTGTCAATGGAAGCAGCGCTGGCAACAGTGGTAAGGTTATCGGCGAGGAGAGGTGAGGTTAACGGCGAGGTGGTCTTAATGGTGAAATGGTCTTAACAGCGGTGAGGTGAGGTGAGGTTAACTGCGAGGTGGTCTTAAAGGTGAGATGGTCTTGACGGCAGCAAGGCGATGATGGAGCGCCATGGCAAAGCAAGGATCGGTGGTATGGCAAGGTGGAGTGCGACGGCGCAGAGAGAGAGAGAGAGAGAGAGAGAGAGAGAGAGAGAGAGAGATGAGGTGTTTTTTGAAAAATGACTAAATGAGGGTTTGTTTTGCTCTTTTATATTAACACTTTTAGTGACGAAATTATTTTCTTCACTACTGACCACTTTCAGCAATGAATTAGAGTTTTGTTGCTATAGACCACTTTCAAAGACGATTAGATATCCGTTGCTAAAATTCCTTAAGGATAAGCAGACCGATTTTTTAGCGACGACTTTGTTTCGTCATTGTTGGGGTCTTTTAGCGATGAAATTTGTTTCATCGCTGATAGTCTCCCGACAAAACCTACAGCGACAAAATCTCGCAAACTAATTAAATTCACGCCCTACTTTTCCCTTTTGGCGCCCTTGTTTTAGATCAACAAACAGCAATGAAATTAAAATTTCGTGGCTAAAGGTTATTGTTTTTTTATTTTTAGTGACGGATTATGAATTTTGTCGCTAAATGTAAGTTTTCAGTGATGAAAATTTCTCTCCACTAAAATTCGTCACTAAAAATATATTTTCTTGTAGTGTGTTGTGAAATTAATGTGAAAATGTTGTGGATTTAGCATTTTTTTTTATTTACTCTATAAGAAACTGAAATCTCAACAATTGTGAAAATATTGTAATAACAACAAGTGTTACAACATTTTCACAAAATATTTATTTTCAGTTGTGGTTGGTCATAGCCTCATATTTTATTATTTTATTTTGACCTATAAGAAATTGACACCTTAATAATTGTGAAAATATTGTGAAATTTATTACATCAATATAACAATATATATGCAAGCTCATATAAATATATATATATATATATATATATATTAAAAAGAGCACAAATTGATGACTGGAAAAAAAAAAGAAGAAAAAAAAAAAAAAGCGATGAGCAGTACATATTGAACAAACTAAAAAGTACTATTGTTTTTACACATTCACCCAACAAGTGTTACAACATTTTCACAAAATATTTATTTTCAGTTGTGATTAGCCACTCATATTTTATTATTTAATTTCAGCCTATAAGAAATTGACACCTCAATAATTATAAAAATATTGTGAAACTTGTTGTGTTAGTATAATAATATATATGTCAGCTCATATAAATATTTAAAAGAAAAAAAAATAGCACAAATGGAACGGATGATTGAAAAGAAAAAAAGAAAAAAGCACTGTAGCTACAGTGCCAATTGAACAAACCAAGGTGGCACTGTTTGCGCATTGGCGCTTTGTAAAATTTGTTGTATCAATATAACAATATATATAAGCTCATATATATATATATATATATATATATATATATATTTTAAGTGCACAACCTGATGACTGGAAAAAAAGAAGAAGATGAATAGTACACATTGAATAAACCAAAAAGTATTCAACCTTTTACACATTCACCCAACAAGTGTTACAATATTTTCATAAAACATTTAGGGCTTGTTTGGATTTTTTTTTTTTTTTTTGATAACTCATCACTCATTACTCAATTTTCATCACTCATCACTCAAAATTCTCTAACTCCCTACACCCCACCCGTTTGGCACCATCACCCAGTTATCATCACTCAATATTTTTCAACTATTTGTGAGTCTCATACCTGTCATTTTTTTTCAGTGCCCAGATCACCCGAGAAAGAAAAAAAAAAAAAAAAGAAGAAGAAAGGAGATGCTGAAACCTAGAAGAAAGGAAGGAAAAAAAAAAAAAAAAAAAAAGAAAAGGAAGAAGATGCTAATCAGAAGAAGGGAAGAAAAAAGAAAAAAGGAAGAAGACGCTGAAGAAGACGTCGATCAGAAGAAAGGAAGAAAAAAAAAAAAAAGGAAGAAGACGCTGAAAGGAAGAAAGGAAGAAAAAAGAAAAAAAAAAAAAAGAAGGAAGAAGACACTGAAAGGAAGGAAAAAAAAAAAAGAATGAAGAAGACGTTGAAGAAGGCGTCGATCATCAGAAAAAAAAAAAAAGAAAAAAAAGAAAAAAAAAAAAAAGAGAAGAATGAGTTAAAAGTTGCGGCTGTGGGTTCCATTGTGTAAGTTTAATTACAAAAATACTATTGAGTTATGAGTTATGGAAACTGAAAACAACTAAAATGTGTTTTCAGTTTCCATAACTCATCACTCAAAAATCAGAGAATTGAGTGATGAAAACAGAGTTATGGTGCTCCCAAACGGATTTTAAGTTATGGGTCCCACCATTTTTGGGTTATGAGTTATGGAAACAGAGTTATGAGTTATGGAAACTAGAAATCCAAACGGCCCTTTATTTTCAATTGTGGTTGGTCACGGTCTCATATTTTTTTTTGACCTATAAGAAATTGGTACCTTAATAATTATAAAAATATTGTAAAATTTGTTGTGTCAGTATAACAATATATATGTTAGCTTATATAAATATTTAAATAAAAAAAAAAGCACAAATGGAATGGATGACTGAAAAGAAAAAAAGAAAAAAAGAAAGCACTATAGTGCCAATTGAACAAACTAAAGTGGTACTGTTTGCGCATTGACGCTTTTTATATATACTAGTAACGGTTGCACATGCAAGTCACGTGCTGCCCCTTGAGTGAGAAAATTTAAGATTAATTTTTTTTTGAAATAGTATCAAAACATGGATTTAAATTTAGAATAATTATTTAACGTATGTCTATCTATTTAGTATGATAATTTCTTAGGAGAAGGTATTTGATATCAAATGATACCATGTTAGCGGTATCAAAATCCCAATACCTGTCAGTAAAAAAATAACTAATCCATTAACAATCGAAAGACATGTGTTAGTAGGTAATTATTTTTGTACACATATTTCTCGTTTATTGCATTTTGATACAGATAACGTGGTATCATTTGATACAAACTACTTTTTCATTTCTTAGAACCATTTTACTAAAGATAGTTTCTATTCACACAAAAAATTCTACTAAGAATGATAACAAATGTCATCTTCCAACAATTAACAACTAAGTTTTGATAAAACATTGTCACAATATTTAAATTTTCACAATAAATGATCACATATGCTACAATTGAAACTCTTTATCAAATTAAATACCTACAATCATTTGCAATGAATATTTTGTTATTCATTCTGTTGGATTAATAATAATGAATAAATAAGTTTGATACAACAAACAATATCCCAAATAATTAGCAAGAATGTAAATAAGCAATAATAATATAAATTTAAGTAAATTTAGAAACAATCTCACAGTGCTATAGAATCACGCAAGGAGCGTTGTCCTTAAAGGTTGATTCGTGCCACCCAAAGGAAAACTTGGTGAGATTGGTTTTCTTAGCCAAATAACCCCCCAGGATTAGATTATTGGGTCGACCTTTGTGATGTACGCACTTCCAGTCATAAAAGGTTTAAAAACAACCTTCTATTGCCTTTCTTTAAAAAAAAAATATTCTTGTAAAAAAATATGTGTGAGAGAAAGATAGTAGAGTTGTGTATATCTAAAATATAGAGTAGTAAAAAGACCCTTTAGAAAATGTGTTATGATGAGTATTATATAGGCTATCTATGAAGATAATATTCTATAGTTATTGGTTACTAATAATCCTTAAAAACCGAACGGCTATATTATCAATTATTGCCTAACGGCTATTTTTCTCGTAATTGCCCAACGGTTATTTTACTTATAAATTTTCAATGGCTAGAAAATAAATAAGAATAAAAGTGTTTGGAACACACACACACACACCCACACCAACACATACTTCCTTCTTTATCATTTTATTTTATGAGCTTAACTATGATACTTAACTTACCTAATTTTTAATGAACACATTTTTAAGAAAGAAAACAGATAAAAAAAGAACAAAATAACAAAAGACATATGTCATTGAAGTTTCTATTAAATAAAATTATATATTTAAAATATTTAAAGCACTAATAAATTTGTGTTCTCTAGGTAACAAATAGAATACTATACATCACAATTTTTACTTTTTAAGTATGACTTACACATAAAACTCAAAATACACGAAGAAAATTTTTGGGACATTAAAATTTAATGAGGCATTTTAGTTATTGCACAATGAAATATTCTAGGAATCATAAGATTTTGTTAGGGTTTAACTAAGAGAGTAACAATAGGGATTATATACTTGTCTACAAAATATAAAGGAAGAAATTATTCAACTTTAAAATTGAAGGGGATGAAACTACCCCAAAAATAAAGGGGAATAGTACTTCTTTTCCATAATTCTTTTTTTGTTGGTAAAATTATGTGTTTTTTACTATAAACAATGTGTTTAAAAAAAAAAAAAAAAAAAAGGTCAGCCCAAGAAAACTATCCATAAAACTATGAATTTTGGCTTAGCAAATTGGCTAAAAAAAGAAAGTTAGGAATATAATAAATGTTACAATATTTTCTTAATACCTTTATTTTAGCTATAGTGGACCCTGGTATAATATTTTATACTTTTATTTTAGAGTAATGCTACATTCACAATAATTTCATAATAAATTCTAGATGGTAAATTGTTATTGGTTTTTAATTCGGACAACCACTTTAAATTATGCATTAAAACAAAATAAATAAATAAATAAAAAACCAACAAAATAAAATTGTGCATGAAGCAGTGAATTTTTGCTTACCAAATTCGTCTAAACCAAAAAAAAAAAAAGTCTGAGAACACAACAAATTGTCACAATACTTTCGCAATACATTTATTTTCAACCACGGTAAGTTTCGATTCAATATATTATTATTTATTTTATAGAAATGTTATCTCCATAATATTTTCATAGAAATTCTAGTTGGCAAGTTGTTATTGATTTTAAAATGGACTCACAACTAACATCACTTTTTTATCCATCAGTTGTAGCTTACCTATGATTTGTTGTGAAATTAACGTGAAAATGTTGTGGACTTAGCATTTTTTTTATTTGATCTATATGAAACTAAGATCTCGATAATTGTGAAAATATTGTGATAACAACAAGTGTTACAACATTTTTAAAAGATATTTATTTTCAGTTGTGGTTGATCATAGTCTTATTTTTTATTATTTTATTTTGACTTATAAGAAATTGACACCTCAATAATTGTGAAAATATTGTGAAATTTGTTGTGTCAGTATAACAATATCTATGCAAGCTCATATAAATATTTAAAAAAGAAAATAGCACAAACCAATGACCGAAAAAAAAAAACTAAAAAATACTTAGTTTTTACATATTCACTCAACAAGTATTACAACATTTTCAAAAAACATTTATTTTTAGTTATGGTTGGTCACAATCTCATATTTTATTATTTTACTTCGACTTATAAGAAACTGACACCTCCATAATTGTGAAAATATTGTGAAATTTATTGTGTCAATATAACAATATGGGCAAGATTTAGATACAGTACTTATGTGCTGTTCCTTAGGTTCTCTCCTCTTAAAATTTGGTCATGTGGATTTTTTTTCAAAAAATGAAAGTGTATTTTTTAGTTAAGTAGATACATAGCTAAATCCTAAGAGTGAAACTTAAGGAATGACACCTAAGATATTGTACCTAAGTATTGTTCATAACAATATATATTCTAGCTCAATTAAATATTTAAAAGCAAAAAAAAAAAAAAAAAGGCACAAACGGAATGGATGACTAAAAAGGAAAAAAAAAAAAAAAAAAAAAAGCAGAACAGCTAAGTGCCAATTGAACAAACTAAAGTACTGACACTGTTTGCGCATTGGCGCTTTTTATATATAGAATTTATTTTTCTCTCCAATTTTTTTTTTCACACACCATCATTCCCAATTTAGACGCACAAGAAAATCAAACTAAACACCGTCCTCCTCCCAAATCCAACATCACACATCAATGATCAAACCTAAACAAAGCCACACCAGAGACAAAACACTAGATAGCAACCCAACCTAGTTTTGAAATATAGCAAAACTTGATTCAAAGGCAAAAACATTGGAGCTCGATTAGGTGGCAGAAATGGCAGAAGCGGCGTGAACTATAGAAACGACGCATGTCTTTTTGGGTAAAATTTTGAGAAGATTCGGTGCAAGCTCAAGCTTCCGAGAGCCCTTCTATTATGGGCTTCTAGCGTGAAGGAGAGAAACAGAACAAATATAAAATGAATAAATTTAGCCCTATTGACCTACAGTGTCCCGCAATATATAACGAGGTATTGTTCAAAAATAGTTTGGTTTTTATGTTTGTTGAGGCTGATGTGAGAGATTTTATTTTTATTTTTATTTATTTTTTGTAGCTTTAGCTATAATTTCGTTGAAATGTTACTTCCCCAAGTCTAGTGCGAGTGCTCTAGGGAGCCAGGGGAGCTATGAGCCCCTAAGTTTGTTGGTTTGTTTGTTTGTTTGTTTTTTTAATTATTATTATGTAAGTATAGAGAATTTGTAGAACATAGACTCTCTAAATCAGCTCTATAAATATTATTATTATTTTTAAAATGGTCCACAGTTCACTGTCTTAAAGAATATTTGTGGTAGCTCATCTAAAAGGTCAAAGAAATATATAAAATTTTCTTTTTATATTGCATTTACAAGACTAAAACAAGATAGTTTATTTTTTCTTATACACTTCACTATTGCAAATTAGGACCATTTTTGCATTTGTACATGAACAAATTAACCAAATAATGTCAATACCAAGTAACACATGGAAAGAAAGTTAAATATACCGTGTTTTGTGACTATTTGTAATTCCCACCTTAATGAACATTGGATATTGTTACACATGGAAACATGGTTTACAATATTTTCCTTAATAAGATTTGTTGTCCCTTTAGACTAGGCAACAATGTTTGATTTTTTTTATAAATTTTTTTTTTTTTAAATTTTTTTTGCATAGGTGGTCGATTCTACTTGCAATTGAAATTTTATGCACATTTTCACTTTTATGAAAATACTAGTTTAATGGTTCAACATTAATCTTATATTTTTAGGATTTGCAACATTTATAAAAACAAAAAATTTTAGGAAGTATGCACCTCCTAAAATAATATATATATATATATATATATATTAAATAAGCTCAGTTCAACTTAATAATATATATAACTTAGCTCATTTAATAGGTGAGTATAAGCTTGGGCTTGAACTTTGCTCATTTGTTAAATAAACGAAACAAACTGAAAAAATATTTTTCTCAATTCGAGCTTGAACTATTCATATATAATTTATAGCTCTACTCATTTACATAATGTCCAATATCATGATGTTCAACATCTTCAAAGTTGGCAAGTTGTCTAGATCTAGGGTGACCAAAATTGCTTCAGTTGTGAACCACCCAACGAGCTTATATCTGTCAACGTCGCAAACCCACAGACCAAATACTTGTTCGGCCTAAATAGATCTACCATTTCCCACCCGTTATCTCTCACAAACCATCACATAGAACAAATCTACTACCTCCGGCGACTCCAAACTATCTTTTCCAATCTTAAAATTCCAACTCATGCGCTTCATGCTTATTCCCATGCGTCACATGAGCCACTCTCACTACAGAAAACTCGTCCTATCTCGTCGGTTTTTTTTTCAGCGCTTTTCAAAACCACCACTAGAGGAAAGCTACAATAGTGCTTTTAGAAATTACTCCAATAGGTTAACCTATTACGGCAGTTTACATGTTCTATACATCACATGCGCCATATCAAATCTCCACTTCACTTTCCAAGTTAGAACAATGATGTTATCTCGTCATGAGTCACACATATCTTCATCATGCACCGCATGTTTCATGCATCGCTATATGTTCCATGCTCCACATACGCCATATCAAATCTCCACTTCGTGTGCCAAGTTAGAACAATGATGTCATCTTGCCATGAGTACTCACACACATCTTCATCTACATCAACCCTAGCCTTGTTAGCAGTGATGTCCGCATTTGTGCCATGTTAGAAGCTTTTACCACGTCAGCACCTCGTCACCTCTGTCGTAAGCACCATATATTAGCATCCTTTGCCATGTTAGTGCCTCATCAACAGCCTCTACTACAATAGCAATACTTGCTCTCGAACTGACCTGACCTAACCAAAACCTTAACTTGGGTCACTTGCTGAACCACTTAACCTAACCAGACCAAACCTTTAAACTAGATCGTCGACCATGCCATAGACAAAACTTTGATCAAGTAAAATTTGACTAGTTGATCAAAGTTGGCTTTTTCTAATTGGGCCTATCCTGATTCGTTTCTCATTTACATTTAGATTTTGGGGTCCGTTTTTCCCACATGAGGCCCAAGTCACTCAAATTGGCCCATTTCTCATTATTATTTTGGTTCAATATACGCATAATTCGTCAACTCACTCACGTATTCATTTCACAATGTGCTCTGATCATCATCGATTCAATTCTGTTATTCATGATCACTATCAAGCCTCTATCGTGAGTTTGAGGAGGAATGTTAAATATATGAGTTTATTTATGTGTGTGTATCGACCTGAGAGGACCAATATATTCTAAACGCCATGTAGAGTTAATCCTATCTCCTATAAATGTAAGCTGTTAGACTAAACTACGTAACCATAGTGCTCATTTCTTTCTCTCTCACTTCCATTCTTCTTTACATCTACATCAATTTTACTATCTTTATTTTACAATATTAGAAATACTGAGTAATTGTATTGTATTTCTCAGTGAAAGAATATACATGAGTGTGCCTTTATATAGGAGGCATATGAGTGCAGTACAAGTAGGGGTGTAGTACAAGATGTGTGCTGTACAAGTAATCTAGTGTGCTCTACAAGTAAACTAGTTGGGGCTAAAGCCCACAACACTATACACGTTAACAGCCCCCCTCAAACTCAAGGTGGATGTGAGACCAGCTTGAGGTTGTCAACTAAATCACGAAGGCGTCCTTTAGGATGTGACCTGGTGAAGATATCTGCAAGTTGATCTTTGGAGGAGATGGAGAAGAGCTGGAGAGCACCATGGACAAAATGAAAACAGATAAAATGACAATTAATCTCGATGTGTTTAGTCCGATCATGGAAGACATCATTGTGAGCAATATGAATGTCACTCTGGTTGTCACAATAAAGAGGAGTAGCAGAGGATGTGAACACACCTAAGTCCTTAAGAAGCCATCTTAGCCAAAGGAGTTCAGATGTGGTATCAGCAAAGGCACGATAATCTGCTTCAATACTGGAGCGGGCCACATGAGTTTGTTTCTTGCTTCGCCAAGAAATCAGAGAAGAACTAAGAAGAAAGCAATAACCAGTGGTGGACCTGCGATTAGTGGGATCTCCTGCCCAATCAGCATCAGAAAATGCATGAAGAATAAGAAGAGACTGAGCAGAGTAGAAAAGACCATGGAAGAGAGTGCTCTTTAAGTATCGAAGAATGCGCAGAACAGCAGCATAGTGAGTTGATCGTGGAGCAGACAGATACTGGCTCACCTGGTGAACAGCATAGGAGATGTCTGGACGAGTGACAGTGAGATAAACTAGGCTGCCAACTAAGCGTTTGTAAAGAGAGGGATTAGACAATGGTTTCCCTCTTGAGGGAGTTAGATGCGCATTAAGCTCAATTGGAGTGTCAACAGTCTTGCTATCAGTGAGTCCAGCTCGAGACAAGAGTTCAGAGGCATACTTCGCTTGAGTAATATAAAGTCCATCTGTAGAATTAGTGATTTCAAGACCCAAGAAGTAGCTGAGATGTCCAAGATCTTTCATCTCAAATTGCTGACTAAGAAAGTCCTTGAGTTTTTGAATGCCACTGAGGTCATCGCCAGTTATGATCATATCATCCACATACAGGAGAAGTAAAATAGTTCCTTTGTCAGTGCGACGAGGAAATAAGGCAGAATCATAATAACTGGCCATATAACCCAAGTGAAAGATGGTAAGGCTGAATTTGGCAAACCAAGCTCATGGAGCTTGTTTAAGGCCATAAAGTGCACGTCGAAGTTGACAAACCTTGTTTGATTCAACAAAGAGACCAGGAGGAGGTTGCATATAAACTTTTTCACTTAAATCCCCATTAAGGAATGCATTTTTAACATCCATCTGGAAAAGGTCCCATTTACTGGCAGCAGCAACAGCTAAGAGGGCACGAACAGATGAGATACGTGCAACCGGAGCAAAGGTCTCTTCATAATCAATCCCATACTTTTTTGTAAAGCCTTTTGCAACAAGATGAGCTTTGTAGCACTCAATGGACCCATCAGACCGAATCTTAATCTTGTAGATCCACTTACAACCAACCACAGATTTCCAATGAGGGAGATTAACCAAATCCCAAGTATGGTTTTTAGATAATGCATCAAGTTCCTCTTTCATTGCAATCTGCCATAAAGGATCAGTGGAAGCCTCATGATAGGTGTGAGGCTCATGCAGTGTAGCAAGGGTAGTGTAGCAATGATAGTCAAGTAAATGTGCAGGAATGGATCTTACCCGAGTTGAGTGACAAGTTGGAATGTCTTGTGCAAGATCTTCAGGCGGAGCAGGAGCAGGGGACCCAAGCTCAAGGTTAGGGTTGGGTTGCTCGTCTTCAACCTGTTCATCTTCCACCTGTTCATTAAAAGGTGAACTAGGAAAGGGATCAATGATATCTGGTGGTTGGACAGAGAAGTCTACATGAGAATCAGGAGCAACTACAAGAGGATCAGGAGTAGCTACAGAAGGAATATGTGCCTCATCTGGAAAAAGATCTAAGACAGAGGAGGAAGATAGAGAGGCATGAAAGTGAGAGAGCTCGACAAAGAGGCGATGTTCCCAAAAGACAACATTGCGGGAGACACTAAGACGATGAAAAACAGGATCATAACACCGATACCCCTTTTGAGTTTCGCCATTGCCAAGAAAACAACAAAACCTTGACCGAGGTTCAAGTTTGTTATGCTTATGTGGTTGAAGAAGAACGAAACAGGCAGAACCGAAGGAGCGAAAGTGATTATAATCTGGAGATGACCCAAAAAGGCGCTCATATGGAGTTTGATTTTGGATGACAGGACTGGGAATGCGATTAATAGCATGAACAGCATGGAGTGCAGCTTTGCCCCAAAAACGAGCAGGAACTTTGGCAGAGAGAAGGAGAATACGAACAGTATCAAGAATATGACGAAGTTTTCGTTCGGCTCTACCATTTTGCTGAGAGGTACCTTGATAAGTTAGTTGATGAACAGTGCCATAGGAATGCAAAACAGCTTGGAAAGCATATTGAGTGTACTTAAGAGCATTATCAGATCGAAATATTTTGATACGTTTGGAAAATTGAGTTTCAACCATTTTTGCAAAATTAGAATATACTTGCAATAATTCAAAACGATGTTTTATATGAAAAATCCAGCTATAACGAGAATAATCATCAACAAAGATAACAAAATATCGAGATCCACCAATACTAGAGACAGAAGAAGGTCCCCAAACATCAGAATGAATTTAGTCAAAGATATCAGTGGACACTAATTCACTAGTATTGAAAGGCAAAGTTGGTCGTTTTCCTAATTGACATGAAACACAATCAAAATTTTCTGTAAACACTGTACCTAACAAACCTCTAGAAGCCAAGTGTTGTACCCGAGAGAAAGATGCGTGACCAAGTCGGGCATGCCAAAGTGCAAAGGAAGGAATTAAAGAAACTGCAGTAGCTGCAGCAACAGAAATAGGAGCAACAAGTGGAAGACGAAGGTTGTCCACGGGAAACATACGTCCAACTCTGGGACCGGTCCCAAGCTCTTGTCCCGTCCTCGGATCTTGCACAATACACCCAGAATAATCAAAGATAATGCGATAACCCAACTCAGCTAATTATCCCACAGAAAATAAATTGTAAGAAAGGTCAAAAACATTAAAGACCCCAAGAACTGAGAGGTTGGAGGTCGAAACAGAACCTATATTATGACCAGACATTGTGGAACCATTTTCTGTACGAATATTAAGAGGGTGTAGTGCAGGTTGAAGTTCAGAAAATAAGGATGAGTGAGGTGTCATGTGATTGCAACAAGCAGAATCCATAAGCCAAAAGGAAGGAGACATACTAGATAAAGCTGAGAGAGAAGAGGAATAAGATGCATTACCAACCATACAAATGACATTAGCGATGATGTTTACAAGGTCATCTTTAGAAATGGTGAAAGTGGATCCAGAAGATTGAGATTGTGCAGTGACGGGAGCCATTGGTTGGACACTCTTAGTGTTCGCAACAGTAGCAGTAGAAATTGAAACAGCTGATTTGTTGTGATGACAGCAAGTCTCAATATTGTGGCCAAGACGTTTGCAAAAATTGCAAAAACATTTGCTGGATTGTCGGCGACGATTATTGCAACAAGAAGAAGACCTGTTCTTATTCTTCATTTAGAAGCAAAATATGCAAAAATGGACTGTAAATGAAATCTACGCGAAAAACTGGGTAAGGAGCACCTAGACAGTAAAAGTCAACCCTGGAGAAAAAGTCAATGGTTAAAGTCAACTCGGGTCAACGGTCAAAGTCAACGGTCTGGTCAACGATCTGATCAACGGCTCGGTCAACGATGACGTCAGTTGTCTGGATGGGTGACGTCAACAGAGGGGTGGATGACGACGCCAGCCCTAGATGACGTCACTGATGACGTCAGCAAGAACTGATGGAGGCGCGTGAGGCGCGTGACTAAAGCGCTGCTTCTTCTGGCGGCGCATGAGAGCGCGTGCGGGCTCCAATGGTTGCAAGGCTTCCACGACTGAGTAGATCTAGGCGAGACGATCACTGTGGTACCTGTAAAAGGTTGATCGGAGCAAGACACACAGTGAAGACGGTGAGTGCAGTGGTTTGTGGTGCGGGATTCCTCAACGACGGCGGCTGCAGGTCGTTGTGACGGCGTAAGCGATAAGGGTGGAGTAACACCAAGAGAGACAAGACTGCTAAGAGAAAGATTAGAGCAGTGACTCTGATACCATGTTAGAAATACTGAATAATTGTATTGTATTTCTTAGTGAAAGAATATACATGAGTGTGCCTTTATATAGGAGGCATATGAGTGTAGTACAAGTAGGAGTGTAGTATAAGATGTGTGCTGTATAAGTAATCTAGTGTGCTCTACAAATAAACTAGTTGGGCCTAAAGCCCACAACACTATACACGTTAATATACAAGATTTCAACAAATACAATTCTATCTTTTATACCAAGTCAAGGACTAATGACAGTAAGTATTATATAATTTCTTGTTTGATTGGCCAACTTGTGACATTTAAGTATGCACATGTAGATATTTTTTTGAGAAAGAAATACGTGCTGTAATATTATTCAAGAATTAGAAAAATCAGATAAAACAAAAGACAAAATATCCGGTGGAATAGACTCCAACTAGATTAGTAATGAAAAATAAAGTCTTGCTTTTTGGGTTAAAGCATGTGCAACTGTATTGTTTTGCCGGACTACATAAGAGAAAGAAATACTTTGAAAAGAGTTTACATGGGATAGAATGTCTTTGATGAGATGCCCTTCCTAAGAATTATCCATGCCCTTGCTCCGTATAGACTGTACTGCAGAATTAAAGTCGCCTTCACAAACGAAATTTGTAAAGCCTGATTCTGCAGTAAAGCTCACAGCTCTCCTAGCAGCCAAAAGCTCTAGATTTCCACTGTTGGAGGCTTCACAATCTTTTCGGAAATGGCAGCAGAATCTTGTCTTCATTGTTTCAAATTACTACACCAATTCTAGCCTCATCAGATTCCCTGAACATAGCACCATCATAGTTCATCTTCATCAATCCCGCAGCAGGAGGATGCCATTTCCTTGGAACAACCAGTCAACTGTTTAAAGGAGTACATACCAGATTTTTAAAATCACAGATGTAATCCGTGCCAAACCTGCAATATTTTTTAGCGGCAAAGAATTATCTTGGAGGCGAGATTTATTGCGCTAAAACCAAACTAACCATGTTGTTGCTACAAACAGAGGAAGAAAAGTAGGTTTTCTTGGATTTTTTGTAATAAATTCGAAAAGGAGCCCGAGCTTGTTCTAAATGTTAGAAAAATACATGTTTGTATCACATACAAAACATACGCAGTGGAAAATTAATGGATCTACTTCATTCACAATTGATAACATGTACTATGTAAGTTTTAGAATTTAAGAACAAAAAAGCATACCTTGGTGTGGTGAAATTCAAAATAAAAGATAAGAAGTACTTGAGAACACTTTTAATCTTCACTCCAATTCCACTTAATGCCTAAGAAGTGTGATCTCTCAATCAGTTTCCAATGAGAGAATAAGAGAGTGTTTAACACTCGCATACAAACCATTGCATTCTTTGTAAGATCTTAATGAAAACACTAATGAAAAGCCCTTATGAAATTCTATATATTTCTCTCCTTATATATAACTAATTATTTAATTGGGCTAGCCTTTTGGGTCATTTCAATTGGGCTCTAGTATACGGCTTGGAGTAGGGCCAAAAGGAAACAAATAAGACTCTAGCTCCAATGGGCCTTGAGCTTTTTTGTCAACTCTTGACAAGTCCAAAGTTATCATTAATTATATTCAATACCACTATATGAATATAATTGCACTATAGGCCTTATTAATAAATTATATCACAAGACTTTATTATACATGCAACCCCTTCATTAAAATATTTGTAGAAATACAAAGTCATGAATATAGACTGCTACTTTGAAAATTACTACATCTTAATCCTTGAGTACCCGGTTTAATCCTTTATATTATTCATCATATCTTTATGAAATTCAATTCCATAAATATATATACTTTAATAACTCATTACTAAAGTGGTTGGGCCCAACACTCTGAATAACCAAAATCATTAAACTTATCTCTAGAGAATATTTTATATCTCTGTTAAGAGATTATAAATTCCATCTTGAGAATATATGTTCCATCAACACTAAATGCGGCTGCTCAACATACTGAGGTTTTGTCGTGACTTATAGATCTCACTTCTGAAATATCAAAGTAACTTACACCTTATGATCAGGTCTATTATTCTCTCAGAATTTAGAGTTGATGTAAATAGAAGTCGTGAGATTTATTATTTATTTGACAATTGTTAGGAGAAAAATAAATCTCATAGCGGTCTAGTTCAATATGTCTTAACTCTTAAAACATATCAACATATCAATTAGAAGTCTTCACTTCCATGATCAAGACAAGTCATTTTAGTTAATACGTTATAGTTTTTGCAGATGAAATGCCCAATTTCATCACCGACTACAAACTACAATTCTGAGTTTACAAAAAATTTGTGATTTATATCTTCTGTGACTAAATTACGTAAATTACCATACTATGCATCTCATGGATTAAGATAATGTTCTATTAGTTCATTTATAAATAGTTTCATATAATTAAACAATTTAATTATTTATGACATGCCAATAAATTGGATTTTAAGGCATAAACCCCAACACTAAATCTGTCCACCCAGCCAAACTCAGAATCTCAGACCACTTTCAGACATTCACATCCCCACAAAGCATGCAATACATCTTCTAAATCTCTAGAGCAGCGATGGCGGATTGATTCTTGGAGAATTTTACGCTTCATCTACAGTGACTTCACTGAGTAGTTTCTCGATTTTTATTTTGGCCAAACAAGAGTGTCGAGTTGGGGGGTAGAGCAGAAAGGAAGCAACTTGATAAGTTGAGCTTCGGGTGGGTAGAAACATAACTCAATTAAGCTAATGTTCCACCAACCCACAGCACTAATCAAAGAATCCACCGTTGTATCTAATGCTAGATGTAGTGGAGGAGAAATAATTCTGCCTCCCTCAAATCTCGGCATCCAAGCATCCTGATAATTTTTGACAGATTTACCATCCCCTATCCTCCAAGATGGTCCTTTATCAATTAAGTCTCTAGACCAAAGAATACTCTTCCATGCAAAAGAGCCGAAAGAGGGATTTGCTTCAAAGATTGAAAATTTTGGGAAATACTTTGCCTTGAAAACTCTATAGAATAAAGACTTCGTATCATGGATCAACCGCCAAATTTTCTTAGCCAACAAGGCTTTATTGAATTTGTACAGATCTTTAAAACCTAACTCACCCTCCATTTTTGGATGACACAAAACCTTCCATTTCGCCCAATGAATTTTTCTTATATCTTTCCTTTGTCCCCACCAAAATTTACGGATGAGCATCTCAACATCTTGGCAAAGGCCAACTGGCAACCTAAAGCAACTCATAGCAAAGGTAGGGATGACTTGAACCACTGCCTTCAATAAGACTTCTTTACCCGCTTGAGATAGTAATTTCTGTTAAGATATGTGCCCTTTAAATTCTATTGTATGATGCTATGTATGACATTATGTTGTGATTAATAAAGTTGTTTTACTATTATCTAAAATAATGGTAACATGAATATTTGGACATTATCATATAATTCATGAGATGTATAGTATGTGATTTAGTCACAGAAGATATAAATCACAAGTTTTTTGTAAACTTAGAATTTTAGTTTGTAGTCAATGATAAAATTGGGCGTTTCATCTGCAAAAACTATAACATATCAACTAAGATGATTTGTCTTAATCATGGAAGTGGAGACTTTTAGTTGATATGTTTTAAGCGTTAAGACATATTGAACTGGACCGTTGTGAGATTTATTATTTTACTAACGACTGTCAAATGAATAATAAATCTCACAACTTCTATTTACATCAACTCATAATCCTGAGAGAATAATGAACTTGATCATGAAGTGTAGGTTGCTTTGATATATCAAGAGTGAGATCTAAAGTCACAATCAAAATCTCAATATATTGGGCAGCCACATTTAGTGTTGAAGGAACATATATTCTCAAAATAGAATTCATAATCTCTTAATGGAAATATAAAAACCTCAGTATGTTGGGCAGCCACATTTAGTATTAAAGGAACATATATTCTCAAAATGGAATTCATAATCTCTTAACGGAGATATAAAATATTCTCTTGAGATAAGTTTAATGGGTTTGGTTATTCAGAATATTAGGCCTAACTACTTTAGTAAGAAGTTATTAAAGTATATATATTTATGAAATTGGATTTTATAAATATATGATTAATAACTTAAAGGATTAAATCAGGTACTCAATGATTAAGATCTAGTAATCTTTAAAGTGGCAGTCAACATTCATGACTTTGTATTACTACCAATATTTTATGAAGGGGTTATATGTATGATAAAGTCTTGGAATATAATTTATTAATAAGGTTTAGAGTGTAATTATATTTATATAATGGTATTAAATATAATTAATGGTAATTTTGGGCTTGTTAAGAATTGACAGAAAAGCCAAAAACTCATTGGAACTAGTGTCTTATTTGTTCCCTTTTGGTCCCACTCCAAGCCACATACTAAAGCCCAATTGGAATGGACCAAAAGGCTAGCCCAATAAGATAATCAGTTATAAGGAGAGAGACATACAAAATTTGATAAGAGATTGAAATGGTGTGTATGTAAATGTAAGCCACTCACTTATTCTCCCTTGAACACAGACATATAAACTGATTGAGAGACCACACTTCTTGGGCACAAGACCACACTTCTTGGGCACAAGTGGAATTGGAATGAAGATTAAAAGTGTTCCTAAGTACTTCTAATATTTGGTTTTGAATTTCACTGCACCAAAATACGCTCTATTGTTCTTATATTTTGAAATTTACATAGTACATGTTATATATCAATTGCGAATAAAATAGATCTGTTTTTTTTTTCTGCTGTGTATGTTTTGTATGAGATACAAACCATGTTTTTCCAACAATTTCTCCTTCAACCCTTGAAGCTTACCCCAAACTCTGTCTTTTATAAAATTCAGGCTCACCTTTTTGTTTCTTCCGAACACCGCAGGTAAACCCAAGTATCTTTCATACTCTTTGATTTTTGGCACGCCTAGCAGATTTTTGACTAATTCTTTTGCAGTATTAGAGGTATGTTACTGAAAAAAAGAGTAGTCTTGTCTGAATTTATTTTTTTTCCTGATGCCCGCTCATATATTCCTAAAATTTCCTAGATTTTTCCCACATCCTACACTCTTGCCCTTTAAAAAAGGAAACTATCATCTGCAAAAAATAGGTGAGAAATTTTTGAACCATTTCAACAAAGAGAAAAGTCTTCTATATGTTTACCATCCACTGCATGTTCAATCAACCGATTTAAACCTTCTAAACATAAAAGAAAAAGGTAAGGGGAGAGAGGATCCCTTTGACGAATACCTCGAATTAGAACAATATGGCCTTTTGGTTCGCCATTAACTAAAACAGAATTGGTAACTGATTTTATGCACTCCAAAATCCAACCCACCCAAGTAGGATGAAAACCCATTTTCTCCATGATCCGTTGAAGGAAAACCTATTCCAAATGGTCATATGCTTTACTCATGTCTAGTTTTAAAGTCATATGCCTAACTTTCCCTTTGTTTTTCAAATTGATATGATGCAAAGTTTCAAAAGCCACCAAAATGTTATCGGAAATAGCTTTATCCAATTGGAAAGCACTTTGAGATTTAGAAATAATGTGAGGTAAGACTTTTTTATACTTGTTTGCCAACACTTTTGAACAAGTTTATATAAAATATTGTAAAGGGCAATGAGATAGAATTCAATAACAAATTCAAGACTCTTCACTTTAGAAATAAGAGTGATAAAAATATAATTCAAATCTGCCGAGATAGTACAGGAATTTAGGCATGATAGTACTGCTTTGACTACATCATCCCCTACCCAATAATGTTGGAAAAAATTGGTGGCATTTGATCCGAACCCGAGGCTTTTCAAAGGGGACATTTGCTTCAAAGCTATCTCCACTTCATCCTTGGAGAATTCTCTAGTTAAACAGCTGTTCATGTCAACCGTCACAACCTTCTTAGTAAACTGAACCACATTCTCTATTTCACACGGGCTGGAAGAAGTAAACAGTTGTTTATTGTAATCCATAATCATGACTGAAAAATTTTCATCCCTAGAGACCAATTTGCCATGTGAATCCCGAAGTTCTGATATGCTGTTTCTCTAGTAACGTTGTGAAGTTCGGTTATGAAAATAACTAGAATTTTTATCACCCGAAACCATCCAGTGTACATGACTTTGCTGTTGCCACATTTTTTCCTCCAGACTAAGCAGATCGGCAACCTCAGATTTTAGCTGAAGGAAAAATTCCACACTCCCTCCTTTCACCGTTGCTTCCTCCGCTTCCTTCCAAAATTTTTTCTTTTCAGTTTACGTGCTGGCGACATTGTAAAAAGAATGTTCACTCCATCGTTTCAGTTGAGTTTGACATGCTTCCAAGTTTTGCATTACCATTCTCATCGATGGATCTGAGGAGACAGCTTCCCAAGCATTTGCTACAGTATTGTGGCATTTGTCATTCTCAAGCCACATTTGTTCAAAGCGCCAAGAACGTTAGGGCTTTACACCAATCTTGTCATGTCACAACCCAAGGAAAATCATTAGCCATATCTACGCTATACCTCAAAAGGACTAGTCACAATTGAGGCTTTTTGTAGTTGTTAATAAAGCCCAGTTCAACCCAGTATATGCCCAATGTGGGACTCATCACACACCCACACACATCACACAATCAATCAAATTGGGGCATCAAAATTGTTATGATTTAAGTGGGGGAGATTGTGATGTCCCTATTTGATTGATTGTGTGATATGTGTGGGTGTGGGTGTGTGATGAGTCCCACATCAGGCATATACTAGATTGAACTGAGTTTTATTAATAACTACAAAGAGCCTCAATTGTGACTAGACCTTTTGAGGTCTAGCGCAGATTTGACTAGCGCAGATTTGACTAGCGCTTTTCCTTGGGTGGTTACATATGGTATCAGAGCCGACCTGGTAATCTTGTGTGGGCTTAAAGACACTACCCTATAAATTTGGCCCTAACGAGGACGTTAGAGATTTAAGTGGGAGAGATTGTGATGCCCCAATTTGATTGATTGTGTAATGTGTGTGGATGTGTGACGAATCCCATATTAGGCATATATTGGGTTGGACTGGGCTTTATTAACAACTACAAAAAGTCTCAATTGTGACTAGTCCTTTTAAGGTATAGTGTAGATGTGGCTAACATTTTTCCTTGGATTGTTACACGTCAGGTTTGGAAAATTCTACAGCCTAGGAGAAGTTAGGAACCCTAAGTATGCACATGTAGCTGATGTTTATTTAGTATTAGAGCACTACCATCAGGTGTGCCAAATGCCAAATATTAAAAAATTCTACAGCTTAGGAGAAGTTAGGAACCCTAAGTATGCACATGTAGCTGATGTTTATTTACTATTAGAGCACTACCATCTGGTGTGCCAAATGCCAAATGTTTGGCATTTGGCACACCAAATACCACTATTCAAGCTTTATAAGGTGTTTCAAATCTCAAAAAAATTTGCAACATGCTACAGCACCGTCTCAAATATGAGACGGTATGGACAGATGTGCTAAAACAAAAAAAATATTTTTTTATTCAACTTTTTTCTCTCTCCTCTCAATATTTAATTCAACGTTTTCTCTCTCTCTTCTCACAGTTTTGTCTCTCTGATGCGCATGGAGCTCTCTTTCTTCTTCTTTAGATCACCCCCTTCACCCTCAAGCCACCGATCACCCACAACCCAAATCAACAATATGGCTGCCTCACCGATCAAGCCGCCTTCACCGATTAACACTCTGCCATCTCCACGCACTTCACTTCGTCGCCACCAGCCAAAGGTGAATTCAGCGACTCCAGTAGTCGAATCTTCCTATTCTTATCCCTATTCTTCTTCAACAGCGCCTTCCTGGTCCGTGGCCGTGGCATAGTCGGCAGAGTGAAGGGCAAGAAGGCCGGTTCACGAATCGCAAGCGGCTTAACCTTGGGAGTCTTGGAGTAACTATGCTGGAACTCAAAGGGGGCACCGGGGAGGAGGTAGGAGATGCCGGAGTTGCCAATGATGACGGAGCGGCCGGCGTCAGAGGCAGTGACGCCGTCCTTGACAAGCTTGTAGTAGTTGGAGTGGCAGTGGGGGGTTTTGAAGGTGGGGTTGGTTTGGGAATTGGAAGATTTGGGAAGGGTAGTTCGGGGATTTGAGGGTTTTTTGAGAGGTGGAGGGTATTTGGGAATGGGAATAGGAGGCGGAGGAGGAGGAGGAGGGGTGGAGTTTTTTGTAAATTTGGGGTCGTTTGAGGGTGGTGTTGGAGTTATTTGGTTTGTTTTGAGTTGTGTTTTGGGTTGTGAAGGATGGGGTGGTTGTTGGTTGGTGGCTACTGGTTGTGGCGATGGTTGTTGGTCTTTGGGTGGTCGCCACTGCCACTGTTTGTGTTTGGTATATTGGCAGAGTTTTGTGTTACAAATATATTATATTAATGTGTGGATATATTATTTTAATGTGTGAATATATTATTTTAATGTTTAGAATAAAAAAATAGAAGATGTAATAAATGGTGAATTGTAAAATGGTGCGTTAAAATAATAAAGTAAGTGTTTGGTGTGTCAAAATGACATTTTTTTTTATAAGATACCTGATGGTAATGCTCTTAGTTTTACTATAGAATTCCTTATACGGGTTGAGGCCAACCTACATTAAGCAAAAAGCACCAACACAAGATAATAAAATTCACAGCTACATAATAAAGTAAGTGTTTGGTGTGTCAAAATGACATTTTTTTTATAAGATACTTGATGGTAATGCTCTTAGTTTTACTAAAGAATTCCTTATACGGGTTGAGGCCAACCTACATTGAGCAAAAAACACCAACACAAGATTATAAAATTCACAGCTGCATAATTCCATCGAAAGTTCATTTTTAGGCCTAATCGCTTAAGAAAAATTAACTTGTTAAATATACTAATGATATCTATAATGTACCCCATAAAAAAAAAAAAAGATATCTATAAAATGTACATAAAAAAATATATCTACAATGTACTTTGAAGTTATTAAATTGTTACAACAAATACATATATACCAATTCCCAAGTAGTTTAGATTATACTTTTATCAAATATTTGCAGTTATTTTAAGCAATATCATGGTACAATTGAAAATGCTTTTAACGTTTAATTAATCTCTATAATCCACTTGTTATGAAGAAGAAAAAAGTAAATGTAAATAAAATTACCTAGAAAGTGCAATTAATAGCTAATGAATTAATGTTGATAATCCAAAAACAATTGAGAAAAGGCAGAAAAAAGAAGATGCTAGAACCCAATGCAGAAAAAGGGTACTCCCATGCACCCCAAAGCACCTTAATTTGTCAATCGGTTTATAGCCCCATTGACATCTTACTGTTTTCTCTAGCCCTAACTCACAGGTTCGACTAGTCTTTCCCCTTTCCTCCTGTGGACGCCAAGAGCTTGTTGAAGGCTTTTCTTTTTCGTTTATCGCAAATTGGGTCCTTAGCAACATGACTTTTTGTGTGCATGTGTTTCAGGTGAGGTTTGTATGTGAACCCTTATTTTTATTTTAGAAGTCACCCCCAACCATCGATTTTGTATTAGGTGTGATTGGTCACCTATTTGTCTAATTCATTTTAAGTTACCTAATTAAGTAAACCAATTTTAAGAGTTTATTAATTAAGGTAAACCAAAAGTCTCGAATCAAAGATCTTCGACTCTGAAGTTCGGTTATGTGTGGGGAAGGTGTTAGACACCTCACACTGCATATCCAAAAGATAGTACCCAATTTTAATTTAATTCTAATGTTACATTTTTTATGAAGAAATTAGATACTTGGCATTTTTTTTTTTGCTTTTTTTTTTTGAAAAAGTTTTGTACAAGCAATATACATATATATTCTGTGGATGCCTACAAATTTCCCTCGTGGGGGCGTTGGTGGGATGTGGGGAATTTCTTTTCTAAGTTGGTCACACATTAGTTCCTTGATGACGTTACTCTTGTGTGCTTGTGATTCTAAGGTGGGGTGTGTGTATGTAAGTCCCTTTTTCTTATTTTTATTTTAGGAGTCGCCACCAACCATTGGTTTTGTGTTAGATGTGATTGGTCACATAGGGGTCTAATTCATTTTAGGTTGACTAATTAACTAAACCAAAATTTGAGGGTTCATTAATTAAGGCAAATCAAAAGTCTCGAACCAAAGATCTTGAACTCAAAAGTTTGGTTACATATAGGGAAGGTGTTAGGCACCCCACAATACTTATCTGAAGATATATAGTACCTCATTTTAATTTATTTCAAAGTGTGAAGAAATAGAATACTTGGCATTTTGATTTTTGAAAAAAGGTTTTGCAAACAATATATACATATATATGCATGTGGGTAATTATTCACCATATAGCTAGCATGTGAATATTAACTCCAATGAATAAGTATATACATAAGTAGCATGTGGGAGAGCATACAAAAATAATCTACAAGAGCATGTGAATAGAATACTTAATAGGTAGGCAGCATGTGAATGTTAACTATTATACACAAAAAAATGGAGTTGGAAGAATAGCACCTTGTTGTCATCCACAATTTTCTTATTTTTTTATCATGCAAAAAAGATGACAATTAAAATACGTTAGTGCCAAAGAAATGAGAGGGACAATATAAGCTTAATTGGTGTTCAAGGATTCAAGAATATGAACTATGGACACAAATTTTTAACAACACTATTCTAAGGAAAAGTTTGAAATCATAATGTATGAGCAAATTTTAGAATGGTCACTTTTTATTTCTTTATTTTAAAGGAATATTGAAAAAGACACATTTTTATTGAAAGGTAGAATTTTATTGAGAAATTTTAAGAAAACATTTTTCAACACATTTTCTTTTAGAAAAGTTCATTTTGAACAAGCAAAGTTGCAAAGGCAAAATATATATATTTTTTTTAAGAAAGTTTTTGAAAAGTGCCATGATTTGTTTTTTTTTTTTTTTTAATTTTGAAGAGAAGAATGTTATTTAAGTTAAAAAGATTTCTAAAAAGAGTTCATGGGTTTTTATTTCTTTTTTAAAAAAAGGTTTTGGGCTTTAAGAAAAATCCCATGATTTTTATATGCATAGACAAGTTTCAAAAGACTTTACTTGTTCAAAAGATTTTTTAATGAAAGAAATTACAGCGTGGTAAAAACATTTTTGAAAACTTTTTTTTTTTAACACATTTTTTGGATTTGGTTTGGAAAATCAAACTTTCTTTTTAAAAGCATTTTTCAATGTTGTAAAAACATTTCCTATAAAAAAATGATTTTCAAATTTTTTAAGAAAAAGAAGAAATCACATTTTTTGAAGAAAAACCCAATGTGGTAAAAAAAATTGAAAATGAATTTTTTAAAACACATTAGAAATTCCAATGAGGTAAAAACATTTTTGAAAACATTTTTTTTAACACAATTTTTTGGATTTGGTTTGGAAAATCAAAAATTATTTTTAAAAACATTTTTCAACATGGTAAAAACATTTCCTAAAAAAAATGATTTTCAGATTTCTTAAGAAAAATAAGAAAATACATTTTTTGAAGAAAAACCCAATGTGGTAAAAACAGTTTTTTTTTTTTTGAAAATGTATTTTTTAAAACACATTATTTTAGGATTTTGCAAGAAAATGAGAAAACATTATGTTTTGAAAGATTTTTTTTTTTAGAAAAAGACATTTTTTGAAAAATGAAAGGTTTGTTTTTTGAAAGGAAACTTTAAAAATAAAGACCCTTTTTTTTTTTTGAAAGAATTTTATTTTAAAAGAACGTTTTTCATTGAAAAAGGTTGGAACAAAGAAACTCTATTTTGAAAAGCATTTCCTTAGAAAAGTATGTAAAGAAATTGTTTTACTCAAACAATTTTAATTTATGGCAACATTATTGATGAGAAAAGTAAAATAGTAAAAGTAAAGTGCAGAAAAATAAATAGCCAAGTAAGTGAAGTGCTGAAATTTAAATGACAATAAAGTAAAGAGTAGAAAAATAAATGACATAAAAGTAAAGAGCTGAAATTTAAATGACATTAAAATAAAGTGCAGAAGGTTTATTGGAGAAGGTTTTTTTTATGTCTCTCTTAAATAGATTTTAATCACTTTCAAGCCTTATGGGTGCTTCATCATAAAGAAATGGGAGTTCTAAGCCATCAACCATTCTTATGAGACATAATCCTATTGTGTTTTATTTGAGGTTTAAAAACCATTCAAGAGGGAGGAGATAGAAAATCTTTTTGTTTATTTAGGTGTCTAGATATGGAATATATATATATATATATATATAAGTGAAAATAAAATAAAGGGGAGGGGGATGGAGCAAGAAATTAAAGGGATAACATAAAAATAAAGGGGAAGAGATTACTTGAAAATAAAATGGATGACAAAAATGTAAAGCAAGAACGAAAGAAATCCCTAGATGCCTAGACGGAATGAAATTTCTTCCCCCTAAGGGTACTTCCCATATAAAGGTCTAGGAGATGGTCCAATACCCATCTAAGGAAACAATCACAATATCACAAACAAGAAATAACAATATAGACATAAAGAGAAAAGATATTTACACAACAAAATAGCAAGTATAATAAAGAGACAATGTAAAGAAGAAAACTTTATATATATATATATATATATATATATATAGATGGCGTTTACATGAGAATAAAAAGAAGATGAGATGGGTGTAGTTATTAAGAAACTACTACATTCCTCCAAGCTTACCCACAAAATTATAAGCAAAAATGGAAGAGGCTTTTTTTTGTGGTGGGTTTTGTAGAGAGAGAGAGAGAATTTTTTTTTTTTTATAATTTCTAAAAGGTTTTATCGAAATTTTTCCACTCTTTTTCCATTTTTTTTCACTATTTTTCTCTCTATTTTCCAATAAAAAGTTCCTGTTTTTGGTTACTCTTTTTTACAAAAAATGAGGGGGTATTTATAGAAGGGGTGACGGAAATGGGAGGCTAGCTTAAGTGTAACATGTTACACTTCAGCTAGCCTCCCATTTTTGCCACCTCATCGAGCTATTTAGTCTTTTTCTCATTTTCTGGTCTAATCTTCATGCAGCTTTTTGAAGGCCTTTCCAAGCTCTGGTTTCTTCAAAATTTATATGCCTAGAAATATCTAAATGTCTAGTTTCCAATGGTCCTAACCTTGTTGGACTTGGAGCTACGTTTCTTAAGATATTGCGCTCAGAAAGACGGCGACACAATGCTGAAAAATGTTGTGATGTTTTTCCTTAAAAATTTTGTATCTTTCAATTTGGAGTAGACATCGTCGAGCCCTTTTTATGAAATGTAGCCAAGACCTTATTCTTTAACATGGTTCAGTAGGATTGCTCCAGTTCTTGCCCAATTGGTATAGTTTATTATGCAAAGTCGGCCCCAAAACTCCCTATTTTTTCTTTTTAAAAAAAGTGAAGATTTTATTAGGGTTTTTTTTTTTGGTATTTTGGCGATATCTAATTCGTTTTAACTTCGATTTTGGCTGGTAAACTATCATTTCAAAGGGAAAAATATCCCCTACGAGATGGTCCAAAATTCAACTCAATTTGATGGTTGGATCAAAAAGTCAACTTTTTAACCATACTTAGGGTTTTGGCCTCAATTGCTATAAAAGGGGTTTTTAAATGCTGTAACCCTTTGATCCACTATCTAATCATGTTATATTTATTTTTATCCTTTAGGCTTTGAAATTTGTATTTTTGCACATTGTTTTGATTTTTTTTTTATTTTGACATTTGTTTTGATGCGTGAGTCGAGGCCAAACAAAATATGGTATCGACATATTCATGTGAGTATTTATTTATTTATTTATAATGTAGCATGTGAATATTTATTTCAAGAATTTATTTACATATAAAGCATGTGAAGAACATACATACATATCATGTGAGAATCATCTTACCACGTTGCAAGAAATAATATATATATATATATATATATATATAAGAACATGTGAATATTTATATACTACATATTTAGCATGTGAATATCTATATACTACATATTTAGCATGAATATCTACAACGTAAAAAGAAAGGAGGGAGGATAAGAAAGATAGCACCTTGTTTTCCACAAAATTTATCTCATTTATCATGCAAAAAACACAATAGAAAGAAACATTAGTGCCAAAAAAGGGAGAGAATCATGTTAGCTTGATTGGTTTCTATTATTTGAAAGAGAATTTTGGGGAAAGATTGATTTTAAAAAGTTTCATAGTGTTTCCTTTTAAATAAAAAGGGTTTGGATTTAGAAATTTCATGATTTTTATTTTGATAATAAAAGTTTTAAGCAAAAGGAGTTTGTTTTGAAAATATTTTTTGTAAAAACACCAATTTCAAAAAAAGAACTTTGAGGAAAAGGTTGATAGTTTCATGAGTTTTTCTTTTAAAGAAAAATGGTTTGGATTTAAAAATCCCATGATTTTTATAATAAAAGAAAGTTTGTATTTAATACGCTTTTGTGAAAAGACCTATTTTGAACAAAAAGAACTTAAGAAAAGAATTGATTTAAAGAAAATGTTTCCATGGGTTTTATTTCTAAAGAAAAAAGTTTGAATCCAAAAATCCCATGATTTTTATTATTCTTGAAGAAAACATGACGTAGAAAAATTATTTCTTTTTTTATCAAAACTTTGTTTATTCAAAAGGGGGGTTCTTTTTTAAAGGATTTTTTACGTAGTAAAAGAAAATCATTTTTGGAAAGAAAGAAAAATATATATTTTTTTATAGAAAAATCATTGAAATATTTTTAGGATTTTAAAGAAAAAGAAGACCTTTTAAAAAAATTTTTATTTTGAAAAGGAGTAATTGTTGAACCCATTTTTTTTTTTAATAGAAAAAACACTTTTAGAGATTTGTTAACCCAAGATTTTTATTTTATGGCAACATTACACGTGAGAAAGAATAGGGGTTTTATTTATCTCCAGTACTTTTTTAACTAGAATCTCCTTTTGTTTTAATGAGAAACTGCTACATCACCCACTAACTAAATAAAATGTGGAGATTAAAACTCACTACCATTTGTCATTGTATATTTAAAATAAAAGGAGACCTCTAGTTAAAAAAAAGTATTGGAAGTAAGCCAAACATAAAGAATAGAGAGAAACAAGAATATATAAATATGGTAGAAATTAAAAGGCAAAAAAAAAAAAAATATAAATAAAGTGCTTTGAAAGCAAAGGAATTTAAAGACAAGACATTAAAATAAAGAACTTGGAATGTAAAGGAATTTATAGACAAGACATTAAAATAAAGTGCTTGGAATTTAAAGAAATGGAAAGACAAGATAATAAATATAAAGAGCTTGAAATTTAAAGGAATGTAAAGACAAGAAAATAAATATAAAGATTTTGGAATTTAAAGAAATGTAAAGACAAGAAAATAAAGTAAATTTTATCTGAAAATCATTTTTCAGAATTTTTTTCCTAAATAAGTTCTAATCTTGCCACATCAAGCCTTATGGATTCTTTACCAATAGAAGAAATGGGAGGCAAGCCATCACCAATTTCTAGGCAACATAACTATATTGTGCGTAGAAACAAATGTTTAGAACCCATTTAAGAAAAACCCACATATGATCAAGCTTTATTTTCTAACTAGAATGGTTGCGCACTAGGCCTAAGCCATTGCATACCATCTAGTTGGAAATGTATAGATTTATTATAGATGTTGTGGTTACTCTCTCAAGTGAGAAGGTAACCAAAAGAAAACACTACAAAAAAAAGGACTTTAGGCCGCGTTTTTAAAACGCGGCCTAAGGTCTGAAAAACGCGAGTATAGGACCAGTAGGGTTATAGCTGCGGTTTTTTAGGTCGCGTTTTTAAATGTGGCCTAAACCCCGCGACTATAGGCCTCCAGAGTCTATGGCCGCACTTTTAGAAACGCGGCCTAAGACCAAGGTCTATTCAAAAAAAATAATTTTGAAAATATTCAAAAATATTCAAGAAAAAATAATTGAACACAAACCCAGCAAGATTTGAACACAAACCCAGCAAAAAATTAAACACAAACCTAGCAAGAACACAAATATTTAAACACAAACCCAGCAAAAAATTAAGCACAAACCCAGCAAATATAAACAAGAACACAACTATTTGAACACAAACCCAACAAAAAATTAAACACAAACCCAGCAAATATAAACAAGAACACAACTATTTGAACACAAACCCAGCAAAAATTAAACACAAGCCCAGCAAATATAAACACAAACCCAGCAAAAAACCCGGTCGCCGTCGACGCCGCCACCGGCTCTGGCAAAACTCTCGGATCAAGGCTCGGAGATGGAGCTCTCCAAGCCTCCATCTCCGATCTTCGATCGGTTCGGAGAACGAGGCTTGGAGATCCAAGCCTCCATCTCCGAGCCTCCATCTCCGATGTGTGTGGGAGACTCGGAGATGGAGATGCAGCTCTGGACATGGAGGCTAGGGTTGAGCAAAAATTTTGCTCAACCCGGTGAAAAGAAGTATATATACAAAGGTTTGGAATGGGGCCGCGTTTTATTAAACGCGGCCGCATTCCAAACTGAAGCCGTGTTTTATTAACGCGGCTTCAGAAAAACGCTTGAGGCCGCCTCTAAAAACGCGGCCTCAAGCTATTATTTTGGAAAGGCCCCGTTTTTTGTAGTGAAAGGGGGTAGAAAGTGTTTTTTAGATTTTGAGAGAGAGAGAGAGAGAGAGAGAGAGAGAGAGAGAGAGAGAGAGAGAGAGAGAGAGAGAGATGAAGCAATATAGAGTACAATAAGTATATAGAAGGAATGAACAATATATATAGATGAGGAAGTAAATAAATGCAACAAGATAAATAAGCAAGTAAATAAAGCAACAAGATAAATAGAAACAACAAAATAAATAGATGAACAAGATAAAGCAACAACAAGATAAATAGATATATGAACAAATAAATAAAAACAACAAGATTGTTTTTCCTAAAAGCCTAGACTTGATGAGTCCTTCCCCCTAGGGGTACTTCTCACATAGTCTCTAGGAAAAGGTATAAAACTCATCTAGTAAAAATCCACAAGCATATAAATATTCAACAAGTAAATGAAACAATAGAGCATTATACACATATACAAATAAATAAGAACAACAAGATAAATAAAGGAACAAGTAAATAAGAACAACAAGATAGATTTTCCTAGATGCCTAGAATTGATGAGTCCTTCCCCTTAGGGGTACTTCTCAAATAGTGTCTAAGAAAAGGTATGAAACCCATCTAGGAAAAACCCACAAGCATATAAATGTACAAGTAAATGAAACAACAAATATAATAAAGCATTATATAACTAAGACAGCATCTAAAGAGAAATAAATAAATAGGTCAAACAATATAAAGATAGAACAAGGAATTAAAGTGCAAGAATATAAAGAGACAAATAATGAAAGAGGCATATTTATATATAGAATGTTATGATGTTACAAGGAAAAGGAAAAAAGGAAATGGGCATTTTGAGAGAGGTTTCCTAAGGAAAAACGAGAGAGAGAGAGAGATTTTGCACAACACCCCACATGCTGTTTCATGATTTCTCCTAAAGCTGTCCTATTTCGCCATATTTCCTGTTTTGGTCCAATTTTCATGTTGCTTTTTAGAGGCCTTTCTGAGCTCCGATTCCTTCAAATTTGATATCCTTGAAAATCTCTGGATGTCTAGTTTCCATAGGTCCTGACCTAGCTCGATTTGGAGTTACGGTCCCCAAGATATCGCATCTAGAAGAGAGGTGACGCAATGTAGGAAAATTTGCAACACTTTTCTTGAAAAATTCATTTCTCTCAACCCGTGACAGATATTGTCAAGCCCTTTTTATGAGAGGTATTCGAGACATCATACTTCAATCTTGTTTAAATGGATTGCCCAAGTTTTGCTCAGTTGGTATAGTTTTTACGCGAAAACAGCCCAAAACAACCATTTTTGACCTGAAAAAAGTGAAACATTTACTTATGGTTTCGGTATTTTATTGATATCTCATCCATTTTAACTCCAATTTTAACCCATAAATTGTCGTTTCAAAGGGAAAATTTTGGCTTACAAGATGGTCCAAAATTTATCTTGATAGGATGGCTGGATCAAAAAGTCAATTTTTTAACCGTCCTCGATTAGGGTATTTGGTCTTAATTCTTGTCAAAAGTGACTAAATTAGTTGCAACTTTTTGCTTCATCGTCTGATCATGTTGCATTTATTCATTCCCCCTTTATGGCTTTAAAAATCATGATTTTCACCCTTTTTTGAACTTTAAACACTATTTTGATGCGTTTATCGAGGTTAGATAAAATATGGTATCGACACCTCCAAAAAAAAAAAAAATCTCAATCTACTAATCTTCTAAAAAAAGACAAAATTCAGTAAGCAAGTCATTGTTATAATAAATCGATGTAAATTTATTTCATATTATTATCTCAACTAATTGAGATGGTAGATGAGAAAAATAATGATAGTAATGGACCTATATTCTTATTAATCACAACTTATCATTTTAACAAGTTATAGAAAAATGCATGAAATGAATTAAGAAAAGATTCTTTGAACTTTTAACCTTTATAATCCACTTGCTATTAAGAAAAAGAAAGTAAGTATATGTAAATAAAATTACCCATAAAGTGTCATCATAGCTAATGAAGCTGCTGGAACCCAATGCGGCAAAAGGTGTACTCCCCATGCACCACAAAACACCGCAATTTGTCAATCGATTTATTTCCCAATTGACACCTATCTCCATTCTCTAGCCCCGTGTCACAAGTTTGACTAATCTTCCACAGTTCCACCTCCCTTCCAAAAAATGCAAAAATAAATAAATAAAAATGTTGATTTACTAATCTTCTATAAAATGACAAAAATATCATTTACATACTAGTTGTGGCCGACTAGTGGGCAAGTCACTATTATAATAAATCTGTGTACAATATTTATTTTGCAAATTATTCCACAACTTATTGAGATGGTAAATAAGAAAAATGATAATAATAATGGACCTATATTCCTATTAACCACAACTAACCATATTAATATGGTAGGGAAAAATGCATGAAGTGCATTATCTCTCTTCTATTCACCTAAAATTTAGGGCATAAATTTGAAAAGAGAACAAAACATGCCTATATAGTCTATACCATACCAATGATACCATAAAGAAACAAGGAAACCAAAATCAAGCTCATATGTATGTGGTTTTGTGAACGCAAAAAATGCTAATCATTTTGGTTAGTCATATTATCGCCTCTAATTCTCACACAATTTCACAATTGCAAACACACTCGATATCAATTGTGTTTACTACTAAACTACCCCCTTAAATACACAAACAAACAATTGGATTCTACTTAGCTCAAATTGTAAATCAGTGTCATGGTATGATGATAATAAACAATCATCATGAAGCATATGCCATAGTTCTGAAATATTATGTATTTATAAATAAATAAATAAATAAAAACACAAACACATGTGTCGGTCAACAAAGTAGGCTGAGTTGGTCTCCTGCATACACTAGCGAGGCATAGCATAATAGTATAGTTGCTAAGGGCATTCTCTGTGAATGTAGTTCTTTAGGTTGAACTCTTTCTCTATCACTTCCATTCTTCTCTACATCTACATCAATTTTACTCTCCTTATTTTAAAATATTTCAACAAATACAGTTCTATTTTATATACTTATTCAAGGCAAGGCAATCGTCCTACACACATCTTAACTCAGTAAGCTAGGAATTTAGTTAGTTTTGTAGTTTGGATAGAGAAAATTCCTATTATGATTGAGTTGGCTTTGGCTTAAGATGTAATGTATTTATTTTCATCTTAATAAAGTTACGATTTTCTTATAAAAAAAAATGACAGTAAGTATTATATAATTTCTTGTTTGATTAGTCAATTGTGTCCTAAAATGCACGTGTGACATTTAAGTATGCATATATAGTTGATTTTTTTTTTCTTTTTCTATTAGTTTTACTAAAACATTCCTTATATAGGTTGAGGCCAACCTACGTTGAGTTAAGAATTCCAATACAAGATTATACAATCGCTTTTTTTGTTGTTGTTTTTTTGGAGTCAAGATTATACAATTATGAGCTACATAATTCCATCCAAAGTAGGGTGGGAAAACTACCTTACTTTTTAAGCCTAAGCATTTAAGACAAATTAACTTGTTAAATATACTATGTTGATATCTATAAACTATAATGTGCCCCATTAAAAAAAGAAGAGATATCTATAATGTACATAAAAAAATAAAAATATATCGATAATGTCTTGTAGTTGTTAATTTGTCACCCAAAAAAAAAAAAAAAAAAAACAACAACAACAACAACAACAACAACAACTCCCAGGTACTTTAGATTATACTTTTATCTAATTTGTGTTGTTATTTTAAGCGACATTTGAAGATACTTTTAAGGCCAAAATGCAAAACTCACTATTTAAGTTTCACAATTTTTCATTCTAGTATTCTAAGTTTGAGTTTTATTACTTCAGTCCTTTAAGTATTATTTATTTTCAATTAAGTCCTCCGTTAGCAATCTATTTGTTGCTGCCATAATCTATTGCAAAACTACGCTGTTTTTGTCATTTATTTAATTTTTAATTTATTATTTATTTATTAACTTTAAGAAAATGTTAATTAAAAAAAAAACCATAAATTAGATTAAGAAACTACATCCTATTTGGAGAACAACATCGAAGAACTAAATTGAATCCCCACCCACCCAATACTGTGAGACACTGAGAGGGAGAAAAAGGAGGAAAGAGAGACCGAGAGGGGGGAAAGAGGGAGAAGAGAGATCTAGAGAATTTGAGTTCGGCCTCTAGATTATCGAAATTCAAATTTGGGAGATCAGAGCAGCAAGGATTCAAAGTAAAGGACTTGGAATTTGGCAACAATGTTGTCGGGTATTGAGGATGAAAATTGAAGGCCGTGAAGGAGCTTGTGTTTCTTTTGTTTGCGCTCATTGTCGTTGTCATGGTCGTGACTAGAGGAACATTTTCTATCTTCACAACCCATCACCACGCTTGCATATAGATGCTTGTCCACACTTTCTTTTACACACCTACCAGATGCATTTCTCAAAGACCATTCACTTGGTGACTTGGGTTGGAACCCAAGTAGGACTAGTGCATTCAAATTTACTATCATTTTGATGTTAAAATTTACGAAATGCACCACAATTGCCGTAATACACAGGTCCCTCGACACTTTGCCCAGAGAAAGCCATCTTGGATCTCCCTCCCTAGTCACAAAGCATTGAATAGACCCTGATTCATTTACCACTAATCTTGCAAATGTTCTTGGTAGAAGTCTCAGTCTGGTTGTTCACCATAACAAAATTGAAGAGAATATTAGCTTTTGCGAATTCGGGTACCCCACTCCATCCAAATCCTTTCCAATGACCAGAAAGCCACCACAAAATGTTACTTCAATGTTGTTCTCCAAATAGGATGTAGTTTCTTAATCTAATTTTTGGTTATTTTATTTTATTTTTTTATTTTTTAAATTAATAAATTATTAAATAAAGGACAAAAATGACATAGTTTTGCTATAGATAACATCAGCAACTAATGGATTACTAACAAATGACTTAATTGAGAATAAATGAAACTTAAAGAACTGAAATGACAAAACCTAAACTTAGAGGGTTGAAATAAAATGTTGTGAAACTTAGAGGGTGCGTTTTGCATTTTAGCTTACTATAACTTTTAATCTCTATAATCCTCTTGTTATTAAGAAAAGAAAGTAAGTAAATGTAAATAAAATTACATAGAAAGTGCAATTAATAACTAATGAATTAATGTTGATGATCCAAAAACAACTGAGAAAAGGCAAAAGAGAAGCTGCTAGAACCCAATATAGCAAAATGTGTACTCCCCCATGCACCCCAAAGCACCTCAATTTATCAATCGGTTTATAATCCAATTGACATATATCTCCGATCTCTAGCCCTGTGTCACAATTATGACTAATCTTTCCCTTTCCCTTTAGCAAAGGCCAAACAAAAGGTTCAATTTATTAATATTCCAAAAAATGACAAGAATGCAGTGAGCAAGTCACTATTATAATAAATCTACATACATTACTTATTTCACATTTTTTTCCACATCTTATTGAGATTGTAAATGAGAAAAATGATGATAGTGATGGATCTATATTTCTTTTAATCACAATTTACCATTTTAATAAGTTATAAAAAACGCATGAAAAAATTTGAGAAAAAATGCTATTAACTTTTAAACTCTATAATCCACTTGTTATTAAGAAAAAGAAAGTAAGAAAATGTAAATAAAATCACCCAGAAAGTGCAATTAACAGCTAATGAAGCTACTAGAACCCAACGCGGCAAAAGGTGTACTCCCCATGCACCCCAAAACATCTCAAATTGTCAATTTGATTTATAACTCGATTGACACCTATCTCCGTTCTCTCTCCCTGTGTCACAAGTTTGACTTATCTTCCACCTTCTCTCCAAAAAAGACAAAAAATATAAAAAAAAAAAAAAAAACTTAATTAACTAATCTTCTATAAAATAACAAAATTCCCTTAACATACATATTAGTTGTCCGGTCAACTAGTGAGCAAGTCACTATTATAATAAATAATAAATCTATGTACATTATTTATTTTGTAAATTGTTTTGACAACATATTGACACGGTAGCTAAGAAAAATAATAATAGTGATGGCCGATGGCCTGTATTCCTATTAATCACAACTTACCGTATTAATAAGTTATGGAGAAAATGCGTGAAATACATTATATCTCGTCTATTCACCTAAAAATGCTAAAATTAAGAAAGAAAGCAAAACAGTACCTTATATAGTATATGAGAAAAGTTAAAGATTGTCTTAAGAGCATTTATTAGTGAACTATTTAAGGAAATTTTTTATGAGAAAATAAAAATAAGCAATAAAAATCTTGATAGTTTTTTTTATTCCCATAAAATAAAAGTGTTATCAAACTTTCTTAAAATAGTTCATTTTATTTATGGCCTAAAATGGTTCATTAAAAATGCCACATGTTAACCGGATCTACAGAATATACACTATACCATAAAGGAGCAAGGAAACTGAAAGTTCAATTAGTGTATAAAATACTAGTGAATATTTAGACCCGCAATTACAAAATTACTAATGCAAGCTTATATTCAAACAATATATGTGCGGAATATAAAATATAAGCAATACCCAATTTGGCAAACTACTTTAACACATACTTAATCACAAACATAGCAGCAATTAATGGTTAAAGAGTAAGGGAAGAGAGATGCAAACACAAGGATAACACCGATACGTGTTATCGAAGAGGAAACTAAAAAACTAGGCAAAAAACTTCTCCATGGCCCTCCAAGCGGTAAAATGATCCACTAGAGAATAAAGTTGGGATATACGAATAGCAATAAACCCTCTAAGCCTAATCTACCTAATGCACCTAAGCCCTCCAAGCTTTTTGCTCCAACAAGTATAAGCTTAACCGTGTCTTCTCTAGCTTTTCAAATCCCGCAATAAGCTCCATATTGCATCTGCCATCCTTGACATCTTCCAATGCTTCCCAAGCTCCAAAAACACTCTCAACACTTTTAATGGGTGTGAGCAGTGTTTGGATACAAATTTCCTCTCAATGGGTATAACAATGGGAGAGGGAAGGAGAAGAGAGTACAAATATTTCTCTCTAAGAATGAGCTGCTCTCTCTCTAATAAGGTGGGTGTGTTGTAGACACATCTCTTAGGGTTTTTCTCTCAATAGGCTCCTCTTTCAACTCATCATGTTTCGTGGGTATAAGGGTATTTATAGTAGGGAACGTGAGGAATGTGAAAAGTCAGTTTTCAGCAAAACAGGGCATTCTGGCGACTTGGGCTCGTGACTCATCCTAGTCGCGAGTTCCAGTCGCGAGATAACTAACTGGCCAAATTGTCATTTTTGTCCCATAGTACTCCAGTTGTCGTGACCTTCAGCTTCCTACATGCTTCACACGTATGGCATTTTGGCGAGTTGCCAGTTGTGAGTCACTCGCGAGATCCAGTCGCAAGAAACCTCAAAATGCACACATTCTTAAATTTCTTCACACTCTTTCACACACAATCTTTACATAATTCCAACCTCAATATAGGGTATCCAATTGCTAAATTACAAGCAAATTTGACACAGAATAAAGCCAACACATGATTGAATAAATTCACCCTTACAATCTCCCCCTTTGGCTATTTCGTGACAAAACCCTAAAACAGACTCTAGACTTAAAATGTGAGTTAGAATCAGTTACGAAAACTCACTCACACCTAACTCTAGATTCTGTGAAGCTCTTGAACCATACAGACAAGTTTTCCTAAAAACAATAACACAAGACGATCATTGTAAGCAGAAATCTTGAAATGCATATAGAGCAAGTACAATGCGATCAAGCAATAGATAATATAACAATAAAGCATGGCTTGACCAAAACATGAACAAATACTATAAATAGTGAACACAATGATCATTCATACAAGGAATGAACATCCAAACATGCAAGCTAATAAGCTTAATGCAAAGAATCATTTGCATGTTTTACACTTAACCGATACAAAAACACTAAGGTAGTTGCATCAAGGATACAAGATCCAACATGGGCATAAAGTAGAGTACTAAAGATAATGCATACATAATCTAAAAGTACTAATAAGCTACAATGCAGAGGTACATATTTAAGTATAGTTTAAATAGCTAAAACATTCAAGCATTCATAACACACCATGTCTAGATATTTTAAAACCAAGTACTAAAGTTATAAAGTATTTAAAAACCAAACCAAAGTACTAATATAAGTGCTATGAAAACCATAATAGAAACTAAAATCAAACTTAAACCATAAAAGCTATAAAAAATTATAAAAGTTCTCCCCCTCAAGAGCTACTCCATCTACTCTCCCTTTTTGACCGGAATGGCCAAAGGGCTAAGGCTAGTCAGTGAAACTATCAAACTTGGCTACAAGTAAGTTGATCTATTCATGAATGGTAGTTAGCCTATCGAAGTGCTTGTTTTGGACTTCTTGCAAGACGTTAATCCTCTCAAGAATGATCTGAAAAGCATCTGGAGGCACTGCTAAAGATGATAAGGCTCTGCTCCTTCCTCTACCACCAACCCTTTGGGACGAAGATGGTTGTCCTTCCACTTCAGTCTCAGTGTCCATAGGCTGTTCTTATGCAGGATCAACCTCCTCCTCATCACCCAAAAGACGAACTTTGCTCCTTATGATTGTTAGAGCATTGATAGCAGGAGGTGTAGGCATGAGGTTGATGTCTTAGGGAGTTTCCATACCTTTTTCATTAAGGATCCTCGTGATTAGACTAGGGAGGATAAGCTTAGGCCTTGAGGTTGTCCTTGTTTCATTGGCAAGAATGGAGAATAGATGGGAATTAATGTTAATGTAGATGTTCTCTTGAAACTTCATGCGGAAGATGGCTCTTGCATTGTTGATGGTGGTCATCTTCCTTACCGGATATAGGTTGAACACCACTATGTAGGTAAGACATCGCAAATCCGGTGGGAAAGCAGTTATGTTGAGACATCTCCCCTTTTTAACACCACCAATATGGGATTGAATTGTCTCTATAGAAAGCATTCTGTTTTTAAAGTGAATGAAGTCTTGTTCTACATCTCCAAATCCGAGAACCTCGTCAATATCCTCCACTTCAATGGTGAATTCATGGCCTCTAACCCAACAGTCTATGACATCCTCTTGTAGGATGGCATTGGCGTAGAATTCTTGAATCAGTGGTTCACAACCCTTGGGAGATCACCAAATAGCTTTTCCCAACCTCTTTCCACAAAACAGCTTAGGTTGAAGCAGTCCTTAAGATCAACAAGATCCACAAATCACTCTTAAATGATTGGAGCTTTCACAAAGTGCTGGTTGTATTGCTCAAAATGTTGGATAAAGCGAAACTGAGTTTCATCCATGCATTTCCTCTTGTCACCATGCTGAGCAGAAGTTTTCTTTGGAGCCATCTGTAAAACAAAGTAGCAAAGACCACAAAACAGAGCACAAAATATGATAATAGACTTGATTAGTAACAAGTTAGCACCAAATTAGAAATTTTGAATTGAAAGCCTAAAAACTAAAATTTTAAGAATAATTCAAAAACAAATTGACATGTGAAGACATATAGTATCAAAACATGATAGAATCATGTCATTAAACACTCAAACATGTCAATGTGTGTGTGTGTGTGTGCGCGCGCGCACACATCAAATGCAAAAGTGTGCAAATAAGGGCAAAGTGTAAAAACACATAATCATATACTGTTTCAAAATCAAAGAAACAAGATTATCCCTACAAACATTGTATTCCATAGAATCCAAAGAGACGCACAAAAACATCTAACAGACATTTTATCATATAAACATGATATGCACAACACAACACAACACAAAACATAATACAATTTATAGAAATGAAGCACAAACATGTAAAACATGTAGAATATGCATTATACTAACAAAATCAACAAAACCCATAAATCAAACACACCAAAACATCAACAAAACCATATTCAATCATCATATTTTCATAATCATAAACACAAAATTCAAGAAAACTAGGGCTAGAAACTTGAAATACTTTAAGAATAAAAGAAAACCTATACCTTTTCTTGAAGATTGATGAAGGATTGATGAAGAAAATTGAGGTTTTGGAAGAGGGAGAGGTGGACAAGACAAAGTGTGTGCATGTGAGGAAAACTAAAAAGTTTTTAAAACTATCATGGATTTAACCCAATTTGTGCAAAACATGCGATTTTTGCGACTAGAACAAGTCGCCAAAATCCCTTAACAAAATTTTTGAGCAATTTGTCTAAGTATTTTTCGCGACTAGGAAGTCCACTTGTGAGCACGTTGCGAAAGGAGTCACGAATCATACTAAGTAAGCTCGTAATTAGAGCTTCCACTCATGAACAAGTCGTCAAACAAAGTTGCGAAAATGCCAAAAACCCAGAAATTTTGAAATTTTTCTAAGTATTTTTTGCGACTGGGGGATTGACTCGCCAAGGAGTCACAAGAGCTTCTGAGTAAGCTTGTGACTGGCTTGACTAGCGAGAGTGAGTCGCCAAAACAGAGTTTTACAAATTTTGGATTTTCTGAAAATTTTCAAATCAAAAGCACTTTCCAAAAATAACTAAAAATACTCAAAAATCTTTTTGCGTTTGATCAATATATGATTGAGTATATACTACACATTTAATCAAGTACAATCACACAAATGAATAAGGCATTTATTGAACATAAACATGTGTGCTGTGTGTGGGTACCAAAAATGAGATAGTCTAATGTGAAGCTTCAATGATCAATTCAACCAAGACATACACAATTAGCACTAAGAAGAGTGATCAATCTCAATTACAGAAATATGCATATATGACCTCCCACAAAACTTGATTACATAACTTTGAAACTTTTTATTTGGCTTCTTACATTTCAAAACATTTGATCATTATAGAACAATACATCTCATTTTGAGATTGATGTTTGAAATTTTTAATATTTCAATTTGTTAAATATGCCTTTGGCTTTTGGGCACCTTACATTATCTCTTTTCGAGATTTAACATTGGTTGAGCTCATTAAACAAAAACATAAAAGAGTGGGAAGATATATAGGCACAAGTCTATGCAAGTCGCAAGATCAACAAAACCATTGGTTAATCATTCATGACAAGTTTGAAGATCTATTTACAACAATCACATAGATGTCAAGATTTTTCCCACAATGATATGAGTGCATAGAGAACAAGTTACGCTTATAAATGCACAAAGCCATTTGTACGAAGGTACAAGGCAAAACATGCGTGTGGCACAACACAATAATGCTGATCAAATTTTTTGGATTTTCTATTTTTTATGTGTTTTTGGATTGTTAACACAAAAGCAAGTAAAGATTGATAAAAAAGAAAGAACAAACATTCAAAGCAATTTAAAACAAACAAAAGTAGAAAAACATGTAGAATGAAAAACATAATCACGTAACTAAACAATGTTACAACAAATCAGAAGAATTAATGCATGGACATGTTCTAATGCTTATACATGTGTACCCTTCTTCAACCACATGACACGTGCATTTGGGGTGATATCCTTAGAGGATTAGGTACTTGAGTTGCGATTCTCAAACCTTAGGGTGAAGTTTACCAAACAAGAAGTGATGGTGTCTATCATGTTCATCACATCACTAATATCAGATCCAGCTTCTCGTCCTTTTGATTGTTTGAGATTCCCTTTGTCATTTCTTTGTCCTCTTTGCTTTTGAAAACTTGCATTCTTCAATGCTTGAAACTTGTGGCAATTAGGTCTAGTGTGTCCTCGGATTCCACAATGGTGGCAAAAATGTTGAGTTTATAAACCTTTTTGTGATTTCAGAAGAGATTTCCTCTTAACATTAGGTTTAGCCACTAATGAGTTTGGAGGCTTTTTCAAAAACCTTTAAGCAATCACATTTGGCTTCTTCTCAACCTTCACTTTTTCAACAATTGGAGTTGCTACCATAGTAACGACCCAAGGAAAAGCGCTAACCACATCTGCGCTATACCTCAAAAGGACTAGTCAATATTGAGGCTCCTTGTAGTTGTTAATAAAGCCCAGATCTACCTAGTAAATACCTCATGTGGGACTCATCACACACCCACACACATCACACAATTAATCAATCAAATTGGAGCATCACAATCTCTCCCACTTAAATCCCTAACGTCCTCGTTAGGGCCCACTTTGTGGGGTAGTGTCTCCGAGCCCACACGGGGTTACCGGGCCGGCTCTGATACCATAAGTAACGACCTAAGGAAAAGCGCTAGTCACATTTGCGCTATACCTCAAAAGGACTAGTCACTATTGAGGCTCCTTGTAGTTATTAATAAAGTCTAGATCTACCCAGTAAATACCCGATGTGAGACTCATCACACACCCACACACATCACACAATCAATCAATCAAATTGGGGCATCACAATCTCCCCTACTTAAATCCCCAACGTCCTCGTTAGGGCCCACTTTGTGGGGTAGTGTCTCCGAGCCCACACTGGGTTACTGGGCCGGCTCTGATACCATAAGTAATGACCCAAGGAAAAGCGCTAGCCACATTTGCGCTATACCTCAAAAGGACTAGTCACTATTGAGGCTCCTTGTAGTTGTTAATAAAACCCAAATCTACCCAGTAAATACCCGATGTAGGACTCATCACACACCCACACACCCACACACATCACACAATCAATCAATCAAATCGGGGCATCACAATCTCCCCCACTTAAATCCCTAACATCCTCGTTAGAGCCCACTTTGTGGGGTAGTGTCTTCGAGCCCACACGGGGTTACCGGGCTGGCTCTGATACCATAAGTAACGACCTAAGGAAAAGCGCTAGCCACATTTGCGCTATACCTCAAAAGGACTAGTCACTATTGAGACTCCTTGTAGTTGTTAATAAAGCCCAGATCTACCTTGTAAATACCCGATGTGGGACTCATCACGCACCCACACACATCGCACAATCAATCAATCAAACTGAGGCATCACAATTATGCATACTTACTTACTACACTTTAAGTAACGACCCAAGGAAAAGCGCTAGCCACATTTGCGCTATACCTCAAAAAGACTAGTCACTATTGAGGCTCCTTGTAGTTGTTAATAAAACCCAGATCTACCCAGTAAATACCCGATGTAGGACTCATCACACACCCACACACCTACACACATCACATAATCAATCAATCAAATTGGGGCATTACAATCTCCCCCACTTAAATCCCTAACGTCCTCGTTAGGGCCCACTTTGTGGGGTAGTGTCTCCGAGCCCACACGGGGTTACCGGGCTGGCTCTGATACCATAAGTAACGACCCAAGGAAAAATGCTAGTCACATCTGCGCTTTACCTCAAAAGGACTAGTCATTATTGAGGCTCCTTGTAGTTGTTAATAAAACCTAGATCTACCCAGTAAATACCCAATGTGGGACTCACTACACACCCACACACATCACACAATCAATCAATCAAATTGGGGCATCACAACCATTGGTTCTTTTGCTTTAACAAACTTTATCTCCTTAGACATATTTGCATTTAAGCTACTTTCTCCGATATATCCTAAGCCGTTTTTGTCAAAAAAGGGGTTTTGATGTGCAAGCACTTCGTCAAGTTTCTTGGAGGCAACACGTTCCACTTAACCATTTGCTTGAATCACTTCAAGCTTAAGAAACTTGATCTTAGAATAAGTATCGGTTATTTCTTCATTTAGCTTTTCAACTGCACATTTCGTTTCTTTGTACTGTACTAGAAGAATTTTATAATCCTGTTCAACTCTCTTCATTTTTCTTATGTCAAAAAAGGGGTTTTGATGTGCAAGCACTTCGTCAAGTTTCTTGGAGGCAACACGCTCCACTTAACCATTTGCTTGAATCACTTCAAGCTTAAGAAACTTGATCTTAGAATAAGTATCGGTTATTTCTTCATTTAGCTTTTCAACTGCACATTTCGTTTCTTTGTACTGTACTAGAAGAATTTTATAATCCTGTTCAACTCTCTTCATTTTTCTTATGGCTACCTTAGCCACTCTTGCATACTCTCCGATCTTCTCAAGAAGAGAATTATAGGTTTCATGCAATTCTTTTGTTCCTTCATAGACACATTCTTCATCTTCATCATCAGATTCCTTCTAACTCCCATTGACTCCACTTCAGTGTGCTCACTAAGCTCTTCCACTAGAGCATTCAAATCTTCTGAAAGTCCAAGGGTGCAATGGTCATAAATGTTGAGTAATTTCCTTCTTCGTCACTACTTTCTTTTGAGTCTGAATTGGAGCTGTCAAAGTCACTAAGGGTAGTGGCAAAGACTTTACCATTTGCCTTTAAATAAGTGGGGCATTCCCTCTTTACATGCCCATGCCCTTTGCACTCGTAGCACGTGACCACTTGAGATGGAAAAGAATCTGTGGAGGCTTTCTTCTTGAAGTATTTCTTATCCTTTTTGAAAATTTAAAATTTCTCCTTCTCAAAGGACTTTCCACCCCTCTTGAATTTCAAGATCTTACAAAAGTTCTTAGCAAGGTACGCCACTTCATTTTCAATCTCATCCTTATCCGAGGAGTCTTGAACTTTCACTCTCTCATCGATTGTCTTTAGAGCAAGAGCTTTGATCTTCCTTTGTGATGGTAGAGATAGCTCATAGGTTTGAAGAGAACCGATGAGTTCTTGAATTTTATTCTCATCAAGGTATTTGCTCTCTTCGATGGCAGTGACTTTTGCACGAAAGCTCTCTGGCAATGATCGTAGAATCTTTCTCACAATCTTGGAGTCCTCCGTCTTTTCTCCCAAGTTGAATTTTCCAATCACCACTTCATTTAGCTTCCCATAAAATGAGTCGAATAACTCGTCTTCACTTATCTTCAGCTCCTTGAAGCGTGTGGTAAGCATTTGCAACTTGGTGTCCTTCACCTTTTTGGTGCCTTCATCGGTTGTCTCCAAGATTTGCCACGCCTCCTTGGCAATTGTAACATGAGAAATCCTATGAAACTCGTCAGGAGAAACACCACAGAAAATAGCATTTAAAGCCTTGCTATTAGCGTTAGCTGCCGCAAGGGCTACCTTATCCCATGTGAATTTGGCGGCCTTCGACCTAGTCCATCCTATCTCAACAGCGTCTCAAACACTGTCATCAATAGAACAAAGGAATGCCCTCATACGGACTTTCCAAAATGTATAATTGCTTCCGTCAAAGTATGGAGGAGCATTAAGCGATTGAGATTGATACATCTCAAAAAGGGTCTAGGATCACACTTAGGTAATGAAACCACAACAAGTGCACTCGCTCTGATACCAATTGAAAGTTCAATTAGTGTGTAAAACACTAATGAATGTTTAGACCCCAAATTACAAAATTACCAATGCAAGCTTATATTCAAACAATATATGTGCGGAATATGAAATATAAGCAATACTCAATTTGTTAAACTACTTTAACACATAATTAATCACAAACATAGTAGCAATTAATGGTTAAAGAGTAAGGGAAAAGAGATACAAACACAAGGATAACACCGGCACGTGTTATCAAAGAGAAAACCAAAGAACTTGGCAAAAAACCTCTCCACCACCTTCCAAGCAGTGAAATAATCCACTAAAGAATAAAGTTGGGATACATGAATAACAATAGATCCCCAAGCCTAATCTACCTAATGCACCTAAGCCCTCTAAGCTTCTTTCTCTAATAAGGTTAATCCTAACCGTGTCTTTTCTAACTTTTCGGATCCCGCAATAAGCTCCATATTGCATCTGTCATCCTTGGCATCTTCTAATGCTTTCTAAGCTCCAAAAACACTCTTAACACTTTTAATAGGTATAGGTAGTGTTTGAGTACAAATCTCCTCTCAATGGGTATAACAATGGAAGAGGGAAGAAGAAGAGACTACAAAGATTTTTTTTTTTTAAGAATGAGTAACTCTTTCTCTAATAAGGTGAGTGTGTTGTAGAAAGCTCTCTTAGGGTTTTTCTCTCAATAGGCTCCTTTTTCTGCTCATCACATTTCGTGGGTATAAGGATATTTATAGTAGAGTACGTGAGGAATGTGAAAAGTCAATTTTCAGCAAAACAGAGCATTTTAACAACTTGGCCTCACGACTTATCCAAGTCGTGAGATAACTAACTGGCCAGACTGTTCCAGTTGTCGTGACCGTTCAGCTTCCTGCATGTTTCACACGTGTGACATTTTGGCGAGTTGCTAGTCGTGAGTCACTCGCAAGATCTGGTCACGAGAAACCTCTAAATGCACACATTTTTTAATTCCTTCACACTCTCTCACACACAACCCTTACGTAATTCCCACATAAATTTAGAGTATCTAATTGTTAAATTACAAGTAAATTTGGCACAAAATAAAGGCAACACAAGATTGAATAAATTCACCCTAACAAAAACCAAGATTAAGTGCATATATGTTTGTGGTTTTGTGAACACAAAAAACACTAATCATTTTGGTTGGACGGATTACCACCTCTAATTCCCACACAAACACTAATCAATTGTGCTAACTACTAAACTACCCTAACGCATACGTGTCGGTCAACGAAGTAGGCTGAGTTGGTCTCCTGCGTACACCAGCAAGGCATAGCGTAGTAAATAATAACAACACACCGCACCACACCAGCAAAATCTGATAATAATAATACTACTAACAATATTACAATTACAAAATAGAAAGAAAGAAAATAAAAACTTTGGCAAAGACCACGAGGTTCGCAGCCTCTCTCAAAGTCTCTCAACCCCTCTAGAAAGGTAAGGTCAGCAAACCCACACTGTCTGCACCACCTTCACTATCTAACCATAGCACCAAATTCCACAACCGTATAAACCCTTTTTGTTTTTGTTTGTTTAGTTTATTGGGTGTTGTAAATTCTTGTTTGTATTGTTGGGTTTGGACTTTGGAAGAACAATAGCAATGCCGGCACAGAAGCGAGGTGTGGAGGAGGAGGAAGAGGAGGAGGAGTTGGTAGAGGTGGATGATCCACTGGAACACGACCACAGTAACCATGAACAACACCAAGAGGAACCACAAGGTATAGACGTTGTGTACTACGTACGTGGGTTTGCTTGTCTTTCTTTTTTAGCTTAGCTTGCTGTTCCCCCAAAAATTCATAAACCTCAAGCAAAGCAACCACCGAGATTTTACTTATTGCACATTCAGAGAAAATTTTTGATTGTTCATTTCCTTAACCATGTTCTTTGTTTTCTCAGAATCTGATAGAAGCCATTCGTCCAGTAATGGAGACAACAAAGACGAGTAAGTTTTCTTTTATTATTATTATTATTATTATTATTATTATTAGTATTATTATTATTATTATTATTATTATTATTATTATTATTCTTTTCGTGCTATTCGTTCTTGGGTTTTCTTTGTTGGTGTGAGTGTGTGAATTATGGAGGTTGGTGTTGTTTGATCTGGGATCTGCGTGCTTTGTATGGTGGTGGTGCTTCTGTGTTGTGTTTTCTCGAGGAAGTGGCGCATGGGTGTTTCAGTGAGTGATAATTTTGAGTGTGTTCGAATGGTTATCGTTGTGTTTTGTGGTGGGTTTTGCTCTCTTATTGTGGACGAGTTCGATGAAGGTTGGTAGAGTTGGGGTTTTGGTCATCTGGGTCGTGGTGATTTTGACTCAGAATTGGTATATGTGCATGAGACTTTGTTGCATGGTAGCGTCTGTGGCAGTTTGGGTTTTGGGATTTTGCTACTGTGGTGAAATTTTGCATGTCGATGCTTATCAGGGATCTTGTAATTGCATCGTGGTGCTTGATTACGTTTATACATGTACTTCAATTTGATTCTGATTTCGGAGATTGGTGCAGAGGTTGGTTAAAATGGTTTTTAACAATTGGGGACCTGGATTACCGGTTTTGTTGAGGAATTTGGGTGATGGAAATTTTTGTTAGGCTAAGAAGGCTTGTTGAGTGTTCAGTGTCACTCTGGGCCTCTGGGTTGCTGATTATTATGTTTACTTTTCAATTACCAAGTCTTGGAAGTTGGAACCATTGTCCTTTTTGTTTCTGGGAGCTCTGCCAGTTTGGCTGTGATCTGCTTTGTGTTAGGATATACTCCGGTTATTGTTTTGGCAATGAATTTAATTCATCTGAAACCTCAGGTGGGTTAATTGAATCTTGTGCATGTAAATTGTATTGTTCAACATTACAGATTACTTAACCTCATGGAACAGTGAATTGATAGGCATTTTCCCAAGAACTCTTTTGTTGATGTCTGAGCATCACCCGAGTGTAACATTTTTATGTACATGACCCAGCAGTTTTTTTTTTTTAGTTAAAAGATTGATATGAATGCATCTACCTAGTCAATATTTATAAAATTCGTATACGGCAAATAATTTTGTGAATGATATTTTGATTACTGTTCTACATCTTGGGACACAACTTAATAATTTGACATGTCCAATAATTACAGCATTCAAAAGCCTTTTTGGGTGTGTATGCTAGACCTAACATGTAAGCCTGATGGTTTTGCCAGAAAGTATAATTTAGAGAAAAACTAAAATGGTGCCATATTGTTTGAGAACCTGATTAGAAGAAACCTTCTCCTTGTCAATTGCTTTTTTTAGAGAGTAAATAAGATTGTTTTGTACAATTTAGGATCACTATTGCTCTCCTCTAGCGTCTACTGATAAAACTGCTTCATGCATTTGTTCAATTTACACATTTTGATAGATTTTTTACAACACTGAGAATGTCATGCATGCCTTTTGAATCTGAATTTTTTCAACACCAAGTTGCTATTGTAAGTCTACATGGCAATTGTGATTGGGTGTATTAACACGCCTTAGACAATAACTGTCAGTGTAATTGTTAGCATTCAGTTCAGCTTAATGTTTGACAAAGAGGGACTTTTGGGCCCGGGATATTCTATTTATGGGAAGCAACCATTCTTGATACTGTGGTTCAGAATGGCATCTCAGCAAAGCATTTCCTCTAAATTCCTCCTTGACAAAGGAGTTTGACTTGCTTAAACAGTGTTATCTGGAAGCTAGAATATTTTCCTCATGCTCATGAGTTATTCTAACATATTTGACTTGACAGCTTTGGTTAGACCGTAAGGATCATATGGAGTATTGAATCTCTTGTTTATACAAATCTGACAACCTGCTTCATATTTATAGAATTATACTGAACACCTTTTTCTCACAATTGTTTTTGTGAAAGTATGCAAGAAATTGCTCCAAGAAATTAAATACATTTATAGGTTGGTATTAAAGAAAATATAGTTTAATTGGTTCAATAATGAAATAAAATTATTAGAAGAGGTTGATCCTCTTTTGGTCACGTTTTGTGGTTGGAGGTGGGGTTAACCTGAAGGTCAAACTTCTCTTTCTATCTATCAATATGGGCTTTTATTATTTATGGATTTGCCATTACATTTTATAAAACTTACTTTTGTCTGAAAAAATAGAGAAATGTATACAACCAACTCTCCTTCAATTATGGTTGTATGGTAACCCTCTGTCTTGCTGTTTATATGCAGATTCGTTGTAGTGAAACTGTCAGATATCCGCAAGGAAGTACAATGCCCAATCTGTCTAGGTATATTTTATTTTTGGTTTTTTTTTTTTAAATGTAAGAAACATTCACTTCCTAATGATTTTGAATTGCAAAAGATCATAATAATTTTTCTGTCATATGCAACCCCCTCTCCCCCCCCCCCCCCTCCCCCAAAAAAAAAGAAAAAAAAAAAAATTGGGTTCCAAGAAGTGGAACCCAAAAATCTAGGGGTCTTGTCTCTCCATTTGGGAAGTTATTAATTTGATTTCCAGAACCATCTTAGATGCTTGCTTCTATGACATTTATTGGTAGATATGTCTGTTGTGAAACTAAATAAATAGAGGTAGATGTCTGGAAGGTTATTGAAGCTTTGAGAAGAGTGCTTTTTACAATTGCCGTCATTTGAACTTTCTATTTATTACAAAACTGATACCAATGTGTCTCTAGTTGCACAACCCTTTGATTACATAGGTATGCTGTTTTTCGTGGTTTATAAGAGCCGCATATCATATAAATTTGACCATATAAAACATTCAGTCAAGATGTAATAGTCAGGTATATAAGAGCCGCATATCAAATCAATTTGACCATTTAAAACATTCAGTCAAGATGTAACAGTCAGGTACTTGATACTTGACTATCTTGAGGGCATTACTGGCCAATGTACTTTAGGGTATCTTATATGCTAGATGTATACATAAGGAAACTACTCTGTTTTCTATGTGATCTCCTTGCCAGAAAATATATTTATGAGGTTATCCGCATTGTTAATGATTATATTTTGCTTTGGATGCTTGACAGGCCACTCTTTGCCTATGTTATTCTCAAGGAAATTAACGTATCAAATTTCACATGCATGTGTTCTTTATCTTTGTCACTTGTGTGAATGTGTCTATTTCTCCATCTGCAAACAGTGGGTGAACTTCTTGCTAGTGCTACTGGAAATTTGTATTGCATTTTAGTCTTTATTCAAATTTGGCATTGATACGTGGATCTACAAGGCTAGAAAAAACTCACTACACCTCAATTGCAGAGAGTATATTTTCTCTTCAGAAAAACCCGTGGTTCATGCACCCTTGAATTTTACATATTATTTGAAGGAAATTTTCATTTTTTCAGTTACATTGCATTTTTTATGCCATTGTTAAAGATGTGAAGTCATTGATTCTTCACTGTTTTGAATTACTATTATATGGTTTTGCAGAGTTCTCATCTTATATAGGGATTGTAATGGTTGTAAACAATTCAGTTCAACTGAGCTCAACTAAGCCATGGAAGCATATGCTTAGCATCTGCTGTGGCTTTTGCATAGTTTACCATCCAACCTATGGCCTTAAAAAATGGATGAGCTTGTACAGCATTGGATTATGTCTTTTTAGTATATGATATTTATCTATATTCCCATTTATCCCTTTCAAGGGCCAGGGACTCTCTTAAGTCAAATTAAATTGTACAGTTTTTGAACTATCTAGATGTCCCCACACCACCGGTTCCCACACACCCCCCCCCCCCCCCCCCCCCCCCCCCCCCCCCCCCCCCCCCTTTGAGACCATCCAATCACTCACTGGTCTTGCACAAGTTAGGAAGCAACCAAAACATCTTTGGGGGAATAAATTTGTTTGTTGATTCAATATTATGATGAGAGTGCAGGCCTTGAGCTTGTTAGCCTATCAGCATTTTCTTTAAGTTTCATGGCTCCTTTTCCTTCTCCAGATATCAAATATTGCAAAAAAAAAAAAATTGATTTCTTTGTTTTCATATGTTAGGGATCATTCGGAAAACTCGAACAGTAATGGAATGCCTGCATCGCTTCTGCAGGGAATGCATTGACAAATCGATGCGGCTTGGGTATGTCATTAGACTGTCTTCCTTATTAATATTTGATTAATTGAAATCTTGGGACCAAATTTCTTCTGTGGTGTTGGTTTGGGGTGATCATACAAGTTTATTAAAATTTTTGAAGTACAATCTAAAATATTTTTTATTAATCAAATTGGCGATTGATATTCACTGCAGGAACAATGAATGCCCTGCCTGCCGAACACATTGTGCTAGTCGTCGCTCCTTGAGAGATGATCCAAAGTATGATGCCTTAATTTCAGCTTTGTATCCAGATATTGACAAGTATGAGGAAGAGGTATATTTTGGCGGCCACTATTTTGCATGTCATTTTAGAATCCGATTTACTGTATCATTTTCTAATTTCAAGAACTCATTATTGAGCATCTGCCCTAGGAATTGGCTTTTCATGAGGAGGAAAGGGCTCGCAATAAGCAGGTATATTTTTCAAAGTTTTAGCTTTGAAGCCTTGTGCCCTACTACACACATCCATCTATTTTGGTATCAGTAAGTTCAGGAAGTGCTGACTGTCACCAAAAGAAAGAGAGAAAAAAGGGGGTGTGGGGACACCCTAAAAAGAATTCTTGTTTTTCTTGTAAAATCATGGCATTCTTCTGTGACTGAAACCACGGGCAGAAAACTCTATATGATAAATGCCTTTATTCTTTTTACATGAACACCTAACTAATGTGTTTCTATGAATTAAAGCAGTACAGTGCCTTGTGATAGAGTAGTATAATGGCCACAGGATCATTGATTTTTACCATCCAAGTATTAGGCTTTTACTTCAAATTGTTCACCAGCAGAACTTTTAGATGTCTTCTCTCTCTCTCTCTCTCTCTCTCTCTCTTATTTAGTGATTCAAGTCTTTATATTTATCTTAATTTGGGTAGATACAAGCTTCCATTGCCCAAACCTTTCGACGGCAAGCAGAAGCTCTGGGTAGGAAGCGGTCAACAGCTAAAGCCACAGCAGCTGCATTTGTTAGGAGATCAAGAGGCTATCGAAATGCTCATTTGAGAGGAAGGAGAAACTATCGAAATGCTGCTGAAAGTCAAGGATCTGATGACAATGAGGATGCAAATGTTAATGATGGAGGCAAAGATTCATCTTCTGCTGATGAGCACACAGAAGTTAGACCCAAAAGAAGCAAGAGATGGGGAGGAGTTCGATTTTCTCTGCCTTCTCCAGCAGCTGCTAGTGCAGATGGAGGTGGGGATGAAAATGATTCTGAAGTAAACAGAGAATTGATAGGTGTGTCTGCCGGACTTGTTGGCAGTTCAGAAAGGCTTGCGTGGGGAAAAGGTGGCATGCGGAGTCACACACGATATGGCAGTATGAATGGTGGAAATGGTAAGAATGCCCGGAACAGCCGCCTCTCAAAATTGGCTGAGTATCTGCGGAACTTAGAGGAAAATGATAATGAGGTAAAGCAGATTTTGCGGGATGATATTGGGACTCAGCTTTGATAAGGAACTGTGAATTCCATTTGTTGCTTCAAATTGCCTCAAATTCTTGGCTGTACCAGTCTCTAGTTCACAGTCTTTTTATGATGGCTGAGATCATGATATCATCATTTTTGTCTTTTTGAGATATTATGTGCTTCTTGAGCTCTCAACACACTGAACTTGAATAAAATATGCTCCTTGTTATTTCAGTTAACGATCAACCTCATGCTTGTTTCTTTCGATGAACAAAGTATACCGAGTTTGGAGAGGCCCTACCTTTGCTGCAAGCCTACCCTGTCAGTTAGACAACTGTGCAAGGTGTTTGTTTCTCTACCTTATACTGTGATTTTCATTTGATTGCACTTCACCAAAAGCTTCTATTACCACTACTGGAACTGGTTCTTAATTGCTTGTTCAAACAGTATGTTGCTGTCCAAACTGCATCTCAAGATGATGAAGTTGTATTATATTTGGTGAATGAATTGGAATCCAAAATCAACCCTTCAACCTCTTCGAGTGAAACACTGTCCAAGTCTCATGTAATTAATCCAGGCAAAGATAAGTTGAGAATTTTAGGGGAGCAGGAAACCTTGGCAGGACTTACAACAGGCAATTTTGTACATGGCTATCTGGTAAGCTTTTCTAAAATTTATGTTTACATACTTTGTGCAAACAGCTCGCACCTACACAGTATATAGAAGAATACAGATTTAGTTTTGTATACAATTAATTATGACTTATCTTTTAGTTTGTATTTGGAATACTAAGTCGATCCGTTGGTTTTTATTGTGATCTTTCAGCTTCTGGCATATGAGAGAAAGCAGTGGCACTCAGAATTTCTGATGGGTTTGTCATGAAGAATAAGGTCTCTCATCTCTTGTTTACCATGGTGTGGTATATAGTATACTGACAAATGGGAATCTAGTTAGCTCCAATATTGCTAGTTTCAATGCTAGCACTGCAATATGTATCACAGAAAAATGAAAAGCTTTTACGAGGTTGGAAAATTCACAGAAAATGAACATGTTAGAAGCTAGAAAGTCCATACTTAAAAATTTGTTACCACTTTTGACAAGCATCTATAGCCTGCCTAATTGTGATTAATATTTTTTAGGGTAAGTGATTATAATCCATTGAATTGTATGGTATTTACTGAGTTCAAATCATGACTGAGCCCTTTGGCTCAAGTGGTTGCTCCGCCTCTCTCCCATGAGGAGAGTGCAGGTTTGAATTCCAGGGTTCGTCCCCCCTTAAAACTTTCTGGAGCTAAAATCAGGACGATAGAGCTCGTGTCCTAAGGAGTCAGATCAAATCCCTTGACTGCCTTATCTTTTATAAAATTATGTCTCCAGAATTTCTATGAACCACAAACATTAACATTGGACATTGATACAACAGAAAAAGTTAGTTTGTTGTAGTGAACTTGTGATGATCTGAGGCACGAGCAAAACAATGTTGCCCATGTGTGCGTTGCACCATTTAATTAATTTTCATAATTTTTTTTTCTTTTTTTTAGATGCGATTCAAATTTCCGAATTTTCATTTATTTAAGTTAGTAAAATAACCTTCTACCCCGTCAAGGTTGTCAAAATCAAGATCCTACACAGGATTGTTAAAGATAAGTGAGATCGTAGATCGTAGGATCGGATCATAAATCGTAAGATTTTACATATTTTTTAATTTAAAGCAAAAAAACATATTAATAATGGCTTTGTATGGTAAATAATCACGTAAGTTATAAATTTATCCATAAAAAAACTTAGATTTACATCATATGATGTAATTTGCATGTCATACTTCGTTAAGTCTATACTAACGAAATAAACATATTTAAGTTTTGGCCTAATGTATCTAAAAAGTTCAATAAATGTTTAATTAGCAACCAAATACCAAAATATTTATCAAAACACATGGAAAATTTTTTTGAAGCTCTAAGTTCCAAGTTTGAAATCAAAAAAAAGTTAGTAAATGAAAACCAGCTAATTACAGTATAAAATCTAAAAGCAAGATGAATATTAAGATAAAGTGAACATTTAATTATTCCCGTTCTAAGGTTCTTATAACCACCATCCTAAATTCCTAATCATCATCATTTATGTAGACATATATTTGTATAATAGAGTTGCAAAATATATCAAGATACAATTCCACACTCAACTATTCAAGTTATATCACTCAGCAACAATTAAAGAGCATGCTAAAAAAAATCAATCAATCAAATACAAAAATACAAGCATAACTAATAAAATTATATAAAAAAAATTAGTAATATTAGAATGCAAATTAGTATATTGATCATACAAATTTAACAACGTTATAGCTTAAAAAGCAGCAAAGCAAACATCAAATTCTTTATTTAGAAATGATGAAACATTCCTTCATTTTGATTACAAGTAAACTAGAAACTAGAAAACATTTGTTTTGGTTAACATAATTTTATAAAATAAAAAATAAAAAGTCATACCATCACAACATGAAAAAATAAAAACTCTTAAAGCATCATCAAAACAAAAATTTATCCCATAAAAAAAAAAACAAAAAATTTATGTTTATTGTAGGATCGGTAGGATCCCATACGATCCTACAATCCTATACGATCCTACGTGGAACCCTACCATTTTTACGATCCTAGTGCGATCCTAAATGTTTTGGTGAGGTGAAATCGTAACATCGTGTAATCCTATAATCCAGATCGTGATTTTGACAACCATTCACCCAGCATTCGATTCAAGTGGAACTTCTGTGCCCTCACATGGGGTTCGGGGGACTAACCTGGAAGGCATAGTCCCTAGCTTGTTGAAAAATAGTCCTTGTAAGTGGTAACACTTACATGTGGTTGCATCTCTCCGACTTCACCTATTAATATAACTAATTGCTAACTAATCGCTAACTTGTACGTTGCACGAGAAAAGTATCGAGTATGATATATAATTTAATCTTGGTTTATTTTACTATAATCACAAAAATTGAATTTGTAAATAACACTATATAGCTAACACATATATTAGTAGTTATATGATTTTTCTAAAAACTAACAGAATTTGTTAACACACCTAGAAACCGGAATTGAATATGTTCCCATATATAGCTCTTGATCTTTTTTATTTATTTATTTTTATTTTTAAATTGATAAGTGTAGCTCTTGAATCTTGATAAAATAAAATCTATAAATTAGGAATTTAGCAAATTAAAAAAAAATTATATCCCTAAACTTATTGTTTAAAGAGTGTCTATTGTAGCAACTTGTGGCAACACTTGCCTATAAAACCACTAACCCCTTAATCCCACATTATTATTTGATTTGAGAAATTTGTTAATATCCATAATTCATAATCTATAACTCATAGATTACCAATTTAAATAAATAAATAAATAAAAACAAACAATTAAAAAAAAGCATCAAACATATCAAATTCTATACCCCTTTAACAAAATCTACTTCATATTGAATATTTTCTAATTATTTAACAAATAGATAATCTCTTCTATAATATCCAATAACAAAACCTTAAAATAACCCAACTCAAAATTTGGAATGGTGAATACTATTAGTGGATAGTAATAACTACAAAGGCATAAAGTTTATCCCTTCTGATTGCCTACAAGGCAAAATGACTATAGTAGGTTTTTGTATATAGAGCTAAACTAAATGACTGGATCAATAAAACATAACATTTTATATTGAAAATTCAAAGAAAGCTTTTTAAGAAGTAGAGACCAAGAATTTATCTCTACAGAATAATATAGCTTTCACCTAATAGCTAACATGATAGGTAACATAGTTGGGTTTACATATTGATTATCTGTAAGGCATGGAGCATGTATTGTTGTGTGTGCTTGTTAGACATTGAGCATGCTCTATAATGTGTTCTATAATCAAGGACGAACTCAGGAATTCAAGCTAGGGGGGCCAGAGATAAGCAAAAAAAAAAAAAAAATTCAAATACACATCCATATAGTATTAACAAACTATCAACCAAGACAAATATATAAAAATAACTTTTTCTTAATATATTAAAATGCAATCATCTACCAACAAAAACAAAAGACACAAAACACTATTGTCTCTTAATACATTATCTATGAAAAGGGAATTTGACGCTCTTTTAAATCTGCAAAATCATCTATGACTGAATTCAAACTAAACGTCAAAGCTATATAGTTTTCAATGAATGGCATCAGAGAGTCCGTCAAAAAATCATTTCCATTTTGTTACGAAGGTTAGTTTTGACAACTTTTATAGTTGAAAATGCTTGCTCTATAGTTGCAGTAAAAATCGGAAGAGTAAGCACAAGTCTCACCATTCTATAAATAAGTTTATAGTGTTCTGAGTTTGTAGTTCTCACTAATCATTGACACAACTTGGATAAAACTTTTTAGTTTTTTGAACTCTGGATCTTGGACTACATTATGCTTATAATGATAAAAGTCCTTCTCCAACACTTGTTTGTTATAATCTGTGAAATCTTGTAAATAGAACTTCTTTACCAACAAACAAAGATCACTAATTCTGAAAGAATTTAATGCCTCTCGAGGTTCTAAAGCTGAGTTAAGCCTAAGTAACTCCATTGCATCCTCATAAAACCTATGATTTAGTTCCTATAGTTGAGAATCTATTGCAGCATAAAAAAGTTAACTAGATAATGATGCTCAATTGTAAAGTCATTTTGCTGTTTATGAGCGTGGCCTCGCCTCCCAACATAACAAGCATTCATATCTGGGACATCAATGTAATGCTTCTCACAAAATAATATCACAGTGGCAAGTAAGCCATCCCATCCATCATCTCTAAATTTTTGGATAAGTGCTTTAGTAGATGAAACTAAATACATGACATTTAAAATGTCTTGAGATTGGCTTTGCAAAGCTTGACAAAGTTTATCAATCATTTCCATAGTTTCCTTCTCAAGATGCAAGATGAAGACAAATTCAAATGAATTTAAACTATCATAAGCTGACTCTACTTCTGCCCGATGTTCACCATCACTTGCATCTTGAATTATATTTAGTAAAACTTCACATGTTGGAGTAAACATCCTTAATAAGCTAGAAATTGATCTAAAATGTAAACTCCGACGTGTTTTTATAGGTCGTTGTAAAGTGCCAATTTTATTAGGTCCACTTCCAGTCTCAAACTCTTCAAGATCAATCAAACGTGCGATTTCATTAGCATTGGCAACTTTCAATTGCTTATTACACTTGCATGAAGCATTAATAGTTTTGATCACCGAAATCAATTTTAGAAAAAACCCACTAATGGAGACAACTTGTTTTGATGCTCTTACTAATGCCAATTGTAAGCGATGTGCATAACAATGAATGTAGTAAGCATACGAGCAATCATTCAAAATCAAAGCTTGTAATCCATTCCACATACCTCGCATGTTGCTTGCTCCATTATATCCTTGCCTTCGAATATTTTGTATATCTAAAAAATGTTGAGATAACAAAAAATATATCCATTTCTTTAGAGTCAAAGCCGCAGTGTCAACAACATGAACAAGCCCAAAAAAAAGTTCTTTCACAAAACCTTCTATATCAACATATCTAAAAACCATAATCATTTGCTCTTTCATGGACTCATCATGAGCTTCATCAACCATTATGCAAAACTTTGCATCACCAATTTCTTCCCAAATTGCCTTCTTCACTTTGACTGAGTAAACATGTAGAATTTCCTTTTGAATCCTAGGTGATGTGTAGGTTGCATTTTTGAGACTTTTTTTTTCTATTATTTCAGCAACCTTCTCATTCCAAAAAATCACAATATCCAATGTTTCAAGAAAGTTCCCACAATTAGATGAACTAAAGCTTTCATCTCGACCTCAAAAGATATAGCTTGAAAGGCAATATGTCGGGCAATATAAATTGAGGCCTTCAATTGCAACCGATTATTTGCAATTTGTTCTTTAGTGAAATGATCAATCACCTTTTGTAAATGCTGTGATTGGTTCATCAAATCCTTACACATTTACTCTGCAACGATATGAGCCGAGTTAGGATCTTTCCTTATATGACTTTGAAAATAACAATTTTTGCCCCCAACTTTTTCCAATTTCTAAATCCACCAATGGTGAATGCATTTTGTCCCACAAGCCCATTTGGCTTATGAAAGATAAAGCAGGGTAGACAATAAGCTGCATTTTTTGTTGGAGAATATTCAAGCCATGTTGAATGGTGAGTCACTAATCAATTATAGACTGTCTATAATTGATTAGTTATATTGTGAATCAAACTCGAATTCAAGCTAATGAGACTTGCAAAAATGGACATGGGACAAACTCCAAATTCAAGAATAGGAACAAAACAATCAGGTATTTGTTAACCAATTTTTTGCATGCAACATAGGGTCTTGTTAATTAAGTCCACAGAAAAATAGTAAAGAAATTGTTTTTAGAGGGGTGATTGGCAGAGAGAGAAACAAATCAAAGCTTAAAAAAAGAAAACAGCCAAGCACTGAATTACAATGTGAAATCAAGGTGACCTAATTTTGCTCTAATTGGGTTAGATAAAGGTCGAGAAAAACAGCTGAGAAAAGGAGATTGAATATTGATCATAATAAGAGAGGGATACAATGAGAAGGGTGAAGAAGAAGGGGAAAAAGAGAGAGAAAGAGGAAAAGTAAGCATGCCTCAAAGAACAATACCAAAACCACCACACGGTTAACAAAGATTACCAATGATGGAAGTTGTAGAAAGCAATTGTTGAAGCAAAAGTTATTTGCGTATGGGGTTTTAGGGTTTTTAGAGACGAAATCTAGTAATTAGGTTTTTCTAAAGGTTCTTGTAGTAATTACTAATTAGTTAAAAAATTAAATAAATAAAAACTAAAAAAATGATGTGTAAAATTGAGAGTTTGCTAAAGTTTATGTGGCAAAATATTTGAAGGTCAACAGATAGTCAAACGTCTTTGGTTTTATAATATATATATATATAGATGGGTCTTCACCTATTAATATAACCAGTATGGAAATCGTTCTTACGCACGAAATTGATGAATTGTAGTAGTGCTATTGATGTTAGCTTGGGTTATTAAACATATATGACTTAGTTTGACCATGGCATTTGGAGGTACCGAAATAGTTTTTTTTTTTTTTTTTTTTTTTTTTTTTGCAATTTTCATGATATTAGCTATGCCAAATTTCTCGTTACATTGCTATTACATATATAATTTTGAAAATCACTATTGGATATTACATATACAATATCAATTCACAATTATTGTTTGTGAAATTCTACTAAATACAACACAAAATAAAATAATAAATTGGTCAAATAGTATCTCCTAAATTAAATGGGGATAGGTGTATAGGATCGTTCAGCTCAATTACATCTTGTTATGTTCAATATCTTTGCTTACAAATTATTTGAATAGCAATAATATGAAAAATATGCTCATTAGTACAGAGAAAAAATAACAGCAAAAATCTAAACAATTTAATTTGTATGAAAAACTAACAAAAGAAAAATCCAATTTTGATTCTCATTGAATTTTTTCTAAACTTTGGTTTATATATATATATATATATATATACACATATATATACACACACACACACACAAACATATATATATATATATATATATATATATATAAAACCTAATTAGTAATAGACCGAACATAGTCATGGTTAATTAAATAAGTGACTTATAAATTTGAATTGATTTTAGTTACATGATTAGGGTTTTTTTTATATGGTTTTTTTGTATTAGACTCCTCATTTTCTACACTAAATTAATTCATTTGACACGAAATTAAAAAACTTAGATTCGATGGGACACATGACGCAAAATTAAAATCTAATTAAAATCCAATTTTTACACTGAATTAACTCACTTGGCACAAAAATTTAAAATTTAGATTATATAGGACACATGACGCAAAATTAGACTCTAATTGAATTCAAATTTGAAACCTAATTGGATTTTCTCTCAGCTTTACCTATTAAGGCTAGATTTTAATTTTATATCTTTGATCCATATGGTGGATGTTTTAGTAAATGTTTTTTTGAGTGACCCTATTAATACAATAGGTCTTTGAGGCTAGATTTTAATTTTATCGCTTTGATCCATATGGTGAATGTTTTAGTAAAATTTTTTTTTTTGAGTGAATATATTTTGGTATTTGTAATTATGTATACGTAAATCAAATAATGGATTACATGTTTTCTAAAAAAAAAAAAAAAGAGAGGATTAAATGGGCAAGTTGAAGATTAAATGAGTTGGGTGGGTAACAAGTATTTAATATTTAGTTAAACGTGTAATAAATGAGTAATTGGGTAATTGCTTTATGACCCAACCCACTCAATTGTTACCCCTAATATAATGTAATTTTGACAAATTCTGTGATTAGCAAGGATTAATTATCTTAGATGTGGGCACAACGGTTTGGCTAGTTATTACTTCAAGATTCGAAATTGTTCATATTTAGAGCACTCATATCAGTGAAATTTGTGAAAATTGTCCATGCTTAACAATGACTTACATTAATGAGTGTATAATTGTTTAAATTTACAAATTTATTAAAGCATAATTTACATTGACATTTAGTTTTTCATTTTTTTACGTATCTCGAGTATAAAAGAGGAGAGTGAATAATGATGATTGTGTATAAAAGAAAATTAAAAAAAAAATATATTTTAATAAAATATAATATAAAATTAATAATTTTTGAAAAATAAATATGTAAAAAAAAAGATTTTGTGTTAAAATAAACAAATTTTTGGACAAATGCTATTATTCGACAATATACATGTAATTAGTAGTCAATCTTTGCCTTCAAACAGCCTGGCTTGGAATCACTGACACACACAATGACAATACATGTAATATTAGTCAATCTTTGCCTTCCAGCAGCCGGCTTGGAACCACTAATACACGTACAACCGATAATGTTGTTATCAACAAGACCCACGAGTCCATGTCTCACTCGATAACATATTCATAATTCAGTGGGCTCTCTTTTTCCAAACTAATATTTCACACCTAGAAGCTTAAAATCTACCTGTTAGTGCCATATATTTGCCACTTTACCAAGCCATGGGCGGACGATTTATTCTGAGGTGCTTGTAACATTAAAATTAAATTTTTTTTTTAAATTTTTTTAAAATTATCATAATTTAAAATTATAAAATATTATATAACATTATTTTAATCTCATCATCTACTTAAATAATATAATGTCATATTTTTATATTAAAATTACATTAACATAAAATTACAATAACATAATATTATAATCTTAATTTAAGATCATGATATAATATAATGTCATAGCAAACTAAACACATTATTTTTACATCTATTGTCCTTCATTTCACAAATTACAGTTCACGATAATAATGCTAAGTTAAAAGGTAGAAAAAAGGCGTCACATCAAGTAGGTAAACATCATATTTCTCTCCTTTTTTTTTTTTTTAATCCATTATTATCCTTTCTTATCTTAATGATGATTTGAGTCGGATATATGCGTTTAACATAATCAAAGTCGAAGGGACCACCCGTGCCCAAAGTCATTGATAAACATTACTGCATTATTGTCCTTCTGATTCCTAGTCCCATCTTATCCTTTCGATGTGGGTCCATATCGTGTATATTCATTAGATTCCCTTTTAAAAAATGCAGCATCAAGACAATCCTTTTACTAAAAAATTATTAAATTATACAATATAATAAACCCACAAGGATAAACATCACTTCCTCACTATGATATGCAGTACTCAGAGATCTGATTACATTTGAAAAGAACATCCACTTGATAGGATTTATTTTATTAATAAGAAAAGTAGCTGCTGATCATGGTCGTCATCATCTTCATGATCATCATCATCATCTTCTTCTAAGGAAGATACTACTTACAAAATTCAATTACCGTGACACCATTTCTACAACATAGAGGCTTACATTACTCACACAAAGCTTACATATATTAATAGTCAGCTAGCTCATCAGAAACCAAGCCTAGTTAGGACACGTACTCACATTACTATGAAAACGAAAACGACACGTCCAACACTAGGAAACAAAACGAAACAAAACAAAACAAAACAAAAGCGCTATATACATGTAATGCAAGCCTCGATCGGTAATTTGCCACCTCCTCAGCGATGCTCGCTCTTGGTCTCACCACTGTAAAGCCTGTGAACACAAACAACCCACTTCATATTAGTAATCATTCAAATCAAACCCAGATGGCCATTTCAAGCCCTCTAATCATAAAAAGATCGACATAAAATTCTCTCCTCACCGCGAGGAGCATGTATCTCATCTATCGTATATATAGATCTTCCATTTCTAGATGTAGGATACATATATAAGATATATGAGAGAATTAGATCTGGTGGATAAACAGCCAGATCATCGCTCTGCCAAGTAGCATGCAAATATTGGCATATGCAAGTGTTATGTAGACTACGTACCAGTCATAGACAGTGGGAGAGTTAGGCTGTGGCTTGTCAAAGTACTGATTACCAATTCTCTTAGTGGCAAGGTTACTACCTGGGTGGAACACGCTCCTCCAAACGTTTTCCTTACGGACCGATGCTGGAGTTGTTGGTGTCACTGGTATAGCCGGGCTTGCTGGCATGGACAACGACCTCTGGAACTTGCTCCCCTCTCCAATATCCACATCTAACGCCATGCAATCAAATAATATATGTAAGCACAAAACTTCCATGATCATATACATAACATCAAAGCACATACTTTTGTCAAGGAGAAACTTGTAATTCAAGTGACAGTTTTTTAATTTTTCAATACGTTCAGGTTAAATTTCTCCTTTCTCAACTAATGAATTTTCTTTAATATATATATATATATATATATATATATATATATACCTGGGGCTGGGATGTTGATGGGCTTGGTGGAGATCTTCCTAAACTTGCCAAGGCCACGTTCAGGCTGAGGTCCAGCCACAACATCATCCCAAAGCTTCTCTAGCAGAACCATCTCTCTCTTTGCTTTCTCTCTTTTTTTGTTTGTTTGTAATGGATCAGCTTCTTCTAACTTGTATAGGAGTTAGTGTTACATATATAGAGAAAGTTGATGCATAAATATCTCTTTACCCTCAATTAAAAATTGCAATATTTAGATGGATTTTTCTACTAGTTCCAAGTGTCTTTAATATTTGTTAATTTGTAATAAAACTGTGGGGTTCACAATTATACAAACAAATTGAAATTATGTGTCACTGGCAGAGGGAAAATGATGAGTGGAAATAGAGGGAAAGGGTGGATAAGGATGAAGACTAGGCATCATATGCGGGGTCCGCTAAATAATATCTCTTCAAGATTAGATTGGAGTTGGTTGGGGATTGTTTTCCAAGTGTACCCCTGTGATTAGACAATTGTTTTGTCCTATTCCTCAGAGCAACATGGCGTCTACCTTAATGGCAGACACGTGCTGTGGATTGTGACAAATTGGGCCCCCTCACCTTGATCAAGGGATACTAATTCTAACCGACAGTATAAAATGCGAAAAATGTAAGCTACACGTAAAATTACATAATTTTTTTTAATACAAATGACTGCATTGTGAGTTGCAAGGGGTAGAGAAAATGTTGTGAGTATATGTATCACTCCAAACTTATTATGTGATGAGCGGGGCAAAAATTATCTAAACTTTTGTGAATGCTAGTAAAATGCTCAATGATAGAGTAATTTGTACTATTTTTTTTAAGAAACAAAAATACAAATAGGAGAGTGACTTGTACTACTTATTAATAAATGATAGTTATTAATAAATGATAGTTATCTTATCCTATCTAATTTAATCTTATCTAATCTTCTAATACTATATATAGTTACAAAAACTTAACCCGAGGATTTATCGTTTGCTTTTTTTTTTGATGAGTAAGAAGGGGGTGAGGGCAATCATGTGTGACTCACTTCTTTGGGTGTGACAAAAGGAGCATGCTCCTGTTAGAAAATATTGGACTAAGCCATAGTTACTGTGACTGGGGTGCCACAGACCTCACCTTAGCACCACAAGAGAGCTAGCAGTAAGGCGCAATGCATGAGTTCTCCCACCTCCCATCCCTAGTACCCGCTAGGGTTCGAATGAGAGATCATTATGCATGTGCACGAGATCCTTACCGCTAGGCCACCCCTCCTGGGGTAGGATTTATCGTTTGCTTAAATGGGAAATTCTATAGTACTATTTTTTTGGGCTATGGTACCCACAAGTAGTCAATATGTTATAAAAGGTTACTAAAACATCATATTTGATAGTTTCAATGTTACAATAAGCAATAAGAAATATTACATATGACTATACTATTGTCATATTCGGTGGTTCTTTTATTTTATTTTATTTTATTTTATATTGTATAGTGCCAATTTCACATTGGGTAGTACCAACAACACAAATGATTATACCATTGTCACATTCAGTGATTCCCTTATTTTTTAGTCATATTGAATGGTTTCATTGTCAAATTAGACAATACCAATATCACATATAATTGTACTTTCATCACATTCAATAATTTTCTTATTTTTTATTCACATATGATGGTTCTAATATCACATTAGGCAATACCATCACTTATGATTGTACTATTATTATATCCGGTGGTTCTCTTATTTTTTTAGTTACATTGGGCAGTATCATCATTACATATGACCGTACCATTGTCACATTTAGTAGTTTTTTTTAGTCACATGGATGGTTCCAATGTCACATTGGGCAACATTGTATATGATAGTACCATTGTCACATTTTGCGATTTTCTTACTTTTTAGTCAAACTAGATGGTTCCAACACCACATTGGGCAGTACCAACATCATATATGACTATACCATTGTCACATTCTATAATTTCCTAATTTTTTTTAGTCATAATGGATGATTCCTTCCATTCAAAACTCGGTTAGTAAAATTTTAAAAGATCTAATGAAATTTTTATTATTTACATTAAGTATTTTTTATTTTTATTTTTTCATAATCAATCTTAATCTTTTCATTCAAATTAAATGGTACTCACGGTACATTGGATAATACAAATATCACATACGATAATACTTATGTCACATTTGATGGTCCCCTTATATTTTTTGTCATATTCAATGGTACCGACATTGCAATTGATAGTACTAATTTATTATCTACGACACATTAGATGGTCCCCTTATAATGCAAGATAGAAGATTATAGTGTATTGGTTTGTAAGTCACATTACCATCAAATTCCATTCCAAGAACCTAATATTGTAATACTTGTTTTTTTTTAGTAATAATTAAAATTTCAACAGTAAATTGTCCCAATATAGTCACAAACTTTAAAAATAACAAAAATACTATGGTAATTAAGGATGTCAAAAAATAGTCCAAAAATCTATGAAATGAGAAAATACCACAAAGCTTGGAATATGACCAAAATTATCTCTTTAACTTATAAAATGATTAAAATACCACTCAAAAACTTTTAAAATGACCGACATATAATTGAAACCTCAAAGTAAGCAAAAGACTAAAGTATATATTTAAACTTCAAAATGACTAAACTACTTCCAAGTACTTTGAAAAGTATCATAATGGTATAAGAACAATTAAATTTGGTCATTTTATAGTGATATTCTGGTTTATTAATATTAATATTATATATTTTTAATGATCGTAAGAATATTTTAGTCGTGTTAGAGGTTTCAGGGACAATTTGGTGATTTTTGACATCCTAATGGTTTTTTAATCATTTTATATTTCAGTGGTATTTTCCATCAGAAAACATTTGACAACGAAACAAATGGTTCCTTAGGCTGTTTTGGTTCGATGAAAATTGATTTTTGGAAAATATTTTATGCATTTATGGGTGTTTAGGGAGGCAAAAACTGTTGGTCAATTGGAAATTATTTTTTGGTTGACCATAAAATAAAGACACTTGTGGCAGAAATTGATTTATACTTTCATTTTCCGTCTTACCCAAAACTTATAAACCGAACTTCCACCCCTCACTATTTGCCACCTAACCACCATCACCAAACTAAAGTCCCTGGTCTCTGGTGGTGTAGACACCTCATTTTGTACCACTTACGACTTGAGCCCCCGTTCCCCAATGACAACATCTCTTGGAGGCCTATAATTGATTTAAGGCCCAATCTCATTAACTTTGACTTGAAGGATGATTTTGGTGAAGAAAATGTGCCAGGCAAACCCTAAGCATGTGTACGCATACACGCCTATGCACACGCATGCCATTAAGTATGTTTATGCGTACGTGCACGCATGGCCCAAGTATGCGTATGCATGTAGGGTTCCATAATACCTGCAAGGAAAGTTTTTGGATATAAATTTGTATAGATTGAATCCCACATTGTTTGGGAGCCGTCCTACACCCCTTTATGATCACTATAAAAAGACCCCAAAGACTCAACTAAACATGGCGAATTCACTAGAAAATAGTGAATCAAAAAGGGTGTTTATACGAAAACATCCTCAAGTTAAAGTAAACTTGGTTGGGACCTATTTTGATTTTGACCTTTGAGTTTTAAGCTTACTAACCTTCTTGGTTTTATTCTTGATTAGATTCACTAAGAGGAACAGTCAAATCAAAGCTCTAAAGAGTTCTAGTGTTAGAGGTAAAGGTTCAAAATTTGTCTCTTTCATTCTTGTTTGTTATTTGGTTTTCCTTATTTTTTAATGCTTTGATATATTTGTTGTTAGCTTAGGTTTACTCTTATGTTAGTATAAAAGCATGATAGGCTAGAAGTGCGTTTTATTTGTTGTTTACTTTCTGTTTCCGAGTCTGTGTTTCTGAGCGTGTATGCGTGTGCATGCATACGCATACTAGTTTGCATGTGTACACATGCACGTGGGATGCATACACGTACCCTGTGCGTGCACATGCATGCTGGCTTCCAAAAACCCAGATTTAAGATTATTCTTTTTAAAAAAAAAATCTATTTCACTTAATTGCTTTCACATGTTTAGTCTCTGTTTAGTTTAGTTTTGCGTGTTTAGATATTTAGATTAGTAGAATAACATGTTTCACCTTGTTTATTAGATTAAAGATTAGGGTTTCACATGATTGGATAATAACATGAACATGAACATGCATTGATGCATAGGTGCTGTTATGCAATGAAGGAAATGAGGTAAGTCATGCATAATTATATGGACTTGCATTTAATTTGGATGATGAGCATGCTTGTTTGATAAACATGATGAATATGCCTGATTGACAAACATGATGAGTATTCTTGATGCTATTACCTCTTTGATATTACTGCCTTGTGATATACTTGCTGCCCTTGGACATATGTGTGTTAGATGAGTGGTAGGGTTTTATGCCATGAGATGCGATTGGATGCACTACAATAAAATGTATTTTTAGTGACGAAAAAATTCGTCACTAAAAGTCCAATTTTTCATCACTAAGAACCTTTAGTGATGAAATTGAACTTTTAGTGACGAAACTCATTTCGTCCCTGAAACCCCGTCACTAAAAGTCCTGGTGACGAAAAATTTCGTCACTAAAAGTCCAATTTGTTTAAAAAAAGAACTTTTAGCGATGAATTTGTTTCGTCGCTAAATGTTTTCCTCACTAAAAAACACTATTCAGTGACGAAATATTTCGTCACTAAAAACACCTTAGTTTATTAAATCATATTTAGTGACGAATAATTTCATCACTAAAACTATGTTTGGGTACATATAGTGACGAAAAAGTTTGTCACTAAAACTATTTTTAAGAAAATCTAGGCACATATAGCGACGAAAATTTTCGTCACTAAAACCATTTCTTACAAAATTTTGCTACATTTAGCGACGAAATATTTAGTCACTAAAACAATTTTTTGTTGCTATATTTGTGACGAAAAAATTCGTCACTAAAACTTATTTTCTGTTTTTATTTTTTTCATGGCTTTGATATTAACTTGTAACCTGTCATTACATTATTAAAACCTCACATTTGAATAACACATTTATTTCAACAACACATTTATATATATAAGAAAAAGATCTATACATTCCACAAGTAAAAAATAAAACAAGTATCCAATTCAAACTATTTTCATACAATAATTGTTTGCAACACATACAATAACTCAAGATGTTTTATAACAATACAAAAAGGGTAGTATAATATAATTAGAACTAATGGAAGATATTCTTATATGTCTTCAAGTAATGCCAAAAGTAAATCCTCTAAAAGCTACTAATAAGAAATCTGCACAAATATAAAAACAATACTACATTAAAATCGTAAAGTAAAAACATTAACTATGTTATAAGAAACATTTTTAACAATGCATTAAGAGTAGCGACACCAATGAATTAAAATTACAACTCTTAATGTATAAGTTGTAAAGAGCAAATATAGATTTTCAAGTGTAATATAATACAATTAGTTTCAAATAATGCATTAAAAAAAGTAGTCACACCATGCAGTGTGGGTCAATTGCTAAAATTAAGTACTAACCAAAAATTGTTTTAACTTGAACTTGAATCACCCCCATAGGTAAGAGCGTCATCATAACCCTTACTCCTCAAAAAATTAAAAATATTCTTTTAGACCTCTTCTTGCTTAGCTCGTGCTTTTTGGTCCCTAGCTCGCTCCTCTTGGTCCCTAGCTCGCTCTTCTTAGTCCCTAACTCTTGCTTCTTTGAGCTCAATTATTCTAATATCCAATTCATGAATGCACAACTCATGCTATCTCATTCATGAATGCACAAGTCTATATTAATACTTAAACAAATATACATTACACACTCAAACACTCCCAATATGAATTTAAACCACCTTATAACACCATGTCGCTAAAAACTTACACATTTAGTGACGAATTATTTCGTCACTGTAGATTAAATCATTTTCGCGCCCACAATTTTGGTCCGCGCCCTCAATTCAACACACCATACAGCGACGAAACCTAGATTTCGTCACTAAAAATTATCAATTTTTTTATAATTAGCGACGAAATCTAGTTTTCGTCGCTAAAAATTATCAATTTTTTTATAATTAGCGACGAAATCTAAATTTCGTCACTATAGGTTATCTTTTTGTGACGAAAAAAAATTTCCTCACTAAATTTCGCCACTGAAAATACATTTTGTTATAGTGATGATATGCCATGTTGATTGCTTTAGGTGTATGTTAGAGTGTGTGTGTGAGTGTAGAAAACATGTTAGAGGACCCTTTAATGGGAATAGAATTTGAAATACAATAAATGGAGGCCGACCCATGGGTCGGGTGGGTTTGGGTGCCTAACACCTTCGTATTCCCATACCTAAACTTCGGATATATGCTTTGGTAATATCAATCCTTTACATAAGTGCACTATACATATGGTTCCTAGACCTAATCTAGATGGCGACTCCATTTACACCCTTCGTCTAGTTTTCCCTAGGCCGAGGCGTACTTCCCACAATAAAACCACTTGTCGCGGGTGCTTGAGCCCACAAGGCCAACCACCATCGCCGTTAGCCGGTGGCTACTAACACCGCTAGTCCCTCGTTCACAATTTAATATTTTTTATTTTATTATATATGTGTTTGGGATATGAGAAAATGTGAGAAAATAGTAGAGAATATGTTTTCCATATCATTTTTAGGAATGTAGCCAAGTACTGAAAAATGTTTATTAGACTATTTTCAGGAACATAACCAAACACTTGAAAATAATTTATTTTTTGGAAAACATTTTCACCTAAAAATATTTTACAATCAGAAAATATTTCTTGTCAAATAAAACACAATCTTAGTCACAATGGATGGTACCAACTTCACATTGGATGATACCAACGTCTCAAATGGAAATACCAATGTCCATATGTAAGCAAGTGTACAAATTTCATAGTCTTAAACAATCTATAGTGCTAGAAAGTCATCGCAACTCCAAAAGAAATAATTTTTTTTATGATGTTTTAGATTTTTTTTTCATCACTCCTCACAAACCTGATTGCAACCCACATATCAGGAAACTGCATCCATTGTGATCATTATCAATAGAAAGAACAATCATAATTGATCAAGAGATTCCAAACAATCATGCATAAAATTATCTTAGGTTAATTTTGATTGGTCCTTACAAGATTAATTCAAATTTAATTCTATGATTCAGACTCAATAGAATTTGATCAATCATATTTTTTAACTTAGTGATAAGCATAAGATAATTTGTAAAAGATTGTCTATTTGTTTATATATATTTTAACATGTTAGAGGGAATAACTTAGAGGTAAGTTACATGCATTTTAACCAACGACACCTTCGTTTGAGCCTTTGTGCTGAACTCTTATGGTTAATTTATTTTTAATAAAAAATTGACACGTTTAAAATTCCCTTTCAAAAACAATAAACAATAACCCTAGCATCTTTTCTGTCTTTACTCTCCACTCTCCAGCGCCAACCAATCTCCCAGGGTTTATAAAAAAAAAAAAAAAGTACTATACGTTCACAATGATGAACACATAGTACCTAAAATAAATACAATCAAATCAAATAAAGAAACTAACTTGAGACTAAAAATCAAAAATCAAAGTACAATTCATAAAGAAATAGTCTATTAGGCTCATATTTTTGCTATATTCTTCAAGTTAGATCATCGTATTGCTGGTTTTTAAAGAAATTTATTCACTTAATTCAAAAAAAAAAAAAAGATCCCTTCAAAAACAATGAACTAACTCTAGCATCTTTTTCTATCTCTACTCTCCGTTCTCCAACGCCAACCCACTTTTCTAGGGTTTATTAATAAATAAAAAAGTATTCTACGTTCACGATGATGAACACATGGTACCTAAAACGAATACAACCAAATTAAATAGAGAGACTAGCTTGAGAAAAAAAAAAAAATTGAAGTACAATGTGTGATTCCCTAAGCTCGAGACCAATCAAACAAAGTATTGATATGTAAGAACTTTAGTTAGTCAATATTCTATCAAGTCCATATTTCCATTATCTTCTTCAAGTAAGATCACCGTATTGCTGGCTTTTAAAGAAATTTATTCATTTAATTCTTAAGAAAGAAAGGGAAAAAAATTCTATATCATTTGGCTCTTGTAATAAATACATAAAAGAGAATTGAGCAAAAAAGTAACATAAAAGCACAGAACAATATACATAGGTGAACTTCAATCTTGTGAACAACGTGTGGCATGAGATTCCTACTAATAGTACATTTACCAATGGTGGAATGTCAAAATACAAGGAAAACACCACAATTTGGCACAATTTAGCACCTTTCATCTATATATATATATATATATATATATATTTAAAAAAATAAAATCAGCTACCAATTGTTTTTGTTTCAGTATTAGGACCATCCATCTCCGCAGCTATATACTGATTGTCTAGGCTTCTATGTGGCACTTGGCCAAAACTTACACACCAAATTTCTACTTTCAATAACTCAGGGGATTCTAGCCTTTTGCCCTTATTATGCCCCTGTTTCGATACTCGACCACCTAATAATTGAGTTACTTAAGTAACTCGACTATTACGAAGCCGAGTTCTAGGCAGGTTCTTGCCACACTGGCAATCCAAATTGGCTTTTGGGCAATAAAATATTATGGAGTACTATTCATTATTCGGCAATAGGGAAACCGAGTTACTGACAGGATTTCAAATCACCTATTTGCACATGAAGATGAACTCGATGAATGGGAAATCGAGTTATTAACTTTACTTGGCTCTAGTATAATCGAGTTGTTCTGCTATTTACTTACCTCCTACATAGATCAGCTTCTTGTGCAACATTACATTATATTATCCTCATCATTTTCAGATCAATTTCTCCTCATTTTCTGAATTTTCTGCTGGAAGTTGGTGTTATCTCTCTATCATCTCAGGTGAGGAACTCAGTTTCTTCTTTGAAATACTTAGAGAATTTTATTGTGTAGGTACAAGTAGTTGTAAATATTATAAAAGTTTACCAGCCATAATGTATGTTTTTATTAGAGAAGAATTTTCATTTAATAGGTTGCATTACTTGTACTTTGGTATTGTCTTGAATGAGTGTTATGCGAGTAGATTAGGGTTATATTAGTTGTTTGGTGACATAAGAAATGTACAATAATCTATAAAAACGGTGATGAGTGTTATGTGTGTTCATTGGGTTATATTGGGCCTTTGCTGGTGTAAATTTCATCGACAAAAAATGAAAATCTTTAGATTTGCTAAAACTAATGAACAGTTAATCTTAGATTTACAAAAGTTGAATGTACATACTCATCATTGGTCAGACATTAACAACAACATTTTGTATTGCACACAACGTGTAGACATTAACAACAACGTCTAATGTTTATGGTCAAATATGAGTATTAGTATTTCATTTTGAGCATGTAATAGTACACAAATTTATGAATGTCTTTGTCGTGTACCATCTGATGCAACATTACATTATTTACCAATAGTTGATGCGCACTGTTAACTTGATCATTTGATGTTATTGTATTTAGTGTCAATGTCTGGTTTTGGCAACCCACAACTCTATAGGCCTCACAATGTGTTCACTACTATGGGTCATTGCTGGGTATTGGAAGATGAGTTCAGCTATCCAATCAATCCAAATCTATGAAATAGTGGTTACATTCACAATACCATGAGACAGGAGTGGGCTTGGTTATTTCGTGAACAGCAAATGTTTTATGATGAGTTGGTTGGTTATAAGTTGCCAATGCCTCGGCGACTCGCATCGCAGATGCCCAGAGACACGATCAACGAACTTTGTAAAGCATTGAACTGCATAAGAGAAGAAAATAATCGAATGAAGATATGTCTTAATCGATATCGGACCCAAGTCGAGATTTGAGAGTCAGTAGAGGGAGGGTGGTACGAGCACGCATAATTCATGAAATCACTTCTTGTTGATCCCATTTATTAGTCAGATGTGGAGATGTCAGATGAAGAGTAATCGTGTCGTGGTGTAATTAGACTTTGTTGGAGAACTATTTTGCTTAACTATGTTTTATATGTATGTGTGTCACTGTTGTTGCATTTGTACTATGTAAACATTATTATTGATTGTGAGGAGCATGCACGTTATTCATAATCTAGATTATTTTCACATAACGCATATAAGTTAAATATTCCCACACATGATGTTTTTCAATAAGCACGTACAACATAACACAAAAAACTTAAAATAAATTACACGATGCCACCAATATGCATGCATTGCATATTGAACACTAACGCTACTAACATTATTAACTTAACCCTAGACATAACACACACACACACACACACACACACACACACACACACACACACACACACACACACACACACACCATATAGGCATTCACTCAGACAAGTAATCCTCGTAGTTGAGGACATTATTACGTTCCGCCGGAATGAGTTGCCTGTTGGCTGCGGCTGCTGCACCTACGGCATAACACAGAAAACTTAAATATTCTTACACGATGCCACCAATATGCATGCATTGCATATCGAACACTAACACTACTAACATTATTAACTTAACCAGTAGACATAAAACACACACCACATAGGCATATATTTTGACAGGTAGTCCTCGTAGTTAAGGACATTATAACATTCCGCCGGAGTGAGTTGCTTGTTTGTTGCGGCAGTGTGAGCGAGATATGATCGAAAAGAGGTGCTTCAAGTCGCATAAGATCATCGTGCAGAGCGTTGGACTCGTTCACGTGAAAGTCCCACTCCCGCCGTAGTCCAGCATAGTATTCCCTCTCGTCGGAATCTCTCTCCCTCCTATAGTTATTTAGAAAACGAGGTAGCATCCAATTGCGCATTGACATTGGAAAATGTGACTTCAGATCAGTATGTGTAGATGTTTTGCAAGGGTAGATGTAAATGGGACTTTGGTATGTGTAGATGTTTTACAAGGGTAGATGTAAATGAGACTTTATATAGGAGTTTTGCAAGGGCAAGAATTCACGTGGATGTGACTATATGTAAGGGTAAGTATTCACGTGAATAAAGATGATATGACTCGACAGTTTCTTCTTCAGGGAGGTGTTAAGGAGCACATGCAAAACTGCAAACATGACTTAGCTATACAGTGGCGTCTGTTGGTGCATGTGGCTCGTTGAGGCAGCTGTTTGATATGGCTATAGCTTGTGCTACAGCAGCGAGCTAGTGATGTGTACTGCAAAGGAGGTTGCATATTTATTTACGTGAAGACTATTCAACATTCCTGTGCTTAATCTGACATGACTTGACGAGACAGTGCCGGGTTGTGTTAAATGTATCATAACTTTTCAGTGATGCTCTGCATCCTTGAAAATAGTGCATTGCAAAAGGTTGCATATTTGTGTATTGATGTGCGTGTAGGTGATATGACTGGACAGGGTTCAACAGTGTGAAGCTGTTGAGTAGCACTGCAAACATCAGTGTAGCAATGGTGGACAACTCACCCCCAAAATTGATGCATAAACTTTGAAGGGATGCTCTATGTTTTCATATGAGTGTGGATGGGTATTTGTGGTCAGGATTCAACAGTGCTAAGCTATTCACTGTAGCTACACTTATTGCTCCCTATGGTGGTATTTGGCAAGTGGGATTGAAGAAAGCTGATAACAACATTTGGTTTTATAATGGTTGGTAAGATTTCGTTGAATACCATTCTATCTGTTATGGTTATTTTTTAGTCTTCAGATATGAAGGAAATTCAAGCTTCCATGTACTTATATTTGATAAGACTGCCACTGAGATTCAATATCCACCCAGCAAGAACTGTAAATTTGAAGATCATCAGGTAGAAATAATAGACTTAGATGAAGATGATACAAACATATCCCTCAGATGATTTGCCTACAAAATATGAAGTTATAGAAAAATTTGTTACGAAAAAATTTTCGTGTACATAAAGAGGAAAAGAGAATGAGTGGTTAGTCTGGTTTAGATGAGTTTGTATGTAATGTATCTATATAAAGTAGTACACTAGCAGAACAAAAATACACGGATACAGGTATATGATACAGCGACTCACGGTGTCATATATATGACTTATCCATATTATTGAATCATATGTGTGGTTTGGATAAGTCTGTATGTATTGAATCTATTAAATTTTCGTACAAGTAATGTGCAAGAAATCTAAGTTGGGTAATGAGTGTTATGTGGGTAACATTTCAAATTACACAGACAGAATATTGGAAACATCAACATATCTAAGGTTTTTCCTACATTACAAAGCAGAGGACATTGTCTAACCAAAGCACAATAATGATATGTAGCAACAAAGAACAGCAGGGAAAAAATGAGCACGTGATTTCATATATACTTAGCCAATCCATTGAAAACATTGCAACATATTGACTTAGCAATGTAAGACATTACCAGTTTCATGTCACGCATGGTGAAAGGGAGTATTATCTTCAACAAATGTGAGTGTCTACACCTCGATGGTGATGGTCCTAGTTGGGTCCTACTCTAGTTCGGCGAGTCCTTGCTTTAGGAGCCATATGGTTTTTTTATGAAAGAGTGGTTGGTCTATATGGTTTGGATGATTCTGTATGTATTGAATCTATGAAATTTTCATATTAAATTTTCATATGTACCAACAAAGAATAGCAAGGAAAAAACGAGAAAATGATTTCATATAAAATTAGCCAAAATTAATGAATAGATAATCTTTAGATTTGCAAAAGTTAAACGTACATAATCATCATTTGTCAGACATTAACAACAACATTTTGTATTGCACATAATGTGTAGACATTAACAACAACGTCTAATGTTCGTAGGTAGAAATTTTTGGAAATCATCATTGCTTGAATCTGAGAAGTCTGAAATATCTCTTTCATCATCTAACGCAGTAATTTCATTAATAGACTTCGTGGCTCACTCTTGCGCCTTCCCTTTTAGATGCTTCCTAGCTTTTTGGATTGCGTAAAAACGGTCTAGTTGCCTTTGCATTTGATTGTTCTTTTGTTCAAGACGAGCAAGTATGTTGGCAGGTTCATCTCTCGGTAACTCGGCTGAGCGTGCCTTAGGAACTCGTAACTCGTGCCATCGACAATGCACCTCCAACTCACATCTCTTCTTGTATAGGGTTGACCATGGTGGTTTTGCTACGGTGAACTCTGTTGCAGTGGCATCTGTACTTAGTTTTGTAGGTTTGCCGACCATGATGTGCCCAACGCTTCCAAAGCTCTCGTACGTGTATATTAGCATATTAACGAAATCTCTCTTCTTTTCAACCCATTTCCCTCCATAGTGGTCTGTGTATGTCTATAGTTGTTGATCTGCTGGAACTTGTGATGATCCACATGTTGAAGTAGAACTAAACTTGTTTCACATTTTACGATTTGACGTTGATGCGTTGCAACTCATAGCTTAGTCAATCTACGAAGTTACTGGAGTAGAAAGATGATTTGGCATTGTGGTGCATTTATAACCTCATTCCATGGTCCAAGCATTACAATCTAAAGTTATTAGGGCTTGTCATGTCAATACAGGCTGGAAAAACACTATATGAACAGGATTTTAAATGTTCCCAATGTCATTTGTCTAGATTCATGTGGAAACAACACCAGTTTAAATATGAAATTGGTGTCTAATTTTCCTCCATCTGTCTAAATGTAACTACAGCTTCATTTTGTTCTGTACTCTTTATATTTAAATAAAACATGTGGAAGAAAATATTTATGCTTTTTTAAAAATTGCTTTCTCTCACTATATGTATCGACACCGAAATTAAAAAACATCCATATGAATGTTTGAAAAAATAGTCAAAATCCAGTCTGTTTTGAGTTAGCAATTGTTCAAATTTATCTATTTAATTGTAGAGCCAAACAAGTTGGTTCCAATAGCTACCAATTATATATTTGACATTCTAACTAAAACTTGATTTTGTTCTAGATTCTTTACATTTAAATAAAGCCTGGTAAAGAAATTATTTATGCTTTTTTAAAAAATTACTTCCTCTCATTAGTTGGTAATTAGTTTAGTTGTGCTCACTGTTGGCTCTGTACCCTTTTCTTTTAACTGGCCTCCTTCTCATGCCACATCTCTTGATTGATAAATTTAGTTGTGCTCACTGTTTTTTGAATTACTGTTTTCTCGAGTCTCTCATATAGGGTTTTAACGCATGATGTCTAAATAATTGCAGGCAAATATTTCATGTTGCAATTGTTACTAGTGGGGGAAACATCACCTCACAAGTAAGACCAAAAAACCCTTTCAAAGTGACAAAATTTTCAAAACTGCTCGTGGGAAACTTCTTTTTATTTTGTTATTCTCCAATTATTTGCAAAAACAATTATTTGTCTCATGAAAGAAAAAGATTTTGATTTTCATCCTTCCATGGTCCAAAACTTTTTCAATTTAACTCTGTCTATTTTTACATCAAATTGCTCAAGAAGAGTTAATATTAGTATATTTTCTAAAACCTTTACCATAAAAGAGTTTCTAGACAATTTTTCATTATAGATAATTTATTTGAAAACTTGATTTAATTAAAAAAAAAAAAAAACACTCTATGATCGGATCTAAAGGTTAGGTTGGGAGATAGATAATTTTTTTTCCAATAATTTTAGTATCTTTTGGTATTTCTTTTTCACCGTTTATCTGCTGATGACAATGGGTAAATCCTTTATTAGAATTGATTGAATATGCACATATTATAACTTTTGCAATTTTATTTTAATTATTATTATTTTATAAAAATGCATGTATAGAAATTTAATTATTAGATTTTGCTAATAATTGTTTATTTGATAATATGTTTTGGATGGTCGAAATTATAATTTCTACAAAGAAAATAACCTTAATAGATTATCAAAAAAAAAAAAAAAAATCCTAATATTGGTTCAATTAATCATTGTTATGTTTTATTAATTTTTTTTAGTTTACGTTTTTTTGTTGTTTAGGATTGTTCCTATATTAAATTTATGATTGTTCCTATAATAAATAAAAATATAATTACAAAATACATTTCTTATTATTAGATTAGTTTAAATTGTAAAAAAAATTAAATAAAACCATCATAAAAATAATTATCACGCGCAACGCGCGGGTTCACAGCTAGTTCAATATAAAAGTCATCACACATTGTGAATATGGTCATATTATCATCAAATTAAAACTATGTTTGCGGACCTTGAAGAGTACATATAATAATATACAAATACTTGAAAATCACATTAAATAACTTTCATATAATCTACGGAAGCTACAAAAACTACTCTCCCCCTTATGCTACAACCCCTACTTCCCCTATCTGTTATGTATTGCCAAAAGCAATCATCAAGAGTCAGAGGGTGGAGGAGGTGGAAAAGTACTCCTATACTCTAAAAAATCCACTCTCAAAGCAGCAACCTCAGCAATAAGCCCATCTAAAAGCTGTCCATGAGCTGCTTGAGTTGTCATAAAGGTCTCCATCATAGCACGAAGAGAGAGAGAGGAGGAGGAACAGTGGGCTCTAGTCTACAGCTACATTGTCAACATGTACCTCATCATCGCCATCATCAGCAACAGGATTTGTAGGATCAACAGGACTCTCCTCAGCATGAACATCTCCAGCGGTGGACAGTACTCGTGGTCTTTTTGATGAAACAACACTCGGTCCAACATTCTTCTTTTATGCACTCCGCTATTTGAGAAAGGTGGTTCCTATAGGGGTTGTGTTGTGGATCAACTCTAGGGAAGGAAAGTTTTCTAACTGTAAAAAGTTTAGAACCCTATAGATGAAAACTGGAAAGAATAGATCATGCTTCTTACACTTGCTCCTATGCGCCTCAGCAAGCGTTTGAATGAAAAGGGAAGGAAAACAAATGGAGGCATTAGTGACGAGGGCGTACAAAAAGAAACACCTTTCTATAGGAATAGTATGGACATGTGAGATGGGGAAGATGTTATGACAAGCTATCCTAAAGAAGATATAATTAAGCTCGGTTAACTCACTTGAGTTAATTCTTGGGTTAGATCCCCATGTCATTAATCTTCCGCAAAGAAGAGTCATAACATCAGATATAGGAGTACACTCTGAGTATGGGTAAGTAGGTCTACAAACACGAGGTACATTAAGGGCATCGGATACAACATTCTTAGTTATGACAAAACTTTGACCTCGAATCCAAGTACTTAGATTATCATCAGAACAAATATGGAGATTGGAATAGAACTCCCTAATCAGGGCAGCTAGAGGGGGTTGTAAATCTTTACACAAAGACAACCAGTTCCTACACTGTAGATTCATATGGACAGGAAGAGGTAATTCATCTAGATTGATTTGTCGTTTTGGCCAAATATTCCTATACTGAATTAAGTTCTCAAAGCTTTGCTCATTTGTAACTGTTTCAAACCTTATTTGATCAAACGTAATTGCAGGTTCAGATGAGGAGGCAGACACTCTTTTGGCTTTGGTGTTAATGGTTTTAGACTTCTTAGGAGCCATAACTAGGATCTATAGAGACGGAACGAAAGCACAACAAAAATCCAATATTCAGAATTGTGTTAGGGACACATAAACACAATGTACATATGCATGAGAAAAAGACAATATGATGCATGGATACAATTGGGACATGAATGAATGCATTTAAACTTGTCAATTTTCTGGAAATATACGAACATTGACGGGTGTAAAACCAGTGACTAACAATCCGTCAAACTTTAGACAGTGGTCAATTTCAGGTAATTATACCCAATTCAACAAAACTCCAAATTCCATGAAGAACAAGATTCGCGAATGAACCAACATGCATACTCAGATGTCAAAAATTTGAATATAAACGATAGAGAACATGTCACCAACATGCATACACAACCCATGAACCAGTTCAGATCAAAACTACTTGTATTCATCAAAATTCCCAAATTCCCAATATGAAGACATGAACCCTAATTTCCCTTTTTTTTTCTCAAATCATGAGTTCTTCGCAATTAAAGGGTAGAAAACGTGTGTCCAACATCCATACAAAAAAACCCATTACATATTTCACGTTAAAACACCCACACCCATGAAAATCCCCAAATTCCATATGAACACATGAACCCTAAATTCAATGGGCTTTTACAAATCAGTAGTGTTTATGTAATTAAAGGGTACAAATCGTATGAACAACATGCATACGTAAAAACCCTTGAACCATTTCAGACCACAACACCCAAAATCATGAAAATCCCCAAACTTTCATAGTTCGAAATTTCAGCTTTTAGAGGGAGATTAATGCATAATTTTCTGTTAATTTGAATGGGAAGCAAGGGTAAAAGAGTCTTACTACATTTGAGGATCGATGTTTGGAGCCCAGGAAGTCAATTTTGAGCCTGAGGAATCGAGAGCAATCGAACTGCTACTTCTGTGGGGACTCCAGTGCAGCAGTCAAACAACAGAAATAACACAACTTAAATATGGAGAATCCACATAAGTTGATCTCACTAACATTGAGTACTATAATACTCGCTCTCTATAAAACCAAGTTTAGTGAAGTTGACCAATCAATCACCAATCGAATACCAATTCGTTTTTACAGAGAAGTTTGGTTGGACTCAAGCATTTTCTCGATGGGTCGAACCCCAGTTTCGACTGATCCATAGGGAGGGAAATGAGTCAACAATACTCGACTACAATGGAATCGAGTTTTATAATTATAACTCGCTGCCTTTAAAGCCGAGTTTTGTAGTAAAAAATGATTACCCGTAACTCGATATGAAGATAATCGAGTACTAAAATACTTGCTATCTGTAAAACCGAGTTTGATAAAGATAGACCGATCCAATAATGATCAAAGACCAATCGGTTTTTACAGAGAAGTTTGGCTGGACTTATGCATTTTCGATGGGTCGAACCCCAATTTCGACTGATCCACAATTCGTCTTCAATACTTGATGACATTGGCGTTGAGTTTTATACTTATAACTCGCTTCCTCTGAGACTGAGTACTGTCTGGTCGCGAATTACAGTATTCAGAAACGACTACACATTGCTCGACATTACTGGTATCGAGTTCTTAAACGTAACTCGATATCCTTAAGTTCTAGTTATGTTGAAAACCCCTCAGACATAGATCGTACTCTATACATGTTTCTTTTGTTGTCAGCTGCAGCTCAGTTTTATCAATACACCAACTAGGTTATGTTTATTAGAATTTTCATGAAGCACTTGTGCATATTGCAATAAATACACTTGTTGGTTTTGAGATTGCCCCTGCTATAAATAATTTTGCCACCAAGTTGTAGAAGCTGGAAATCATACTAAACAAAAAGCACTGCTTGTAATAACTACAATTTACATGTAACTGAATTGTTTGCTTTACTAGCTTAGTGAAGCCCATCTAGTACATAACATTAATGTCATTAACAAAGTGCATGACCACATAAGTACATAACAAAGTACAGAACTTAGTATCAACTTCCAAGCAAAAAATGACCACTCTAACACCGTCTTCTCGTCATGTGCCCATTCAACCAGTGTTGTTTAGGTGCTTCCTCAAGCGGTAGGGATCATCCTGCCTGCACAACGTACGTCCGTTATCACCCATCCACCTTGGCTGCCGTACCTACTGTAAACAGTTCAAATATGTTATGTGCATTGGACCGTATATAAGTTATTAACAAGCAACATAGCCACAACAACGCTCAGATTCATGACTTACGACCAATAATGTGACAAAACTATTGAACAACCTCATTTCACGATTCTCCAGTGAGCATCATATCTAAATACCAATTGGACTCATTTGCTTATCCCTGCATGAACACCAACATTTGTTTCATGACTAGTCCAAATACTTACTATGGCAATAGAGAACAATTTACTACTACTGAATTGTTAACAGTCACGTAATGATTTATATGACAAAAGTTGTTAAGAAATGGAAGCTTTACCTATGATGCAGCTCCACCGCTCGTTGACTTCGCATTTCGAGTAGGACATGTTCTACAGTTATGCCCTTATTGGCAACACAACCCACATCTTGACTTCGGTCCATTCTCGATCCATAGGGAGCTCAGCAACTCCCTATCATCCTCGTCCATCTCATTGCGGATTCGTGTGGACTTTGGCCGATCTTTGTTCCAGATCAATCGCAGGTTGGGCATCACTAGTCTAGTTTCTTCCGGATCCAGCCATGCTAATCTATCTTTCAATGGTTGCAATACCGATTCGTAGCTATGGTACCTATGAGTCAAGCTCTAGCAAGGATCAATAAACTGCTGCGAATCATGCTTATACTTAGCACAAATTTCTATTACGTGTGAACACGGGATCTTGTACGCTTCCCATTTCCTGCATGTGCATGTAATACCCCGAAGATCAACCTTATACGTGTTGTCCGCCCCCGTTACTCAGAGGATTACCCGGTGTGTCAACCTAATATAATCACACTTGTGCGCACATCCATGTCACCATATGGTCCTTCGCTTTCGCTTGATTTTTTTCGAACTTGTCCATGAAATACTTGCACCATTCTTGACCCGCTTCCAACTGATCTAGAGTAAGATTACGACGAGCGTCAAAGTACGAGTTCACTTTGAAAAAGGTGAACCTCACCATTGCTGTTATTGGCAAGCTGCATGCACCTTTCAGTACTCCATTAAAGCACTCCGATAGGTTGGTTGTCATTGCTCCGTATCAACGCCCTCTGTCGTGTGCAAGTGTCCACTTTTGTTTGTTTTTAGCTTCGAGGTACCTGTGTGCAGCCGGCTTGACATTGCGAATTAATTCCAGCCTGGCTTCAAACTTTCTAACTTGATTTGCACTTGCTGCCCTCCATACCAAGTTCTTCAACTTCGGAATTTTCCATTTTGTGTTAACATTGCTGGCTACATGGCGGAGGCAGTACCGGTGATGGGCCTTGGGAGGTTGCAACCAAATCATACTTATGTCATCAAAGCAGGCTTTTATCCCAGAATGTCGGTCAGAGATGATGCAAAGATTGGTCCGGTCCGCAACAGATCGTGTCAGGCATGCCAAGAACCATCCCCATGTCTCCTTGCTCTCACTCTCAACAACGACAAACGCGAGCGGATAAACCTCGTTGTTAGCATCCATTGCCATTGCTATCAACAACTTCCCCTTGTACTTGCCATAGAGGTGCGCTGCATCAATGCTTATCACTAGCCTACAATGCTTGAACCCTTCAATACACGGACCGAAAGCCTAAAAGACACAGTTAAATGTGCAAGTTCCTGGCATACCACGGTTGTCGCACTTCACTTGTGTCACTTTGGTTGGGTCTGCATCTTTTAACGCCGCCAGAAAACGAGGCAATTTTGCGTATGACTTATCGAAATCCCCGTAGATGGCCGCAACCGCCTTCTGTTTTGCATCCCAAACCTTATAGTAAGACGCCCAATGGTCGTGCTTCGCATGCAGAAGACTACGCAAGGTTGCTATTGTTCTTGAAATGTCTTCCCGTACGTACGACTCAAGTGTGATGGCAATGAACTTCAAATCCATCATCCTTCCATCATGATCCACCTGGAGTGACGAGCAAGTGTAGGGACCATTACATGTTGTCATTATCCACATCTTGTTCCTTTTGCTACAAATAGCTCGAACTGACCATGGACATGCATCGTGTACACACGTTACAACCAGTCTCCCGGGGTCTAACTTGATGTACTTAAATTTCTTATTGAGCCCCGCAAAGAACATGGTTAACACGTGCTGAACCGCAGCTTTATTCTTGAATAGCATCCCCTTGCTTGGTTCGTCCCCCGGTCGCCAACTCATCAGACCTGTTTCCAGGAAAGGTGATGGGTCATGAATGTTATCCCATGTGTTTGACGTGAACCATTCGGGGTCAGGGTTCAGATTGGGGCAAGCATCCACATTGTTTTCAACTTGTAGTTCATCTAAAAATTCCGGATTGTCCTCCAGTCCATCATTATCAATGAGCTCCTCGTACACATCTCGAGTGTCATCCATTTTGATTGCCTCGACCAAGTAGGTTTGGATATCTTCATTTCCGTAAGTTACACTTGACCCTCATGGGGATGGATAGACCCTAACACTTCGGCGTCTTCAATATTTTCAGTAGCAACCTCATTGCTTGGTCAAACGTTTTAGGGCAAAGACATCTCGGCTGTAACTGAAAGGTACACGATGGTTACAGGAACTAATTCTTGCTCTCCATCTCTATTGGCACACTACGAACCCCCGTCAACATTAAACCCAACAGTGTCAATAGCTACATATAAGTCAGAACCTATGAATTGTGGTGCCTACTTTATCACTCCCCACATTATGTCCACATCATCGTTGCACTATAACTGAATTGAATTGTAGAAAACTTGGGTACCCACCAATTGCTAAGGAGCCCGAAATACAATGGAGATGTCATGGGAATCCTTGTCTAACCCCAAACATTCAATTATCTTCCGTTTCAATTTTCTCATGTGTATCCCACGTTTCACTTCAATAAGCTTCTTCTTGTGGTTCGGACCTCGGTATGATAGCCCATGCAAATCATTAATATATGCCTCCCCGTCATAGTAAACATAGAAGTAATGAGGACTCATAACGGACCTGAACTAGAAATAGTTGCAATTGTATCATGCTGTGTAATATTGTGAAACCATAGGCTAACTATATATGCCTTATGTTTGGGTGTTCATGTAGCTAAACAAACCTAAGCAAATTGTGCTAAAAAACCCTTTTCGATCATAAATTTTAGGCAAGTCATAAAGTCTTGATGCTAAAAAATACTATTGAATAATTGTATCATCTAGTCCATCGGACTGAGATTTCGAAAACAAAAATGTTCGCACAATGTGTTTAGGTTTCATATAGGATATTGTTAAACAAATGAGAAATCAGAAGCATTGCAAATACGGGAGATAATTCCTAGCATGCAACATGTACCACATGGATTCTCATGTTTGGATACCCCATATTGAAGACTCACAACATTCAAAGAATTTGTGTTATCATAAATTGTACCACATTATTATGTTAAAATACCCCCATTGAAGACCCACAACATTCAAAGCCATTGTGTTGTTATAAATTGTTATCAGTTGTTACCTATCAGGTGAGATGTTGACAGAATGGAGAAAACGTAGAGAACAAACAAATACTGCACTTGGTGAAGCTTGTCAATTGAACTTGAAACTGGTAGTAGACGTTGTGACACAACAGTAGAACTCTCGGACCGGTCTACATTCAGAAGGGAACCCCACGATTTGTGCATGGCAAATGGTCAGTGGTCCAAGAAGGTGGGGAGGAAATGACATCATTGCACAGTACTCGAATTTAGGTAAATCGAGTTCTAATAACATAACTCGGCCATACAGAAATTGAGTACCATTAAAATGCCGTATGATTGGCATTATAACTCGGTTATATGACTGCCACCTAATATAACTCGGCCCTGAGGAAATCGAGTATTATTTACTTCACCTAAATACAGTTGGGCAGCAGTTATACAAACTCGTCTTTGTGACAGGCGAGTTGTATACGTTCACTTAACTCGATTTTTAGATAATCGAGTACTATGCTCGACCCTAGAGAACTCGAGTATTTTACCCTTCATGTTAAAAGGCAGCTTCCTTTCATTCTGGTTGAGGGGTATGAGCAAAAGAAAACAATCAGAGATGGAGAAGAGAAGCCTTGTTTGCTTCTGAAGGTAACATGCCCACATGTTTTATAGTTGCGATTAAACAATTTACCACTGTACAATATGCAGACGCTGTTTCATTGGTCGTGCTCCTGGCATATACGACAATTATGCAGACGCTGAACACAGGTCATACAAAGATCGGCGGGAAGCAGAATCTGCATACATGGAGTTCTTGCAACGTAATGGTAGGAACATGCAGTATGGTGCTTCCCCATCGTGGACATCTCCTATTATGTCAACAGCAAGCCCAGGGGGGACGTCTCAAAGTGAAGGAACCAGCTATTGTGATGGAGACGTTAGGGACAAATTGTTGAGGTATCAGTTAGACGTTGCCATTGAGGAGCGTGACCACACAAGGAGGATTGCAACCTTGAGTACTAACATGCTCAGTGAAGTGGTAGCCCATGTTATGGGGGATGATGAATTTCATGATTCGACATGACAAGGAGGCACAAAATGAAGGCGAAACTATGGCTCCTGCTTATGGCATTTATGAATCTAGTAATACTAATGAGATGTGTTTTTATACCCCCTGTGCCTCAAGTTTGCACTACAGATAGGCTGAAATGTTGTTGAATAGCATTTTCGTTTCCCTTTTGAACTTTAATTTGGAATCTGTCTTGGCTTGTTGGCCTATAATTGCTTGTATTGTTATTAACATTGGCTAGGTTGTTTTGGTAATTGTACTTGGCTTTGGATAGCCAATAAGTACTTTCTTTATATCTTTTTTGCTTAGGTCAAAAAATATACTTGTTATGAAGAAGTTGCAAATATAACGAGCAATCTGAAAAGTCATAACGCTAATGTAATATACCCTGTCTGTTATGATTCTGCAACATGAAATAGAGCCCTCTTGGAACATAAAATCCAGAAATGCACACCACCTAGGAGTGAAACATGTATGGGCATTTGACAAATTGTTTCATTACGTAATATGCAGTTATACACATATGAACCTTAACATATAGAAATGTACAGTTCCATTGCATTTAAAGATATTTGTCATTTTACATATATCATTTTACCTATAGAAATCTATATTTCCATTGCATTTAAAGGGTTATATAATTTATAATTTAGATAGCACACTTTGAATATGTTTAGGCCCATAGATAGAGCAATTTGTAGACTTAAAAGACTATTGAGAATGAACTGTTTGAATCAAGTCTAAAAAAATATGAACTACTATATATCATTTAAATGAAAACTTTTATCATAGATACATTAATGTTTTTTTGCCACAAATATAAATCATGCAAACTTAATATAATTATATTATATGCTAGCATCATCTCTGCTTCTTCTTCTTTAGGGCAAAATGTTATGTATCATCTTTAAAGGATGCCAACAATATTGATATTATGGGAAAAGTTACATAAAATATTAAGAAAAAAATGTTTTATATTACAAGTGTCCACAAGAAGGTTTTTTTAAATATTTAAATCTTTCTATTTTTCGTATCACTGACGTGTTTTACAATTACCACATGTGTTAACTTAAGTCTTAATATTCTTAAATTGTTTCGGCAAAAAAAAAAAAAAAAGGGTTCTCAAGAAAGGGGAGTTCATGTAAAGTTTTTTTGTAAAATGAAATATCTGCTTTGTAAGGCCACAAAACCGAATAATCTTGGTTTGATGGAACCACTTGCAACAACCTGTTTGAGTAGGACCCGAGCAACCTGTTTAATTAAACATTAAACTTAACTCGAATAACCTCTTATCAACTCTCATGTATCTAAATTCATAATTCAACCATATATCAAGTAATAAAAATTCAAATAATAACAAAAGCAAATAATTCTTTCATTCCTTCAAAATAAAATTACTAGTCCAAAAGGTTCCACTCTCCATACTTTCAAATTCAATAATATGTCAAAGTTCCATAATAAGTAACCAAGATTATTACATGGCATCCAAGTTCCATATCAAAAACTAAAAGACATTACACATTAAGAAAATAAAAACCCAAAATGATAACATGGCATATCAAAATATCCTTGATGGCAAAATCCAAGTCCAACCATCCAAGTGCCATATCAAAAAGTAGAAGCCATCACTGATTAAGAGACTAGATTAGAAGAGATTGAGGGTTCCATTGAAGAGGTGTCTTCCTTGTGCTCATCGTTATTGATATTCATGGTCATTTTATCTGCAATGAGCTCTTCCAATTGTGATTGTGCAAGTTCTACATCAAATAAATTTAATGAAACATTAAAAACTTATCTATGCATTATAAATAAGAAATTTAAAAATTGTGGGTAATACAGCAATTGAAGCAATGAATCAATTAAATAAATAAGTCATTTGCATAGTAGTAATTACTAGTAATAAAATTGTCATGTCTACTGTCTACCAAGTCTACCAAAAAAATCTATAAACTATTATATTTTGAATATAATTTGTATAATATTGGTCAACCATACCATCATGCATCATTCACTTCAATTTATTCCATTTAAATTCTCTAAATGCATATTCAATATGTTCTATTTTGATAACTCAATTCCTTTGTCCATAGAGCAACTTTTTTGCCATTTAAAGTTTTCTCTACACCTTTTCATGATTAATATTTAAAATAAATATTGACATTTTATGGGAAATCCAAAACCTTTTTGACATACATATTATTTTCTTTTTAAAAAATCATCATAAAACTTAGAACTCTTAGCCAACATATAAATAAAAAAATACACTACCTAAATCTGCAACTGTAGAAACAGGAATGCTCAATGGTACTTCAAATTTCCTTGGACATAACTCCAAATGGCGCTTCAAATTTCTAGGACCATCTGCTCCGGCAGCAATAAATTCCTTTCCACACTTCTTGCATTTCCATGTAGGCTTTTCTTCATCTTTTGTCAGAAGCATTTGAAAGTAACGTGAAACAGTTGAAGTCCTCCTCCTTTTGTAGACTTTGATAATTGTCTTATTCTTAGACTTAGTCTTAGCCTTCTTTGGCGGAGCAAGTGTAGCCACTTCATCAAGTTCATCTTCTAATTCAATGTCTTTTCCATCATGCTTAATGTCAATAGGAATCATCTCATCACTTTCCATCTAGACTAATTTAAAGAAAAATTATTGATAAGAAATTTAGTAATTCTAAGAAAAATTAAAGAATGACAAATAAATTTAAAATCAACAAGACAGACAAACAAATCTACTATTAGTACTAAACAGTCAACATTACAGTGATTATGGATCGTCAATTATTTCATTTTAAGCTGACGAAAACAGAAAAAACTTGAGAAGAAATCATAGAGCAAGACAGATTATTTTCAAATCAGGAATAAATCAGGGACAACTGATTATTTCTGCACAGTGTCTATTTTTCTGCACAGTGGTGTTATCTGCACAGTGTTATTTTCTGCACAGTGTTATTTTTCTGCTCAGTGTTATTTTTCTGCAGTGTAGTTTATCTGGTTGTTGTTTTCTACAATGTAATTTTTCTGCTATGTTATTTTCTGCAGTATTTGTTTTTTTGCAGAATAGGTTCGGGTTTCCCCTATTTTGATGTTTCATCGTATGCCCTGTTTATTATACTTTTTCTAATAAAACTTCCATCTTTTATCTCAAAAAAAAAAAAAAATCAACATCATAGTGATTAACAACATAATGAAAGGATCTACAATTATTTTGTTTTAAGATGATAGATACAAAGAAACTTGAAAAGAAGCAACGTGCAAGACCCAATTATTTTAAAATCAACATAAAAAACAAACAAACAAGTCTACTATTACTACTAAACAATCATCATGATAATGATTAACACAGTAAACAAAATCTACAATTTCTTGAAAATTTCATTAGTAAGAAAACAAAAACAAAAAAAATATATAACATATATGCCTTGCTAATGGAATTAGTGGTTGAAAGCTGAAGAAAAAGAACAGAGGGCAGCCACGGTTTTGAGGAGAAGATAAATTAGAGGGGTTGGCTAGGGATTTGAGGGGAAGAGAGAGTAGAATGTTGTGAGACATGGGAAGGCTAGGGTTTTGATTTTATACTGTACAATAAATCTGTAGATCTGTATCTGTATCGGTATTTGTAGTGTAGTGTAGATGAAAGAGGGGCGGTTGGAGTTTTGAGGAGAAGAAGAAGAGTCACAGACCGAGTAAAGGTTGACGACTCAAACGAAGAGACACAAGATTGAGATTGAGATTTGAGAGAGGCGTGAGGTCTGGTTCTGAGGGGAAAACCAATATAGTAGCTGTCAATTGAGAAGAGGATAATCCCAGAAATTTCAATGTTTTACATTAATTTTTGTCATAAATACTTGACTACACAAGTGCCAAGTTCCATAATTATTACTCGTTGCCTTTAAAGTCGAGTACACACTGGTAGTGGTATTCAGCAAACAAGAGGCGATTACACAGTACTCGATGGTCACATAACCAAGTACGATAATACTCACTACCCCTAAAGCCGAGTGGGTAGTAACAGTTGGCCGATCCAACACCAATCAAATACCAATTGGTTTTTACAAAGAAGTTTGGCTAGACTCATACATTTTTTAGATGGGTCAAACCCCAAATCGACTAATATATGGGAGGGAAATTCGTCATCAATACTCGCTACCCCTAAAACCGAGTTTGATAACATTTGACCGATCCCTCACCAATCGAATACCAATCGGTTTTTACAGAGGAGTTTGGCTGGACTCATGCATTTTACCAATACTCGACTACATTAGTGTCGAGTTTCTTAATTATTACTCGCTGTCTGCAAAGCTGAGTATTGGGATTTTCGTGTTGGTTGATTCATTGAACTGTAAATAGTTAATATTTCACGGATATCAACAATTAAATTCATGCTGAACACAGGTCATAGGAAAATTCTATATGAAATTAACCATTTCACCATCAAATTCATGTATACTCATTTCAAAATTTGTAAACGTATTATTATTATTATGTATTGTTAATTAATATGATACTATGAACCTTAAAAAAATGTTTTATTATAAATACTAAATGAAATGTTATAACACTATTTAAAAAAAAATGAATACCGTAAAAAATCTTCCTAATGACATATTGGTTAAAATCTTTTCAAAAGTAGGCAAAGATTCGGCAACACTCCTGGGGAACATTAAGTTAAGGTATAAAAAACTATCTATTTCAATTTGTATCTACTTATTTATTTCCCTCTATATAAATTATTCAGTCTATTAATTTAATTTTTTTTTCTTTTTTCTTAATTAGTTGCAAACGCTTCAACAAGTTAACAGAAACCAACTTTGTCCTCCAACAAATTCAACTGACTCCATTCTTCAATCACCTAGCTCTACTAGAGCAGGCAGAAAAAACCCTAAATTTTCAGTGTTACGAAGCAGAAAATCCCAATGCGCTACTGATAGTGGGAAGCTGGGAATACTTTTTGAATGAAGAAGTTGATGAAAGGAAAAATTTAATTGAAAAAGCTCTTCCATGTGGCAATTTTATTGCAACTTATATACATGGAATCATGCTACTTTGTGAGTCAAATCGTGGTGGCATTGATAACCTTTTGGAAATTTTAAAAGATGAACATGGGAAGCATTGGCTTCAAAATTGCCAAAATATGCTTTGACACATAGTTACGGGAACCGCCCTGCTTCAAATTCTGAACTTTCAAGCATGCCACAAAATTGGAATGGGACATTGGAACCGAGATGAACCTTATCCTTGCGGTTATGAAGAATTTGTGGTTATGTGCAAAAGAAGCTCAATCGACCTTGAAATGTTTAAGTTGGTGAATAGGCTTCTTTAATTGTCTTTTATTTTAATTTTTTCTGTCATTGTAGCATCACTTAAATAATAAGATGCAATATTATGTTCTTTTTATTAATTGTTTGTTAAGCTTTGCAAAAGTTTTACAATTATGATTTCCTTAATGGTGTGCCGAAAGGAATGAACCTTATCCTTGTGATTATGAAAAATGTGTAGTTACGTCTCATTGAATATATAAACCAAACTAAATTCTTTTGTAAGATTTTATTTAGTTAATGGGTAATGTGACAGTTTCTCATTAAAACAAAATGAGATTCCAGTTTAAAAAGTACTGAAAGTAAACCAAACTCATTTTTGTAAGTTATTGACAAATAAAGGACTAATTCCGATCATGTTCAAGTAGTCTCTGACACACACAAATGCAATCATCCCTCTCATCCTTTTTCACTCAACAAGATAAAGACGTAAATAGCATATTACCTGCCTAGTCCAGTTTCAATTTACTCCCCAATCATCCTCATTTGTTTCAAATTTATCCCTTGGATAAAGTTTACTGTGAAAACAAAGACAGAAACCCGCTTTTCCTTGGAAAAAAAAAATTTCTTGCTGTCACTCAAAAAACACTATACAAACCCGCTGCACTTTAATGTATATAAAAAAGAATGATAAAATTTTTTCATCAAAATTGATGAAAACGAAAATTTTATAATTCAGAATTCAACTAACATAAGTATCAAGGTTCAAAAATAAAAAATTAAATAGGCAAATGAAATAATTTCTAATAATTTATTCACAACAATTTTGTGTACCAAATGATGTGTTGATAGATCAAATGCAAAGAAAAAACTTTCACAGCATGACAACAGTCATATTTTGTCAATACTTAAAAAGATTATATGCAACAATGAATTTATAAAATTCAGCCAAACCAATCTAAAATCCTAAATACATAATTAAATATAATAAATGTTGGTCATGAAAAAACACTATAATAGATCCATATATATAGTGCAGTGAAGAACAAATACACTAGTACACAAAGATAGATGAGATTTGTTCACCAAGTGAAAATCCAAAACTGTGAAATAACCTTGTAACGGAGCCCAGCCCCCTACAATATATAATCAAAAACCAAAAATCCTAAGCTCTTCCCTAAGTAGAGTAAAGCTCATGGGCATCTTTGGAAAAAGAAAATGTTGTATACATCTCCAATGAGCAAAAAATTCAAAGTTAGAAGGTAGGAATTTCATACGTAAAGCCTTGCGTGGCCTGGTAAATTAATCAAGACAATAAATTTCGATAAGGATCGTTTTCTCTTTAGTTCCACCTAAAGCAAGGCAGCTTCCAACCTCAAACTTGACTTGTAAATATAAATCATGAGCTTTGCCCCTATCTTTTAATTCCTACTTCAAACCTTCAGAACATGATTAAAAATTAAGGTTAACAATTACTTGCATCTTAGTTACCTCGGAAAGAAAAAAAACAAAAACAATAACAAAAACAAAAACTTGGATAAAAAAATCAACCTATTAAACCTCAAACTTCCAAACGACTACTGCTCACGCAGAGGCACAAGTTACAACTGTCCTAAGATTCAGGTAAGATATAGACCTACAATGTTTATTTGCAAATGTGGCCCTTCATGACAAACACCCTCTACTATATCATGTATCTTTGTTTATTTGGGTGTATGATATAGTGATCCATAACAACATATGTTTCATGTTTTTCAGTTGCAAATGATAAGCTATAATCATATAAATGAACACACTGAGAAGAGAATGGATTGGATAGATATTATTACAACTAGATGATTGTTGCTTGAAATTATTCTTCTTAGGCTGCTTCTAATGAATTGGGTATTTTGCATGATGATCTACCAATTGAATTTGTTTCCTGTAGGGGATATCTAAGGTGGCTATCAGTCCTAATTAGATGCACTGTGATATCTTAAAGCCATTTTTCAGAGTTGCAATTCCGTTAAAGAGACCATAAACAGGTGAGTTAAAAAATCTGGTTTTAGGCTATCTTGATACTATACTCAAGCATCAGACATTCAAAGATATTGGTCATTTAACTAGTAGCCATGTAATATGCAGTTTCAATGCGTTTGCCGAAATAATAATAAAACTGACAAAAAATTTTGGTAGAATTCCTGGGAAATGTACATCTTTAGAGAAGCAGAGAACAAGATTAATGTTTTGAAGGGATCCGGACCCTCTCCATTTCTATTTGACATGGAGAGTGTCCAGTTAAGGGTTAGGATCTGCTTAAAAACAATCAAAGGCCTATAACATTCCACCTCATTTGTAACCAGAGTTAACTCTTGTCCAAAACCCAAAAAAGCCACCCTAGGTTCCCAGCAAGGCAGCAACCATATCCTCAGGTTTAGATCCTTTCGATCTCAACCCCGAGTGCACATCAGCCACCAGCAACCAAAGTGATTAAACACTGATTTGTCTAGTTTCTTCCAATATTATATCAAACACTGACTTGGCTTGCTCTAAATGTTTAGTTTCATTAATGCTTTTCATTAATGGAGTAATCACGCCTTTTAAGTCCATTTTTTGATGTCTCAAAACGTTAATAATACAGAATTTGGCAAAGAAGAAAACAAAAATATGGTTTCACAAAAGTTGATTATATGTAAAGGGTAAAGGATAAAGGATTTCTAATTTCTTTGTTAGTTGTGCAGGGTGTTTATTGAATTAAGTTAGTCAAATTAGAGGTGACTAACCTCCTAAAACATGAGAAAGAAAAGACCATTTGCAACTTAATTTGCTTGCTTTTGTTCACAGACCCCGTTTACAAGCAGGCAATAAAAGACCAAGAGGATGTGGCTCCTATAGGTGCATGAAAAACATGGTCACCTAAAATCTAAGATTGCAAATTTGTGTCTAAGCCAAATATCAAGAACATGCCAGTTGTCTCCTTACTAGGAAAATTGTTTGAATTTGTAACGAATTGTCCACATAGAAGTGATACATGATAAAATGGACACTACTGCTTGACCTTGAGCTAGTAGTTTTCACTACATGTCGAACTCTCAGCTTTCCAATACCTCAACTATTAGTTCTAAGTTGCCTTCAACTGAAATACCTATATCATTTCACCTGGCCAAATCTAACCCCCTTGAGAAAAAACTTCAAAATTACCTTCTCTTTCATTCAGTGTCCATTTTCCCCCAACCACAAATGGAGTCCATTAACTTCACCTGGACACCTATCCTTGGAAAATCTCCAATTTTAAATGACCAAGGTCTCCTATGTAGTCCATTGAACCAAATAGAAATCTAAAATAGACATGTATGGGGGTTGCAATTCCCTGTAGCATTTTTTTTTTTAAGTGGATTCTATTTGTAAAAGGCAGAGCATTGCATTGAACCCAAGCAATGCATCAGTTCTCCAGCTAATATGATTATAAAGTAAAACAAAAGCTTCTTTTTTATGAGTAAAAACAAAAGCATAATTTAAAGGTGTGAGATAAAAATTAAGTGTCTAAATCCAATAGTGAGCAGGCATATACACTGTTTTTTATTTGGATTCTTCACTCCGTGAAGAAGGAATAAATATGCCACTCTAGAAAGCATGGAAAATAGTGAGAATGAGAATGTTCTTCTTCCAAAAATTGTTTTTGGTTGATGATATTTTGTTTCTTAAGTACTAAACAGAAATATAAAAGTGATTTTTGCATCTTTGGCAGTATCACTTGTAGTTGTAGGTCTAAATTCTAAAAACTATAAACCAGTTAGCATTAGCAATCAATTCTTCTTACTATATCACTTGTAAGAGACATTAGAAAGTTAAATCAATTTTCATAAGCTAAACAAAGCCTCTCCCCTGGCCCCAAACTCTCACCAAGTTGAGCTACAAGTTGAGTTGGGAAAACAAAAACAAAACTTTCATTATAATCCAAGCAAGACAAAGGCAACACACCAGCTGAAGACAACATCTGCCTTTTGACAGAATTTTAATTCATTGACACAAATATGATCATAATATGAACTGTCTCAAATTCAACATGTTTAGCCTTACATATGTTTATCTACCAAAGTGATATTAGCAATATTATATATCTCACTACAGAAATTTGTATGTCAAAGGCAAGACAAAGGCAATACACTAGTTGAAGACAACATCTGCCTTTTGACAGAATTTCAATTCAGTGACACAAATATGATCATAATATGAACTGTCTCAAATTCAACATGTTTAGCCTTACATATGTTTATCTACCAAAGTGATATTAGCAATATTATATATCTCACTACAGAAATTTGTATGTCAACTCTTAAAAGAATTTAAAAAATTTATCTAGTTGATGTAACTTTAATTACATTTATTATCATATCAGTTTCTACAATTTTGAAGTACAATTGGTAGTAGCATTTTCCTAAGAATTTGGTATCTAGCAAAACACATTCTATCATTCAAAATAACAATTGCAGGGAGAAGGGTTGGGAAATGGTAGAAAATTGACAATTCTTAAGGTTCAATATCTAACAAGTCTGCTATTGTTCCCTCCCCCGACCACATGCCATATCTTCATTCTTCTGAACCTCTAAAACATCAATTTCAACCCATCTATCAGGTGGCCTATTGCAGTATCATCTGGATGATCCTTTTTTTTGAGATAAAAGATAGAAATGGATGTTCCAAAAGTTTTTTCCTTTTCATCTAATAATCAAGAAAACAGGGGAGGTAACAGTCAAACAGGGCAGAAAACGTGAATGCAAGACACACGGCTACCCCATAGAGCCCACAAGCATACCAACATGGGCAAAGCAAATCCAAAACCCCAAAAGCCTAAACCAAACACACTTTGAAAATGGTTTGAATGCGGTTGCTTAAAGTAACAACTTCCTTTTGTAGCCAAGAAAAACCCCAACTTTCTAATATTGTTTTCGACTTCTCTCTCTTTTTTTTTTTTTTTTTTTTTTGTGAATGTTAATTATCAAAAAATGAACCTCAAAAACTAAAAGAAAATAATTTCCACAGATATTGGGTAAGGTTTTACCCCCACATGCTCCACATCATCAACAGCTCAACGATCTTTTCGTTTCCTCACAGCTGCCTTGGCGATCTCGTCTTACCTGAAATTGAAAGTAGAGCACGTTACTTGAATGAACACATTCCCTAACAGCTAAAGTAGAGTTTAAAGAGAGGGACAGTCCATGGTTTGTATTGTGTACGTGTATGTGTATGTATATTATTATTATTATTACTATTAATATCATTTGCCGTTATTATTGTTCGGACTAAAAGTAGTGTTTGTACACCATGTTTTTCTGAAAAAATTACCATATACACAACTGTAGTCATTCACAATTAATTCGTAGTTATTGATAATATTAGATGCATTTAGTCCATTGGCATATCTAAATGAACTATTAGGTTGACAAGAATGCAACATTTTACGGGATGGAAGCCTAAATGAAGAGAATCTCAACAACTGTGCTATATATACATGTACATTGGGTTGTTTTTGTGATCACATAAATGCATGCATGCTTCTCAGCTTATTGTTTAATTAAATAATTTTGGAAGAAGTTCGCAGGGAGTGCATGGTATTTACCGTCATCGGTCCCGCAACCAGGGGGATGTATGTCAGTGCGGAGTGATCTTTGCAACCCATGTACCTTCTCAATATTTTCACTCCCTATCTGTTCAATCTGTGCAGCCAGTTCGTCAGGGTTAGGAAGTGAAAGTTCTTGGGTGGGCTTAGGCTAAACTATAGGTGGGGTCGGTCGGCCGGTCAAGTGTGGGTACAAATATACAGCCACCCTCATGGGCAGAGCCACTAACCAATGAGGGAGACAGCCGAGTGGGTAGTAGGGATTGAGGGCCGGCTTGAGCTTGGGTGCTGAGTTCTACACTATCGTCATGGCCAGCAAGGTGGGATGGCTGGGTAGTAGCATCAAACGTGCATCACGATGACCCGGTGATATCCATGTACATGTCCCAATCGCCATCGAACGCCTCATCATCTGTACCAAAACAGTTGTATTTATTAAGATGACAACAAAGGATTGAGTCAGAAATGTCTTACTATTTGCAGCCTAGATATGATTCAATGGCATTTGACCCTTTACAAGGGATCTAATTTTGGGAATGAAACCTCTCATTTACACACTCACGCAAACAAAATGTCGTCCCAGTTGTAGCCTCATGGTTGCTTTCTCTCCTGGTGTTCTTATTTTTTATTCTGATTGAATATTTTTCCATTTGCAATGAAAGTATCATATTTTGCCTGAAAAAAAAAAAAAAAAACAATTGTCTACTATTTGCTGTCTTTTTAAAAAAAAAAAATTATTTCAACTTTAACAAAGAAATTTAAGAAAATTCTTGAAGGTGAGTGATAAAATTTTATGTTTTAGGATGGAGAAATTTTTCTGACCGAGAGTGGAGAAAGATTACTTGCACTACCAGAAAATGTCTCATTGGTTTTAAATTTAATAATAGTATTGTGATTGTAGTTTATAACAAATGAATGAAACAGGTTTGCATGTCTTACATTTCAATACATATATATTTTGCTTTGTAGAAAAAAATAAATAAAGAAGATGAAGAAGAGTCAATAAGATTTATAAAAAGAGATTGAATACAAATAAGCCCTTAGGGATTAAGATTCTCTATATTTTAAAGAACACTAAGATGTCATTACTTGTTACCTTATAACACAAAGTGACAGTACACACATACTGTCATTACTTGTTACATTATAACACAAAGTGACAGTACAAACATATTGGTATCCAACACAAAAAGAAAAACAGTATCTGAACAACAACTTTGAAGTTTTTGTTTGCTTGTTCTTTTTTTTTTTTTTTTTTTTACCTTATAAATTTGAAAGTACTACAACTAATACAATACACAAAACGTTTAGATATAAAGTGCGATTCCAGAATACACATCCTATATAGGGTAAAACAACAAACAACTCTCTCTCTCTCTTTCTCTTCTTGGACACTTGGACTGGACTCATCTCTACTGCATACAATGTGACACTATTATTTGAAAGATTTGTTCCCCTTTACTTTATGAAAAGAAAAAACAGATACCATATGCTAAGAAAGAGTATAAAGCATACCCTTTAGGATGTCCATCCTTAATCAAGTACTTCATCTCTTATGAGTTAAGATTTCTCTTAAATTTGACAAAAAATTGAATTTAATAGTTTAGGACAAAGTGCTTATTCCCACTGGTTAAGGAAGATATGCTTAGTTTTAATTTTTAAAGTTTGGGAGAACATTGTAACTCATTATACCATAATTAAGAGAAGGAAGTGCAAATTAACCCTAAAAACTACCTACCAAACAATATATGCTTCACTACTATAATACGTCCTCTAAATGAATTACAACTGAAAGTACTAGAATTGGAAGTCAATAAGAATTGGAGGTATAAAAGGTGGAAGTTACTTGACTCATGTTCATCCTCCGAACTGTGTATAGGCGCAGGCGCAGGCCCACGACCACCTCTATGACCTCCAGGGCCTCCATGCCCTCCCGACCCACCACCTCGCCCGCCATGGCCTGTGGCCTGTGTGCTCGCCTCACTCGCCGCATGCGCATTCTGTAAGAATTTAGACCCCTGTAAACTTAGATTGTTTAACCTAATTAATTAACCAAGTGAATACTTAGGTTTATTATTCAGATTTAGGTTAAATCAAATATAATCATATCATGTAAATGTGCGGAATAATAAAGAACACATGATATGATGACCTAGGAAAACCAAACAGGTAAAAAACCTAGGGAGGATTTAACCTAGCTATCCTCAAGGTAAAACGAATTCACTATGAAAGAATCGAAGTTTACACAATAGAGACTTAGACCACTAACATCCTATTGCCACCTGCCTGTAGGAAACTTACTACCACGACCACGTGACAGCTCCGAGACCACGGACTCCTTCTTTCCTTGAATTCTTCAACAAAGCACAAGCAACACCTGCTTGTATATCTTGAAGCTCTTTTGTTGTTCTGCAACTGTATGATTTACCAATCTCTTGACATGAATCTTGAGTTTGGAAAAGCCTAAGTGTATGTGAAGGTAAACACCTCTAGATCTAACAATTAGATTCACAAACATAACATTCAGAACTCTAAAAACGTGGCTAGGGTTTTCCCTTATATACTTAGGGCAAAACATAAAACCCTACACATTAAATGGGCTAGGGCTGAGTTGGAAAATTCTGCAGAAAAACGTTCTGCACAACTTTCGATAGATCGAGTCAGGCAGAAGTGCACAGTAAATTTTGCAATTAACTCGATTCCAACTTTACATAAAAAGCCATACTTTGAGCAAGTCTAACACAAGACTAAAGATTGTTTTGATCATGGTTTGCCAACATTACAAATTGAAGTTCTAATACATTAGTTCCTAATTCCTTAGAACCTAACACATTCTCCAATTGCACTCGGCTCAACTCTCCGACAAGATCCAGCGTACGCAACAGTTGGTTGTACAGTTCGGACCCTGGTTCGCATTGCAATAGTAATGCAACATTTGACTCAACCTGTGAAATAAATGAGTCACGTTATAACTTTTCTGGTTACTTTAGTGTTGTGCAAAACTATGCCTTTGGAAACAGATTATACATGATCACTTTATTCATATATAGCGCTGCTATTGAAATGGCACACCAGTACATATTGGTTATGAAAAATGCATATTTAGTGGCAAGAAATGAAATGTTCTCTACAATGAATGTCAAAATATTGATTCAATGGCTCCATGAAACATAATTTTCAAAATGCATGCAGCAACACACACATATATTGTCAATCCATAAAAGAAGCATGGAATTGTTGCCTTACCAACATATCCCAATACGCCGACTCTCGCGTAATATACCGTCTGGTCATCCTTTGGTACGACTCCATGTAAGCAACAAGGTACGTCGTGTCCCCATCCAATGTCGGTGCCTCGGCAACATGTTCCCCTCTATGGGCCCATCGCTCAATGTAGCTAGCATGTTCTTGCGACCAAGTCCTCCCAAATTTACCTTGGAGGGAAATTCTGTGGAGATCAACTGACGTATCCACAAGCTCCGGTGGCGCTTGCTTCATCCCAAACTGACGAAAGACACATTCGGGATGATGCTCGTCTACTATCTAGAAATAGATCAACGGCACAATGGCCCTCCATATGTGTCGGCCGGCAGTGCAATATGGGGGCAGCGAGTCTAAGACATCCCTATACGACTCCCAAACAACTTAAATAAATGGTAAACAAAAAAAAAATTCAAACATGTACTTATTTGTGTCAATCATCAATCTGAGCAAATATGTACAGGACCATTGAAGAACCACTTGACTAAAAATCCGAAGACATTCTTGACCTATTTCCCACTTTTATTGGATTTGACATGGTAAGATGTGCCCAGATACTACTGGTTGCACTAGCTGAAAGCAAGGGAGAATTTTTAAGGGTTCACAGCAAAATATGTGTGGAATCAAAACCATAAACATCAATGTAAAATTACTAATCAAGGTACTTTATATTGACTGCCTACATTTGTGAAATGTTCGTAACTAATTACCTGTATATATATGGTCTAATCGACCAAAGTTACATTATTAACTATACACATGTAGTAGTTGACAACCCTACCAAGTGAAAAACAAAACTAGGGAGAACTATATCATCATGACATGAAGAGGTAGAATACCTGGTGTGCCCATATACTCAACAGTGACGCACGATATGCAGCTAGCACATGTGTGGCATGCTCTGTCATGCTCTTCGGCCCCTTCCATCTAGTAAACATACAATTATAGACAAGGCCCATTTTTTAATATCAAACAACAATGCTGCCATAAGAGTAAAATGCTTAGCAAAAGCCATTTCAGTTATATATATTATTTTGCACAATAGGGGCAAAAGCCTAGAATCTCCTTGGATTGTTATTTTTTGGTTCGGGTCCAAGATTTTATTTTGACTCCTTATATTTGTCTATTGCATTCACCCATTTTGTATTGTGGGCTCTACCTAGCCCTCCTCTTAGGGGACTATAGGCTGCTTCCAAGGGTGCGCTCACTATCATAAAGGTCAAATATGTCTTAACAAAGCCCTAGCAGGCTTTCTCTCTCACACAAATGCATTGAAGGCAATATTTGTAAAAATAAGTAGTACATGCTAGTTGCTCTCAAAAACAGAGTCTTACTACAAAAATAGGGTTATTTTGTCTAGCCATCCAAGGGCTATATTGTTCCTGACGTTGCTAATCAATTGGTTGACAACGTTTAATCTTACCCTCTTTTTCTTTTACAGAATTTCTAGACATGTCATATAATACTTTTATTCTATTTTTTAAGGCATTTTTCTTGTATGCCTTTAGGATACTTGGCTCTGTCCTTTTTAATTAAATTTAAAGAAAAAAAAAACAAAAACAAAAAGAGGATCCTACTTTACAGAATTCAAGACATGGGCAACATCTCTATATGAACTTGATGAATTTGGAAGTTTATGCTAGACGAGATAAACATGAGCATTCCTAGCTAACCTCACATGGGCAACATCTCTATATGAACTTGATGAAATCGGAAGTTTATGCTACAAGAGATAAACATGAGCATTCCTAGCCAACCTCGCAACCAAATCAGTATATCTATTACCTTGCAAGATAATTTTTGGCTCATGCGAATCAATTGACTTACCTCAAATCTGCTTACATTTTTATTACATGCTTGAAAATGTGCATTTGAAAATTAAATGATCTCAGGTTTCAATAACAGCTCTGTAGAAGATACTACGAGAGTGTCCTTTAAAATTCCCATTCAATCTGTTTGTCTTCCATAGTAATCTCTTCTGAATAGCTAACAAGGAAGTAAACCTGTGTCAAGAATAGCTCCAACAATCCATGCCAGATGAAACCCAATCGACTTGGTCTAATGTGCTCCTAGCATTCAATTAAGGCTATAAAGTAAATTTGGATATATATTACAAATGGATCTAAACTATAGTTTAATCAATTTTGGAGAAGTTTGGAACTAGATCACAGTAAACAGACAAATTTCTAAAGTTGTTGAGTATGTGTACCCTCAACTTTTTCTTTTGGCTTATTTGATTGTGTACAGCTTTTTAAGCCTCATTTTTCAAGGTACAACCATACTTTAACCAACTTTCAACTAATAAGCAATCAGCAAGAAGCTGCATCCAAATGTACAACCACAAAAAAGTTTGCTTACCATTAGCATTTGTGTTTTCAGAAAGGCCTTGAAAGTTGTCTAAGATTAAGGGTCTTCTAACTAAGAGGCTGAATTATGCTTGAAATCTTCTAACTAAGAGGCTTACAACTGTTGTCGTGTGCTAGTAATTGGAGGCACTCCCAAGTTTCTCACTCAGAGTGTCCCTTGCCCATACCACAAGACCCAAATAATCTGGCCCTAAAATGTGTGTCATTTATCCCTAAATACAACACTGACTTTTTTATTAGCTTTTTACCTTGGATCTTGTGAAATTGCTCCTGCACATCCATTTTAAATGGTCCAAAAGTTTTAATATTCATCAAAAGGCAAGTCAATTTATGAACTTGGGAAGGCCATTAGAAATACTAAGAGCCAAGAACACAAATGATGCTAAAATGACTTGAACTTGAAACTTCATCCTAATTTGCTAATATATAATTTCATCCTAATTTGCTAATATATAGACAAATGCACGGTGAATGACAAATGGCATGACAATTGTATCAAAGTAATTAATCAAATAACATACCTCCTGGCGAGGGGACCTGCCTCCACCGGTGGTTGTGGCGGCCTCGTAACAGGGCATATAAGTGGGAACCTCGAATACGCCCACAGCTGCACCAACATCAGTGCTCTTCCAATCTGCTTCGCCTTCGTCTCTGATGCCTTGCATAGGTGCCTGTGCAACCAGGCTAATGCTCCACTGCCCCAACTGTACCTTTTTTCATCGCTAATTCGGTTCAGGAACTATAGAGGCATGACCGACACCCGGTCTGCTGACTTGTCCATAAACAGAATGGACCCCAACCACACTAGTATGTTATAGCACGCATGTTGCTACACTACCTCCTCAGCTGCATCTGTAGATAGGGGACCTCTAAACTGTTCCTTCAGCCAGCTGACTCTTAACCTTGCCCCAGCAAGGATAGACATGTTTTCATGGGGATGCGGTACTAGGTTTGGAGGACGATGACCAAATAAATCACGACACAACGCAGGCCACTCCAGCTTGACACTCCCAGTCACCGGCAACCCATCAACAGGAACCCCTAGCATCACCTCAATGTCTTATAACGTGATACCCATCTCTCCATGCGGTAAGTGAAACGTGTGCGTCTCCAGATGCCAAGGCTCGACTAGAGCTGTGATCAATGCGTGATCAACTTCCATGTTTAGAACCTTAAATAACCCTTTGAAACCTGCCTCAGCTATGTAATGGGCAATCTGTGGGTCTAGCCCATACCGGGGTAACTAGCAAGATCAATGTCTGCACTTTAGCACACCTGGCACTACCTGAACACGAAAGAGCATTGTCTTAGGATAGTGCACATGAAATAACTATAAGAATGCTGCATAACAATAATATGCAATAAACAGTAGGCTAACTGGTTAGTTACGAACATTTTGCAATATGTTAGTTATGACGTTAACTGGTTATTCACTCTAGCTCAATAGCAGATAGGATCAATTCAAGATCAATGACATTAAATTTAACAAGATTCTCCAAAAAAAAAAGTAAATAGAACAAAAATGAAGAAAGATAAACACTAGGATATCACACCTAAGTTTTCTTAAGCAATCACACTTAGCTAGGAGAAGAAATCACACTCTCAAAGCTTACAATGAGTTGTCGGAATTTTATTAAACAATCTCATATCTACGTTATATTGTTATTGACCACGATAGTTGCTTTTGTATAGGCTATTGCTAAATCATTTCTTGGCAGCAAATTCATTTTAATTGATTACTATAACTTTTAAATTAGATCTACTACTGACTTTGAATATACCTTTTCATTAACCACTACTGATGTTTAGTATTTTTTTAAGCATTAGTAGTTTCAATATATCTGGAAATAAGACTTGATGCTATTAATGAAATCGTCGTTTTAAATTCACGATTATTTCTGCTTCATACCATTTTCTCTTTGGATTAAATAAAATTTTGCCTAAACCAAAAGAGAAATGATACCATTTCCATCATCTATTTACAAATAATCAAAGAACCCTATAAAAAGAAAAAGAAATGATTTCAACATGTCCAAATTTTAGTACAACTACGTACCTCACCGGCGGCAGTTATCTCCCACAATGCCATGGATCGATAAGCCAGCTGCTGCGTCAACTGTGTACCAACCGCGGGTCCAGGATCCATATTTGGCAGTTGCTGCATATCTGACATGCATGCAATCATGTTAATAAACCATTGATAATGAATATAGTCCAAGAGTTAACAATCTTGAGATTATGGATAATGAATCTTTTCTATTTCTCTTATTCTTCAAATTAGTTAGAAAAAAAATCATCAAATTTAATACTAAATAATTAGTTTTTTTTTTCTCTTACAACAAGTGAAGAAGGAAATTCAAACCTTAACTCTTTCAAGATTCATAATAAAAAACTTGGATGGAGTGTGGAGTACATACTATCTAAAGTCAGGTCATGAAAGTGAAGTCTCTAGCTAGCTTTCAATATGAATATTATTTTTTAAATTATAAAATTCAGGCTAGCTATTCCTTTTGTTAGAGAAATCAAGAAACGTAATCGAGACACAATCCATGTGTCTGATTGGTCAATGCAAAAGCCCGAATCTGAGTACGAGTCTGGGGATTTGGAGAGTTGTAACATGAAGCCACTTGGTGGTGACCCTGACCAGTCCTACAATGGATCTTTGAGAAGCTCATGGCTTCAGAGAAAATCCAAAGACACTGAGGTTAATGTTCATATCATCGACGATGAGGTTACCATCAAGCTAGTTCAGCGTAAGAACAATTGCTTACTATTTGTGTCTAAAGTCCTCAACGACCTTCAGCTTGATCTTCACCATGTTGCTGGAGGCCACATTGGTGACTTCTATAGCTTCTTATTCAACACCAAGGTTAGTAACCAATATACTATGTATGTCTACATAAATGTCCTTGTCAAAATTAGTTTTTGTGCCATAAAATTTGGTTCAGTTTAACATTATAAATTTATGTTAGCATTTATTTTTTTGGTTTAATTTGTTAGATATATGAAGTTTCCTCTGTGTATGCAAGTGCTATAGCCAACAAGTTGAGACAAAGTGCAACAATTCAACCCACCAGTAGCTATTAGGGTTGGAGAGGATAGAAAGGAAGTCTTTTGAGTTTAATTTAGTGTTCAATATATGTGATAGTAAATACTAGTAGTATAAGTACTAATTAATAAAGTTGGTGGTAGGAAAGGTATACATGAATTTGGTGCTCTGGTTAGCCACTGACCTACTCGTTCATTTTGTAATAGAATCTATATCAAATTCCTAGACATTTTATGGGTAAACTTAGATACAAATCTGAAGTTTTTCTGCCTTAATTTCACAAATTAAATTTAATCATTTGTTTGCATTGACCAATTAGTCACATGATTGAATTGAATTGAATTAAATTAAAAAAAAAGATCATACTATTTTTGCTACAATAATTGATACAATCACATGTAGTTGAACTCTAATTAGTTTATTATAGGTATTTGGAAAAATTATATTTTAAAGCTCCTACTTTAAGAGGACAAATTAGACCCACAATCCATGTTAAAGCCCAAATACAATATAGTTCCAAGGTAAAGATTAGAATTTTTTTTTTTTAATTTTCTGTTGAAAGTATAGAGTTTGATTTGATACAGTTACCGTTACAGTTTCAAACTATATGAATTAAAAAGCAATTTTTCCTAATAATGAACACCATTGTCATGCCAACTGTATTTTACATAAATTTGTGCCCTAATTATGCCCTAGAAAAGACAGCTTTTTGATGTGTGAAAATGGCATTTTTTTCCAACACTTGCTATGAATGCTCTTATCAGGTGTTTTGCACAAATTTTCTTTTAAGTAACAGTGCCGAAGTAGGGGACTTGATGAAAACAAAAAACCTATAGCGCCTAGGCTTTGAGTTCTGACATGCCATCACGAAAAAAGAAAAAAGAAAAAAAAAAGAAAAAAAGAAAAGAAAAGAAATAATGGTTGTTTTTCCCGTAAGGTCATGTGCCTAACTTGTATTTAGAGTTATCACCTCTAAAGATGATAACGGTGGCAAGTGGCATGAGATTTTGAGATGATAATGGTGGCAAGTGGTAGGAAAAAAAAAGTGTTAGCGTAATAGTGTCCAGGGGTCTTTGTTTTTCTTCTAGTATAATACAGTATTAAAGTGTTTCAGCCTTATCTGTAGGGCATTAATGGTGGCAGAAAATAAAGAAGATATATTAAGAATATGAGGATTTTTTTTTTTTTTTGGTATGAAATATTAGTGGAATATTATTGGATAATTTTTAGTAGTTTTTCTTTTGACTAAGTACTGTTATAAGTTTTTTTTGAATTATTTAATTATTGAATAAATGGTGCTTGAAAATTGTTTAGGTGATATCTAAAGATTTTAGAGAAAGTCTTAGGGAGAAGTTTTTTTGTGGTGAACTAGCTGAGGTAAGTAACCTTATCCTAATCAATTTTATTTTGCTTATACTACTGGATTTTAACTACTGAAAATTGTTTATAATTGTTACAACTTTATTTAATTGTTTTAGCTAGATTGATTTAAAGTAAAGAATAAAGAATTATCACAAATATATTTGATTACTAAATATATGATTTTATATATGTATTTGAATTAGATATATTTTTGTTTGATTATGTTTTGATTATATAATTTTAGACAATCTGACTATGTTTTGACTCTGATACCCAACCAATGAGGGCTATTCATTGGTACTGAAACTAGTTCTATATGGGGCATCACGAGCCAATCGTGTTTTTAGACCCAGCTAATGGGGGATGTACATTAGCACAAAACTAATTTCATTTGAATCTGATGCTCAATCACGGGGATATAGTGTGACCATAGTCATAAAGATTGTTAAGAATATGAATTATGTTTGAATATTTGAATTGTTTTAAGTCCTTGAAACTGCTTATATATTTTTGAAACTTATTGTAAATTATAGCTTTGATATATATGGAAAACTGATTAATTTCTAATCCATCTTTGATATAGTTGTAAGATTTAAAATATTTGACTCTATATAATTTATTATTTTTCAGATCTATTTGCTTAGGACTTTAGTTACTTATTGAGTTGTCAACTCACCCCTCTCTTTCTCCTTTCAGATTCTGATCAAGATTAGTAGCATGTTTTTGGACTTTCGCTGGGATGTGCGTATGAGTGAAGTTTAGGAATCATTGGAATAAGATTTGGACTTTTAAGTTTAATATTGTCTTTTGTTTAGACTTAGGTTTCAAAGATTTAGTTTATTTTCTTTATGATATTTGAAGATTATTATTTTGAACTCCTTTGAGAATTGCACTATTAAAGATATTTTTGGATTTATTGATGAAATTTTCTTTAAAGATAATTCTTTAGTTGATAAGAAAGTCTTACACACTTGTATGGTGTAAACTCTCCACTATCTTCTTCAAGATCACCGTATTGATGGCTTTTAAAGAAATTTATTCATTTAATTCTTAAGAAAGAAAGAAAAAAAAGAAAAAAAGAACTCTATATCATTTGGCTCTTGTAATAAATACATAAAAGGGAATTGAGCAAAAAAGTAACATAAAAGCACAGAACCATATACAGATAGCTGAACTTCAATCTTGTGAACAATGTGTGGCATGAGATTCCTACTAATAGTACATTTACCAATGGTGGAATGTCAAAATACAAGGAAAACAACACAATCTAGAAACTTTTATTTATTTATTTATTCATTTTAAAAATCAGCTACCAATTGTTTTTGTTTCGGTATTAGGACCATCCATCTCCGCAGCTATAGTGATTGTCTAGGCTTCTATGTGGCAGTTGGCCAAAACTTACGCACCAAATTTCTACTTTCAATAACTCATCTGTCTTCTCTCATCAACATTTCTTCCAAGCACTTGATGTCTAGAAAATATAGAAAATGAATAAACTCAAATCCTATTTTGCAATTTATTCTATTCATATCAATCTTATTTGGATGCATATGGATATCATTGAAATACAAGTAAAAAAAAAAAATGATTATAATGCTTTCTGAAATCAAATTTTATGTCCACATCTAATCTATGCTATTTCCAAGGCACAAAATTCTTACAATCTTGTCTCAGATTAAAAGATGCATAGCAAAGACGTGAAGTAAAGAATATTTCAGTCTGATGGCTATAACTATAGTTACCTCTTTGAGGAAAAAACTTCTAACTTAGAGCTGAGATCTCTTTAAATATGAAAATAACTATTGATATCTATACAAGTATTCTATTCTTCATGTATAATCATCAACTGTTAATTAGCAAGAATTCAATAGCATATATGGGCAACAAGTTCAAGCCAAAAAAATTATTTGTATAAAATAATATCCAAACAAATTCATTTCATTGACCAACCAAAAAAATAAAGCATGTCGCCAAATATAGCCTGAGCCCTGAAGCATAATTTTACGTTGAAGCGTGACTTCTTCAACTGAACAATATATATTCTCTTGAAGGGAATTAGCCTGGCCTTGCAAAAATATTGGCAATAATTATATTTCCCCTGTAATAGAGAAGTAATTAGCGTATGTTTGGTAGACCTATTCGGTAATTTGGTTATGTTTTTATTATAGAGAATAGTCATTCCTTATGAATAGCTATTCTTTAAAATGAGGAATAATTATTATTCTCTAAAAGGGTTATAATAGCTACTCCTTAGTAGGTATATTAATTTCTAAAATTAATATATTTCTAAATAAACAAACTTTCTATATGCACATAATAATTATAAAAATAAAAAATCATAAAAAAAAAACTAATCACTCTTTTAAATTTAAAAAAAAATTATTTTTTAAGAAATATAATTATATGAGTAAAATATTTCCTAAAATATATCTTAAGTTTGATTTAAAATGCTTTCATTCTATTTTCTTTGGGGTTCTATTATTGTATTGTCACCAAATAAATGAATAGTAACAAGTATTATATTGTAACATCTTGTATTCTTTGTAATACATATTCCTATTTCTATGTAATTATCATTACAGTCTACCAAACGTGCCCTTAATGTTAGTGCCAAACACAAAATTGAACTTGAAAAGTTTAATTGCTACATGATCTACATATTTGACTTAGTCTAAAAAAAATAAAAATATATTAAGCATGACCAGCCATCCGAAAAGGCAAACAAGAAAAGAGCAATTCCGTTCAAACTTCAAAAGGGTAAATAATACATTACCTCTACAATGCTACCATCCTCAAATTTATGTGTTGCTTCCAAAAGAACAAACAAATACTTGGGTATCGTAAAATGACCCTAAATTGAAAAGCCCACCATTAGATTACATGTTCTTTATGTTGTATATATAGGTATTTATAAGATAGGTTGTACTATATAAATAAATGAAGAGTATATCATTTGAATAAGATGATAATTATAAAACATGTTTAAGGATTTCAATAGGTTGAAAATCCTGTTCAACCAATTGAATTGATGGTAGAAGTCTTCTATCCAAATTTGGTTTGTTCAATTCCTATTTGATTCATGTTCGATCGATTGAAAGTCATGTTTGATTCATGTTCGATTGATCGAAAGTTGAATAAGAAAAATTTCTGCAGTATTTCTACAAAATTGTTGGCATCAGTTTTAATTAATTCAAAATATTGAAATGCTTTAAGAACATGCAATAAATTGTTGAGAACATGCAATGAACTGTTGTAACTCTCCCCAAGTGCCTATACACTTGGTAAATTATCACTTCTCTCTTATTTTTTTAGAAACACAAGAAATCCTATGGGCTCTCTCCAAAATTGCTACCTGTAGAGTCCAATAATCTTGGTTGTATTCTAGAGATAAGTTTGTAAAAACCTTTTAGCAACTCTAGTGTGGGGGCAAATATTATCTAAGAAGGCATTTTATCGTACCTCCAAGTTATCTAGTTTTCTATTTGTTTTCTATATTACTCTGTTCTTTCACTATATAATCATTTAATTTCCAACAATAGTTTTAACACATATGTCAAATTTCATGTCACATGGAATTTATTTACTATTTAATCCATAAACCCATCTGTATAATTCTAAATTATAAAAACTTGAACTTTAAACATTTGATTGATGGCATAGTTATTGATCTTTGATTGTCTTGAAATGAGAGAATATATAAAGATGATGTAATTTAACGATGGATTTATGCAACTTGACCTACACGTGGAGGGTGGAGATGACGCAAAACAGGAGAATATAAGGAAGAAAGACCCCATTACAAATGGGGCATCGGAGAATCAGCGGAGAAAACACTGTAGCAATAAGAACTGTAATAGTAATCAAGTCCAAGAGAAATATATACAAGAACTACTCTTCTCGGACATTGCCGAGGAAGATTTTCTTTGCACAAAATTTGTTTATCTTTGTTTTCTTGTCATCCTTAACCCATTATGATTGTTGTTCAACTCATTGAAGTCTAGTTTCCAGCCCACTCTCTACAAATTCATTGTATTGGGCTCTTTAGGCCTGAATCCTTTTTCCTTTTGGGCTTAGGAACCAAAACGTATCCTTACAATTGGCGCCGTTTGTGGGAAACTTGAGCTTTAGTGAGATCAACGTTCAGCTATGGTAGGTTCAGGGCCAAATCGAGAAGAGTCTGTTGGTTCCCAACGCCAAGATCAATTTCTCAATCTTGAACAATGGAGGGATCGGGAGGTTAGTGTACATACCACACGCACTAGTAAGAGTCGATATCGAAGTGGGAGTCACGTTTCTCATGGAGAGAACACTAGGAACATGTAGTTGGAGATTGACCATCTTCGGAGGAAGTTACGTCATAAGCGAAGGAGAAGGACTCTTTCCAGTTTGGAACCTTCTTCTGATGATGATAGGGACGATAGTTACAGGCCCAAATCAAAGACTCCCCCTAGTGAGTCTTTTTCGTGCGATAAGGATCGCCATTATAAGCGAAAAAGTAAGAGTCCATCTCGCACAAGGTCTGGGTAATGATGCTATAAGTAGGGCTCTGAACCAGATTTCTAAGTCACCTTTAACACGTAGGATTGAAGGAGGAAAACTTCCTCAGTGGTTTACTCAACCAACATTCACCACGTATAATGGCAGAACAGACCCTATGGAGCATGTTAGCCACTTCAACTAAAGAATGGTTGTTCACTTAAAGAATGAGACCTTGATGTGCAAGGTGTTCCTATCCAGTTTGGGGGCCTGTGGCGATGAGATGGTTCAACAATCTGAAGGAAGGTTCTATTAACTCCTTTAAGGAGCTTACTAGGGTGTTTGAGGCTCATTTTGTAACTTGTAGTAAGGTTCCTCGACCTTTGGACTCCCTATTTTCTATGACCATGCGAGAAAGGGAAGCCCTAAAGACGTATTCTAAAAAATACTGGGAGATTTTTAATGAGATAGATGAGAATTTTGATGATGTGGCTATAAGGACTTTCAAGGTCGGCCTACCCGCCGAGCATGATTTGAGAAAGTCTTTGACGAGGAAACCAGCTAGGAGTGTACATTAGCTCATAAATCGCATTGATGAGTACAAACGGGTCGAGGAGGACCAACAATAGAGAAAGGGAAAGGCCAAAGTAGTCCCCCTAGATCGAAGGGATTTCAAGTCAAAAAGATACAACAATAACCGACCTAAGAGGGATTTTGCTGGGCACCCTGGATCTATTGCTGCTCAGGTGGTTAATATAGTGTTCCGAGAGCCTGTGCATTAAATATTGGATAAGATAAAGAATGAGCTATACTTCAGGTGGCCTAATAAGATGGGTGAGGACCCCATGAAACGTAATCAAAGTCTTCATTGTTAGTATCACCAAGATCGAGGACACACTACGGAGGAGTGCAGGACTTTCTAGAATCATCTCGAGCAACTAGTTAAGTTTGGGAAGTTAAAACAATTCTTGTATCAGCCCAGTGGATAGGGCAATCAGACAAGGTCGGGAACTCAGAAATATGCTTTTTCAAGACCACCTTTAAGGACAATCAGTGTTATTCTTGCTGCCCCAGGTAGGACCGGTTCCCATCCGTCAATAGTGATGTCTATAGATCGGCCATTTGTAGAGATCTTGACTCCTGACCCTAAAAGGAGTAGAATGGAAGTCTGACCAGCCTTGACCTTTTTCAACAAGGATAAGGTAGGAACCCTGCAACCGCATGACAATGCCCTAGTGGTTACCCTCAGGATTTGAGGGTATGATGTGCAGAAGGTTTTATTAGATCAAGGCAGCGGTGCAGAGATCATGTACCTTGAACTATTTAAGGGGTTGAAGCTGAAGCCCGAGGACCTAGCCTGCTATGACTCTCCTCTAATAGGGTTTGATGGAAAGATTGTCCTTCCAAAGGGCTAAATCAAACTACCTATTCAGACAGGGTCAGAAGTTATAGAAGTGAACTTCATTGTGGTAATGCCTACTCCTCCTACACTGCTATTGTGGCAAGACCTTGGCCTCATGCCATGAGGGTTGTGTCTTCCACCCTGCACTTGAAGATGAAGTATCCATCAAGGGATCAAGTCGAGGAGCTGATTAAAATTGAATCTATGGCCAAACAGTGTTTAGTGTCCACGATTAGGCATCATACTGGAGGTGAATCCTCAGCCTCTGCAAAGAGGGATTTATAGCAATTAAGGGCAATAAACTTGTCTGCGGACATGGTGGTAGAAGGGACAAAGTGTGAAAAACTGGAAAAAAATCGTTATTGATGACGAAGATGAGAACTTTTTCCAAGTAGGAGTGCAATTACCTCCTCAGGAGAAGGAAGAATTGATTGTCTTCCTTAAGAAAAATGTTAATGTGTTTGCGTGGAGGCTTATGAAGCCCCTGGGGTGGATCCAAATTTTATTTGCCATCACTTAAATCTCAGTCCATCTGTTGCTCCTAAGAAGCAACCACCTCAGCGTTCTTCTAAAGAACACTCTGATATTGTCAAGGAGGAGGTGATCAAGCTTAAACGATTGGCTAATATAGTGGTGGTAAAGAAGAAAAGTAGGAAGTGACGAGTATATGTAAATTTCACTAATTTAAACAAAGCTTGCCCAAAAGACCCCTTCCCAATGCCTCGGATAGACCAATTAGTGGATGCAACTATGGGTCATCCTTAGATGAGCTTTTTAGACGCCTTTTAAAGGTATCATCAAATACTGTTAGCTTTGGACGATCAGGAGAAGACTGCTTTTGTTACGCCCACTGGGAATTACCATTACAAAACAATGTCTTTCGGACTGAAGAATGTAGGATCTACATAACAGAGGATGATGACTAGGGTGTTCGAGCCTCAACTCGACAAAAACATTGAAGTCTACATAAATGATATGGTAGTGAAGAGCAAGGTAGAGTCTGAGCATGTGAATGACCTCGGAGATAATTTTGAAATACTAAGATAGCATAAGCTGCACCTTAATGCTTCTAAGTGTTCTTTTGGCATTAGCTTAGGTAAATTTCTGGGTTACATGGTCAATCATCATGGAATTGAAGTCAATCCTGATCAGATTAAGGCAATTAACAATTTGCAGCCTCCTTGGAATCTCAAAGAAGTTCAGAAGTTAATAGGAATGACTACTGCTTTAAATCGATTCATCTCTCGATCAGCAGATAGGTGTAGGCCTTTCTTCCAGTTGTTACATAAGTAGAAGGGATTTGAGTGGACCGCAGAGTGTGCCTTGGCCTTCCAGCAGTTGAAGGAATACCTTTCTCAGCCACCCATTATGTCCAGGCCCGAAGAGGAGAAGCATCTGTTTGCTTACATTGTTGTGGCCTCTCATGCAATGAGCTTAGTACTGATACGAGTTCATAATGGATTGCAGAGACTAATTTATTATGTGAACAAGTTATTGCATGAAGCAGAAATTTGTTATCTATCGTTGGAGAAAGCCGTCTTAGTAGTGGTGCATGCTACACGGAAGCTCCCTCATTACTTCCAAGCTCACGCAGTTGTGGTTTTAACCCAACTTCCTCTTCAATCACTACTTCGAAAAGTTGATTACATAGGAAGAATTTCCAAGTGGGGTACGATCCTAGGGGCATTTGATATCAAGTATATGCCTCGCATCTCTATTAAGGGCTAGGTCCTTGTATATTTGGCGACCGAGTTTGTTGAATCTCCACTGGAAAAGGATGGAGAAAAGCAGAACATGGATGAAAAATTAGTTGGGATGGTTTCCTTACAAGAACCTCTATCTTGGAGGGTATACGTTGATAGTGCAGCTAATCAAAGAGGGTCTAGAGTGGGACTAGCTGTGGTATTGCCTAAAAAGATTATTATTGAGAAATCCTTAAATTTGGGCTTCTCGGCCACGAACAATGAGGCTGAGTATGAGGCTTTGTTGGTAGGGATGGCTATGGTTCAGAAAATGGAAGGAAAAACAGTAGAGGTATTTTTAGATTCAAAATTGGTTATAGGCCAGGTAAAGGGAGAATTGGAAGCCAAGGATTTGAGAATGCAAGAATATTTGAATCAAGTTAGGCACTTCCAATCAAGGTTCGAATCTTTCACTTTACTAAAATCGCTAGAAGTAGAAATACGCATGCTGACTCTCTTGCCACTCTCGCAACCTCCTCGGCGCAGAGTTTACCTCGAGTTATCCTGGTTGAAGATTTCTGTAAGCCTACTACAATAAAAAGGGAGAAGGCCCAAATTCATCAAATTAGAGTGAGACCTAGTTGGATGGATCCCATAGTTCTATTCCTTAAGGATGACATCTTGCCCGAGGAGAAGGGGGAGGCTGATAAAGTGTGAAGAAAAGCTCCCCATTTTTGGTTGTCCAAGGATCAAAAATTATATAAGCGCTTTTTTTTTTAGCCATATTTGCTATGCGTCCATCCTTAGGTAGTAGAGCCACTCATAGAAGAGTTACATGAAGGGATTTGTGGAAATCATACAGGAGACTAATCACTGTCTCACAAGACCCTCACTCAAGGGTATTAGTGGCCAAGAATGCAAAAGGAAGTACAAGAATACATGAAGAAGTGTGACCAATGTCAGAGATTTGCTCCAAACATTCATTAGATAGGGGGTGTCCTCAATCCTCTGTCTAGTCCCTGGCCTTTTGCCCAATGGGGCTTGAATATTGTAGGGCCCTTTCCTAAGGCAGTAGGAAATATGAGATGGCTTTTGGTCGGTACTGACTACTTCACCAAATGGGTTGAAATTGAGCCACTAGCAAATATTAGGGATGTAGATGCCAAGAGGTTTATATGGAAATATATCATCACTCGATTTGGGATTCCTTATACCCTCATCTCGGACAATAGGCTTCAATTTGATAGCAAAGCTTTCAGGAGGTATTGTTGTGAATTGGATATTAAGAATATGTATTCAATTCCGGCTTATCCACAAGGGAATGGACAGGCTAAGACTGTCAATAAGATCATAGTGAATGGATTCAAAAAGAGGTTGGATGATGTAAAAGGTAAATGGATGGAAGAGCTGCCACATGTTCTTTGGACATATCGGACTACCCCTCGTCGATCAACAGGAAAAACGCCATTTTCAATGACTTATGGATCCGAGGCTGTAATTCCTTTGGAGACTGGATTCCTAACGCTAAAGACGAGCTTGTTCACTCCAAACAACAATGACAACCTTTTAGAAAAGAGCCTGGATTTGATTGAAGAGCGTAAAGAAAATGCCATAGTTTAGTTTGCATATTATTAACAAAAGCTCAAACAAGGGTATGACACAAGTGTGAGGTTAAGACCATTAGCACCTGGAGACTTAATATTAAGAAAGGTTGTGGGTACTACAAAAAACCTAGCATGGGGAAAATTAAGGCCCAATTGGGAAAGGTCATACTGTATCACCTTGGTAGCTAGTATAGGTACTTATTTCGTAGAAGATTTAGATGAAAATGTTATATCTCACCCTTGGAATGTAAATAACCTGCGAATGTACTATTATTAATGAAAGGCCACTCTACCATGTTTTTACTTATGACATTATGTGTTATGTTTATTACTTGTTTGAATATTAAACAGAACCTTGGTCATGTCTAGTTTCTCAGACCACATACCTTGGGTAAATTAATATTCTTGATCACTTATTTGAATATTAAACAAAATCTTGGTAATGTCTGGTTCCTCACACCATATTCCTTGGATAAATTAATATTCTTGATTACTTGTTTGAATATTAAACAGAACATTGGTCATGTCTGGTTCCTCAGACCACATACCTTGGGTAAATTAATATTCTTGATCACTTGTTTGAATATTAAACCGAACTTTGGTCATGTCTGGTTCCTCGGACCACATACCTTGGGTAAATTAATATTCTTGATCACTTGTTTGAATATTAAACCGAACATTGGTCAAGTCTGGTTCCTCGGACCACATACCTTGGGTAAATTAATATTCTTGATTACTTATTTGAATATTAAATTGAACCTTGGTCATATCTGGTTCCTTGGACCATATACCTTGGGTAAATTAATATTCTTGATCACTTGTTTGAGTATTAAACAAAACCCTGGTCATGTCTGGTTCCTCGGACCATAGACCATAGGTAAATTAATATTCTTGATTACTTGTTTGAGTATTAAACAGAACCTCGGACCACATACCTTGAGTAAATTAGTACTCCTTATTATTTGTTTAAGTATTAAACAAAACCATGGTCATGCCTAGCTCCTAGGATTACATACCGTGGGTATATTAATACTCCTTAAGCAAATATTCAAGTGTTAAACAAAACCTTGGTCACATTTGGCTCCTCAGACCATATACCTTGGGTAAATTAACACTACTCAATATCTCTCTAAGTGTTAAACGGAACTTTAGTCATGTTTGGTTCCTCGGACCATACACTATGGGTAAATTAACACCTAACACTGCTTTGATATGCGGTTAATTGGATGAGTAGGTGAAACTGTAAGTAAGTGCATTGTTTATCATTATTCGAGATTGAAAAGGGAAGCCTAAAGCACATATAGTCATATGTGCTGCTTGTTTCAAACATGTAAGGTATGTTTTTGAAGTTAAGATTACACTTTATTATAGATTGTGGACTTCGAAGGTTTAGCCTATTCTATTGTTGATTGTGTAGAGTGTAGCAACTACACTATCACTCGTACAAATAATTGTTGAAGTCAAGAATGTAAGTCTATCTTAAATTGAATGAAATTATATCTCATTTTTATATCAATTAAGTGTAAGGTAAATCAGAAGTTATATTTGAATTTGCATAAGTACAACAAGCATAAAAGAAAGCTCATAATTGTCATTAAGTCAAGCCTTGAAAAAGGCAAAGTAAGTACAATTTTAGAAATGCAAACTACAATTACATAAAAAAAGAAAAACACTACAGAATGTAACTAAACACTATTTAATCTTCAGTGGAGGGTTGTCTTTTTCTGTGGCCTTGGTAGGTTTGGCAGTTGCAGCTGTTGTTGAGGTTGAACCTTTACCCTTAAAATCCTCCCTGGTAGGTATAGGGAGGGTTGCCAAGAAAATTTCCAGGCTTTGGGAGACCTCTTTGTCCTTAGGGGGGTCCTTAGGTGCAGCTGGAGGATTGGTAGCTTCAAGAGCCACTCCTTTGGTTGTATCCTTCCATTTTTCAACTACCTTGACTTGTTTGCCTCTTTGGGAGGACTGTTGGAAGAGGAAGGGGCTTTGGCAAGTGAGTCCTGGCTAGGATTTGGATCTTGGGGATCAACCTTGGAGCTCGGGAAGTAGGATGCACGAATGGTTGGAAGGTAGTAGACGTTTTCTGCTATCCTAAAGGAAAAAGAGGCTTCAACCCCAGCCTAGTTGAGAGCCTCCTTCTACACTTGGAGGCAGTAGGTCCTACAAACCCTAGTGACTTCGGCCCTAAGGGCCTCTTCAGTCTCAGTCACCCCAATATCGTAGCCATCCGGCTCAGCCTTTTCTACAGCCTTCTCTGCCTTTGCCAACTTCTTCTTCAAGGTCCTTATCTGCTCCTTAGCTACAAATAGCTGATCCTTTTTCTGGCGAAACTACTTACGTTGAGTCTTCTCCCTATTAGCCTCGGTCAGTTGGTTGTTGAGTTCTTGGATCCTCTTCTCGACTAGGGAAAAGGCCTCCACCTCAGCAATCCGTCTACGTTCTTCCTCTTTCATTCGCCAATGGGATTTGGTCACCAGCTCCTTGGCCATATGCGCTGACTGGACAGCCTTCAAAGGAAATAGTACAGTAATGAAAGAAAGCAATTAGAGCCCTAAGTGTACAAATATAAATATATATATATATATATATATATGTATAATAACTCAAAAATAAATGTAAAAAAGAAAAAAGTATACAATACTTACCAGCAAAAGGTCCCTCTTGAGACTTAGAATCACCTTGTATTTCTTCATGGTCCTTAAGTCGGCCATGTCTCCTGGCAGTAACAGGGCTTGCTCCATAGCATCTGCCACGTATCCAGCTCTCCCTTGCTGGAAGTCCCTTATTGAGGTGTTTGAAAGGAGAGGAGATCCATTTAGCATAAATGGAGGATTCCAAGCTTGGATCTTGGAGGAGCGGTCACGCCCCCTGTCCACTATGGGTCCTTCACTAGAGGACCTCGTCTAGCCAATCCTGGCCACTTTGGCCCCCTTCTGAGGTTCAACTTCTTTGATGGGAAGACCCTTCCCTTCTTCCACTACTTCTTTGCCCTTGGGGTCCCGTTTTCTCTTCTTGTCAGTAGGGTCGACTTAAGAGGCTTAGGAAGGTGGAGGAGTGGGGGGTTTGGTTTAAATGGCCACCTCGGGCACATTACCCCCGCATGGGACTCCAAAAGCTCCAAGAGACTCGTCTTAGCCTTGCATTGTAGAACCATTGCGTCAGGAACACTTGCAGCTTCTTGGATACTACTTGCTTGAGCTGGAGGAAGGTGGCTAAAGTCACTAGCTGGAGGCTCTAGGGATTGGGGCTGGTTGAAAACCTCAAACTCGTCCTCGTAGTCTGAAACTTCAACTACTTGTTCCTCCTCCTTAATTGTTGGCTAGGAAGGAGTTGCTTCCTCCTTGGCAATGTGATGAAATGGCATTTCTACTTATTGTACACCTTCCAGAACAGGGCCAGTAACGAGGAAACCCAGTATGGCGATATTGATCTAGTGCAAGCGTTGATCTCTCGCTTTGATCACGTACTTTGGTGCTTAGAAGCTGGATGATAAGGGTTCGTAGCCGAGGATGAGGTGGGCCACTCTCAATTGTCTAGTTTTGTGGACAAAGATCTCGGACTTGAGTATTCTCGTCAAATCTGGCTCGTTGAAAAGGCTAAAATTAAGGATGGCAGAGTACTTATTTGCAAATTCACCAAAAACAAAAACATTGTTAGAAAACAACGCAAATAAAAGAAAAATTAAATTACAAGTACAGATAGAAGAAAGTGAGTATAGGGAATGTTAATAATAAAGAAAAAAGTTGTTAAAATAGTAGACCTAGACCTAAGTACCCCTTCTCTGGTAGGGCAGTGAAGCCCATCATGCTACTCCCCTGAGATGATTAGATAGTCCTTATTCATACCTTTGTTGGACTCAGAGAGACACGATATGAGCCTAACCGTGGGAACTCTAGTTTTTAGATAATGCCCTTTCCCTGTTAGTTTATGACGATTGTAAATCCAATTAACGTCATGATGGGTGAGGTTCACACCCATCTTCTCATTGAGGGCATCTACACTACCTAGAATCCTAAGCATATTAGGGGTGCACTGGGTGGGGGAGAGTTTATGAGCAATCAAGTAATCCCTAGTTACTCTACCCATAGGAATTCTTATCCCTCCCTCTATAAAGGCAATCATAGGGATTATTACTTCTCCCTTCTACCTCATAGTGTGTCATTCCCCCTGTTTGCAATACCGAATAGAAACCTTCAATAGGATTCGATATTGAGCTTTAAAGCTCTCTATACCCTCTGGGGTGTCTACTAAGTAAGCAAATCTACCCATATGAAAGAAAAATCGAAGGTAGTAGAAAGACGAGGTGAAATTGGACTGGCCAAGGAAGAAAGGGCTCTAAACAAAATAAAAAAATAGAAGAGAAAAAGAAAATACTAAAGACGACTTACGGAAGGGAAGAAGGGCTCCTCATACTAGCTCTTAAGATTTGAAAATGCAAAAAGTGAAGCAGTCGAAGCTTTTAGGAAATATATGTATGAGAGAGAAAAGCAAGCAGGAAAACTCTTGCTCAAGCTTTGATAAAATCTTTAACCGTTGGATCTCCATCGTACTGTAGAACGTGGGGAACATAGAGTTGCAGAAAATAATTGCAAGCGCGTCCCAGATGCCGAAATGTTAGGAGCGTGCTTTTGGACAGTTGAAAATGCACCTACACAGACAAAGATAACGTGAGGACAGAGTAGAATAATTGCTATAATATCGAAATCCTCCTTTTTTTTCGAAGAGAAAAAGAAGGGAATTTCGAGGGGCTATTGTGGGGATGGAAGGCCTAAGGGTGTATATTGGGCCGTGAGCCTTGTCCGAGGATGTTCAGCAATCCGAGGACAATTAGACATTAGCTAAGACATACAAATTAATAGGGTATGGAAGGATTCTGGCCATGAAGGATTGGGAAGGTAGTCCGAGGAGAAATGCCTCCTCGACTAAGCAAAGCAGAGGTTAGAAGATTTGATTTACCATCAAGAGCAACACTCCAGACGATTCTACTGGTAAGGATAAACATCAGGAGGGAATAGGACAAAAGGAAGCTAAGAAATATAACATTAAATGCTCTGTAGCTAACTCTCTGATCACATTAATGTGGAAGTGATAACTGAACAGTGATATTTAGCCTTACAATTACTCCCAAAGACTTTAGGAAGGTGCTGATGGGACAATGATGAAAGCAAGCAACTTGACCTACACGTGGAGGGTGGAGATGAAGCAAAACAAGAGAATATAAGGAAGAAAGACCCCATTACAAAGGCGGGATTGGAGAATCGGGGGAGAAAACACTGTAGCAATAAGAACTATAATTGTAATCAAGTCCAAGAGATATATATACAACAACTACTCTCCTCAGACATTGCCAAGGAAGCTTTTCTTTGCACAAAACTTGTTTATCTTTGTTTTCTTGTCATCCTTAACCCATTATGATTGTTGTCCAACTCATTGAAGTCTAGTTTGCAGCCCACTCTCAACAAATTCATTGTGTTAGGCTTTTTGGGCCTGAATCCTTTTACCTTTTGGGCTTAGAAACCAAAACGTGTCCTTACAGTTACCTTCTACATTGATCACCATATATTTTGCCTGGTGTTTATTGATTCACACCTGCCCAAATTTAGAGGTATTCCATTTTTCCATCATGTTTTGATTTTCTATTTTAACTATTATCTTCTTCTTCTTTTTTGTTATTTTTAGCCTGTTGATTTTTGTTTATATTTCATTTAGAATTTGTTAATGAGATTTGGTAAGGGAATTGAAAGGGGGCTCTCATAATCCAATCTTGCACAAAGGATTGTACAATGTACATGAACTATTGTCGAGATTATTCAGATTGAGTGTGTTAAATCTATATGAAAATAACAAAACTTATCTTTGAATTATTTGCTTTCAATGTGTTCCTTACTTCTTAGATTATACATATTGGATTTTACACCTCCACCTCATGTTTGATGAGAAGCCACCATCATCCATCAACTCAGATTACATAGGTGATGCAATGGAATCGATCACCTCAAATTTTTTTTTTTTCACAACCACTTCGGGTTTAGATTTCTCATTTTAGCTCCAGTCCCTCTCTCCTAAAATTTTTTGTACTGTTCTTACTAATTAATCTCCTAGATTAAGCAATATAAGTTTCACCTATCTTTCAAATATTTTGGCCATTTTTTTTCATTTCATTTTGATTTTGATTTTTTAATAATGATGGAAATCTTGCGGAGAAATTGAGAAATATACAAAAATGAAATAATGAAATTTTCGGCTAGATCCTTATGGTGCAGAAATTTTCAGTCAAAATATAAAAATATGATATTGTAAACCTTGCAAATTCTCTCTCTATGTTTGCAGCATAATGAAGGATGCTAAAGCAAAGAACTTAGAGACGTCCAAGTCTTGATTAGTAAGTTCTACCAATATGATGTAACGATTTCATAAAATAGATAATGTTCAAACAGGTCACAAAGCAGGTGGAAAGAACATTTTGAGAGAAATTTGAGGAGATAATACCATTTAAGGAATAATAATGAAATGCTCATTTAATTTAATAAGGTAAAATTAAGTGTATTGAGGCTTGAATGGAGATATAAACGTACAGGAAGAAGGTAAGAAAACAAAAGCCAAAGAAGAGCGACTCAGATCCTTTAGATTTTCTAAGGTACTCTACCAAATAAATTTCCTTAAATCTTAACCATTCTTTAATGATTTAATAATCTGAATTTTGCCATGTTAGTATTTTACTAACAACAATCTTAATTGTTTTGTTTGCAATATTAATTTATTATTTCAAGAGTACTATTAGTGGAATACTAACATGGCAAAATCCAGACCATTAAATTATAAAAGAATGGTTAGGATTTAAGGAAATCTATTGGTAGAGTACCCTAGGAAATCTAAAGGATCTGAATCTAAAGAAGAGAGAACTGCTACCCACATTTATGAGAAAAAAATAAAACTCATTTTTATTTTGGGGTAATATGAATGGTTGTGCACATTAATGTGAAAATGGAAGAGTTTTTTTTTTAGATTATAATGAGACAAATTAAGAGTATATATTTAAGTAGAATTTAATAGAAAGTTATTAATTTGTGTAACTTGAACCCAACCCTCGATATATATTCACTTGTGAGTAATGAGATTGATTAAGTAATGAAGTCCCACATTGGATACTAATGAGAAAAAAAAGTAATTAATATAACATAATTAAGCTCATACTTATTTGACTTAAGCTTTTGGGTTAAGTGGTGTATCTACATGTTATATTAATTACTTAATGAGTCTCCCTAAAGTGTTTTTCTTTCCAACAAGTGGAATCAGAGTCGATGGTTCCCGTGTTCTCTCACCTGTGGTTGAGTAAAGGGTAAAGGTTCTACTAAGTACGTGTCAAGGGCAAGTGTTTGTTAGTGGGTCCCACCAGGTAGAATGAGGAAGATTCCTATGTTCTCTCACTCGTGGTTGAGTAAAGGTTTTACTAGGTCCTCTCACTCGTGGTTGAGTAAAGGTTTTACTAGGCGCGTGCCAAGGGCAAGTGTTTGTTAGTGGGTTCCACCAGGTAGAACGAGGAAGACTTTCATGTTCTCTCACCTATTGTTGAGTAAGGGTTCTAGTGGAGTGGAGAGGAGGGGAGGAGGGGGGGGGGGGGGGGGGGGAGGCACTTTATTTTAATGTTAAAAATTTAAAAGATTGAGTAAATTTTAGTTAATGGCCCCCTTCATTTTTTTTTTTTAAGTATAATTGCTCTTTAATTTATTGTTGTCTCATTTAGTTTCCTTTTAATATTAAATTTTTTTGTCATATATAAATTATTAATTTTAGGAGCATCTAAAGCATAGGTTTATAAAATTATATATGTAAATCTCTTTAGCAAAATATTGTTTTTTGTTTTCCAAGAATAAAGTCATGCATTTATATTGAGAGAGTTAAGGCTACTAGAATAAAATGATTCATTTAGCTTGGCTCCTCTTGTGAAAATTTTCTAGCCTTGCCATTAGTGGTGAGTCAAGTGGATTATGTATTAGTGACCCTCATATTTTTGCAAGGAGGACCCCTAAGTCCACCCTAAATATGGTTGAGTAAAATGGCTCACTATTATAACATTTGGATTGTTAAGAAAAAAGCTTTCGTTCAAGGGGGAGACTAATCGAGACTAACCGAAGTACCACAAGTGACTTGATAGAAGGGTCACATATGAAGGAGGAGATTTTTTGGAATATTCACGTGTGAATAGTGTAATTGGTTAAGTAGTGAAGTCCCATATTAGATACTAATAAGAAGAAAGAGTGGTTAATATAACATAGTTGAATTCATACTCATTAGGTTGAATTTTTTGGGTTAAGTGGTGTCTCTATATATTATAATAACTATTCAAGAAGTCTCTCCAAGGTGTTTCTCTCCCCAACATATATATAAATGATGTTACATAATCTAATAACTTGTTAATAAATTCATATTTTGAAAATCTCACTATTAAATTATATGTTCTATATGTTCTTAACATACATATCAATGCATAGCTATTAATCTTTGATCATCTTAAAATTTTGTAAGCATGGAAAATATACAAAGATAAATGTAATCCATCGATGGATTAGTAAAAATTCACATCCAATTAAAAAGTATTAAGTGGTGTAACGTTGTTTAAAGTTACGCAAAGTATAACTTCAACCTAACCTAAGCTAACCTCTCTCTCTCTCTCTCTCTCTCTCTCTCTCTCTATATATATATATATATATATATATATTGATTGCACTATTTATGGCCGGTGATGGCTATAAATTCAAAACAAAGTCATTTTGTGACTATATAGACTTCAAAATGGCATTGTTTTGTGTAAAAAAAACAATAGATTTATATTTTGTACCATGAATTTAAAAACCAGAATGGTTAAAGAATCGGAAAATTGTCCAATTCCTGGTTTTTACCTATTAAACCACCAATTTTAACCGTTTTTACCTATAGGTTTATCAAATCTAGCAAACGAGTTGTGTTGGTAGGCTTGGGTATGACCTAACCCAACACCAGTAAAAAAATAGGTCAAACTAAAACAAATTTATATTTTTATTACCCATTCAATATTTTATGGGTTAGACCAACCTTACTAATATTTTTTTTTGGCACATTAAAAAAAAACGATTAAAAAAAAAGCTCAAACATAGTTTTTAACATATTCTTTTTGTCTTTTTTTTAATGCATGTAAAAGAAAAAAAAAAGGTTCAAATATGAATATTGAAGAATATAAATAGATACTAAAATGGTGGTAACTAATTTCTTAAAATGTTAAGAACCTAACAAAATTTAATCCACTCATTTGCAAATGGAAAGAAGGGTTTTAACTTTTAAGAAGTCAGGGTAACCCTAAAAACACTAGATAACTTTAATCGCAACTTCTTAAGCAGTCTAACAAAATCTCACATTACAGACAATCCAACTAAATCGGGAATAGTAAAAAACCCAAAAGATTGAGTCTTTGAGCATTGGGCTTACAATGCAGATTGCATGGTTAGTCAAACCAAAGAGATTTTCCTTGCTTTTAGTAAACAGACATTAACATTGTTTCGGCTAACTGGACTGGTTTTGAGTCTTGACACAGTTTTCAGAGAGCACCATTGACATTGACATGATCGTGTTTTTGCCTATGGACGGGTTTTACAGCAGTAAACTTTCACATAGCCCAAGTACTCTTACTCTCTCGTGTAAAAAATGATAGCAGTCCATTGATAATGATATCCATTATTGTCAGTCTAATATTTTGATAAAAAATCCTTCTTCGAATTTCCACCCATATACTAGGTATTTTACTCCTGAAATTGTGGATGGAACATTGTGTTAATGATAGAGCATACAAAGCCAATCCTCCACTGAGATTATACCGCTGGTCATTCATTGAATTGACTCAACATGTCATCCTCGTACGCATCAGCAAACTCGGACTACATTTGGCAGTACGTATTAGAACATACTAAAATTTAATGGCGCAAACTTTTTAGCATAACCGTCCACGTTTGAGAACAATAGACAACAGGTTCAACATAAGACTACACAAATCTTTGGTATATCCACCAAAGAGACTAGGAAACAAAAACTCACAAGTTGCTTGTAATGATGACATGAAAACTATTTTACTTCGAGTCACCTTGCATATTTACAATCATCAGGTATAGCATCAAAACAATTAGGATAGCTTCTCAGCTTGATCGCTTTTACCTTTATTTTTAAAAGGAAAATAAAGGCGGCAACAAGTGAAGAAGAAAAACAAAAGCTGCAGCACAAATCTGCACTTCCAAACAGTATCCAGATTGCACACATAAAAGCTCTGGACACTGGCAAACATAGTCATATAATCAATGGCAACCAAACTGCGAAATGAGATATCCAAGGGTGCTGCAGCAGATAGCAGTTCAGCTGAATCACTCTCCTTTGCTGGTCTTGTATGTATTCAAGATCAGCAATCACAACCACCTAATATTAGCGCCAACCGAATCAACAAGCAAGATCCAGAATTTGAATTTGGCTGCACTAGACCAGATTTGAATGCTACCGATCCAATCAAATATTTCCCAGCTGATCTGTTAATCTCTGATGATAAGATCCAGCCAGAAGCTTTCCTTCAATCAGAGCAATCTCATTTGATCACCCAGTCCTCCCAAGACTTCTTGTTGGCCCAAGACTCATTGCCAGCAACCCATAGCAGCAGCAGGAGATCAAGTGACAACACAGGTGGCATGAAAGTCTCTGATAAACCAAATCACACGGTGAATAATCAGGAAAATAAGCACACTGCAGAAAGGTCATCATTTGGCCGGAAGCTATTCCAGACATTTCTCTCCCCTTGCAGGCAATGCCGTGCAATTACACCAACTGTGAAAGCGCATACTGTTCCAGGACAAATTTGAAGTTCCATTAACCTAATGGCCTCTCTTTTCAATTTTATCTTTTAATTGAATTCATTGGGAATTCATTTTATTTAGTTGGGATGAAGCAATTTTTTCTTTTAATTGAATTTATTGGGAATCCATTTTATTTAGTTGGGATGAACATTTTGCTTAGGAGGTTATTATGTTTAGGAGGTTATTAGTCTTCAATTCTACCTGAGGTATTACAGTAAGCAGTACTAAATAAAACTTCAGAAATGGGTTTTCTTTCCTAAGATTGTATGACTTAAGCACTAATGACGAGAACTAAATTAATTCGTTGCACATTTCTGCATCTCAATCTCTTCTCACTTTACATAATTACAGTTGCATGTATATATATGGCCCCCGCAGCCAGCAGTCTACAGAGAACAGCCCTAGACCTATAAATTAAGATAATTAAGCACCAATACACACTTTAGAATAATTCACGAGTTCTAGCCCCTTCACCACCCACTCTTTATCTAAGAACTTTTGAAATTTCAACTTCAAGTTATTTTTACTAAACCCTCGCTTCCCTTTGTTGCAACATCACATATGCAATACTATTACATTAGCATTTTATGAAACATTTTATGGCAGTACAACACATAAAGCTACAAAACAAGCAGACCCTAAACTCATCAGTCATCATATAACATAATCCAAATAGTTAATGGGTGATCATAGTTGCACAACTCTTTAGCACACTTATTTTTCCACCTCATTCTAAAGGAAATCGTTCCTCATCAATTCACTGAATGACTGCTTATAGAAATATAGTATATCCTGGAGATCAATTTTTACTAAAACTAAACTCAATATCATCTTTTAGCATGGTTATTTTCCTACTATTCTTATAGACAGAAAAAATTTAGTCAACAGATAACAGACACCTTGGGTCCACATCATGAATATGGTTAATTAAGTCTAGAGGAAATACTACAAAGTATTAACCAAAAGACAAATTCTATATCATCAGTGACTTTTAATTATTGATGAACACCAGCTTAAAAAAAGAGGCTGTTTGACAGAACCTAAAAAATACAGTGATACTGTGAAAACACATTCTGGCAACATGCATTGGGGGTTTAAAATTGAAACATAAGAAATCAAAGGCATGACATAATAAAAAAGTGATCAGTAACTCACTCCACAAATATCTACAGATATGAGCAACAAAACAATATAGCAAAATGTGCACATATTATCTATAAACACAGGAATCTAATAACCACAACTAGAAAGCATGAAAAACAGAATTAATTATCGAACAAAAGTAAATCTCAAATACACTGCAACCTATATTGTAACTAGTTTATCCAAAAGCTTAAATGAGCATACATTTCATATATCTACATGACTTTTAAGGAACCAGTTCATTTGCAATTGCAACCTAGTATCCTACTTGCAAAAATAGTCCAGATGTCCAGTGATGAGTTCTAGTCTAGCCTTTTTTGATGAACTAGCCTAGCCTAACAAAGAGCACATAAAACAAAGAATATGTCGCAAAACCCTATGAATGAATGAAACACAAGACCATAAAGGAGAGAAGGGCGTGTCAAGAGCTGCTTTGCATTTGCTCCCCTAACTAGTTAACAATAGTATTGAGATGCCTTCCCTTCCAAAAAAGTCCCTCTACTCCTACTGTACTCTAGCTTGGTAGTTGCCACCACCTGTCAAGGGTTGAACCCTGGGATTTGACAACAAACTTAAAAAGCCACCTACAGATGTTTTACACCGAATCATTCTGGATAACATTTGCATCACCTATTACAAGCACAAAGTTGGTGCTTATTTCCTGGATACCATCACTGCTGCTTCTCTGGAAAAAGAAGTTGACTATAGGCCTTCTACCTCCACACGGCATTGCACCGTCAGGCTTTTGCCCATTGCAAAGAATTCCCCTACCTCCCAGAGGAGTTTGGGTCGTGTCTCAGTCCTAGTGTGGATAATCATCCTCTAGGACCAACTATTGATCATCATCTTGGAAAGTTATTGCCTCACCAACTAGTTAATCAAATGCACTATTACCCGTCTGCCATGTAAGGTTATTAGAAGCCAATTATATTTTTAACAAGAAGTCTCTTTTGCAATAATGATGTATCAAAGGAAATAACACAACTAATTCTTTTATGCCTTAATCAAGGGCACTTGCCATCTAAGGCCCAACCTCTTCCTTTCATGACACAACCTAGTACAAAATTGAAAGAGTCAGAATATGTACAGTGTACTCCAAAATGGATCAAATGACAAAAAACACAAACAATTAATGAAGAAAAACACTCAAAGGGAAACCAACACATGTCATGTTGTCTAGTTTAAATTCCATAAATATAGCCTCAGAAAAACTGTTGATGACTTCCAATTCGCTGCAAGCGTATGAAACTGTACAAAGAAAAAGCACTTAGCCTAGCATCTCAAGATTTGCCATATTTATCAACGTATCCCTGCAAATTAAAAATTAATGGTCAAATTCAGGAACAAATTATGTTCCCAAGTTGGTATATTTTGTTTCTAGATTCAAGACACTCACCTCAACAAGTTTTGTAATTTTCGAACCGAATGAAGAGAGATATTGCTCTACTAATTCCATGGTGGGTGGAATTTGGTGAGACTGTAAGGTGCTAAGAACCTTGTCAACCACTTTTTTTACTATCATGTTGTGTGCATCCTTACTGAGATGACCATCACGCCATTTTGGTTTCAACAATTCTTTCACCAAATCTATAAGAGCAGCACGAAAATGTCTCTGTGCTTTGGATTCTTTGTGCACATTTCCATCCATCTTAGGGCCAACATCCATTTCATTGTCCTGTCTAGCCCTGCTCAATTTCAAGTCCTTTTTGTGTCTTGAACCATCATTTTGATGACTTGAAGCATGATCATCATTGAGCTTGCGCCTTTTTGTTGTAGTATCATTGGCATGAGAGGTGCCACAGAGATTCTCTTCTTTAGGCATTGTCCCATTTTTCCAGTCAACAATAGAAGTTCCTCCTGTATCTGCCTCAGTAGCAAGCGAATCTCTTTCAATTGCATGGCAACTTTTGTCCAACACATTGTCATAAAATTTATTATGAGAAGATACCGAAGTCGTATCATCATTACATTCTGGTCCCAGGGTCCCCGGTAATACAGAATCACCATATTTCTGCAGATGTGATTTGTCCATAATGGATGACCCATGACCATAGAGAGAAATGTTAAAGGATTCATCTCCTATCTTGGGTGACTCAGTGCTATCACGAAGAGGGTCATACTGGCTTCCTGGAGATGATATACTCATAGGAGGGATAGAAAAAGAGGGTCGGAAAGGTACAGAAGGCTCCCAATCATTTGAAGAAAATTTTGTTTTATGCTCAGCAGAGCACATCGGTACATTGGTTACAGGTATATTTTTTGATTCAGAAGTAGGGAAGGGAGAAGAGAATTGCAGCAAGGAAGATGACCTAGAAGCATGGCACTCTTTCTCACCATCCAAAAGCTTTTGAGAACCAAGATGACTCGTACTGAAAGAGGAAAAATTAAATGGCGATGAAGATGCTGTCCAGGTAGAGATAGAGTGAGATGGCAACATGCCAGTAGTTGGAAGAGAAGTATTTGAGCTCAAATTTTGAGAATGGCTCCTAAGTGGTAAAGTAAAGTCATTGTGTTTATGTTGGCTCCGAATGCTAGCCATTTCGTCCATACTGCTTGAATGAGAAGAGAAAATCCCACTGCGGTAATTCCGAGACAACAGATCAGAGCCGCTTGAAGAAAACCCATACTCAGGAAGCAAGCTGTTCCTTATCATAGAACTTCCTGTGCTGTTTGAAGAAGCATGGTCAGCAGGCCAATTTAGTGTCTGAATATCTCTTCCTACATCCTTAAACCTGGAGACAAAGCTAGGATCATCTTTAGATGAAGGTAACTGCTGGGAGTCAGGGGTAATGCACAAAGATGAATCCTCTTTCTTAAGCAATGGAAGCTTATGTTGTCCATGAAACTCATTCCACCTTTGGCTTTCTAGAAGATCCTTAGTCAGGATTGTTTCTAGATGTGAAGAACTATTTCCAACTGAAGAAGCCAGTGGCTCAGGAAAACCAGGTGACATTGATCTCTCAGTAATCTCTCTCAAACCTGTTACATGAAATGGTGCTTATCAGAATCGTCATAGCAGAGAAGGATCTTGAACATCTATACTCCACAAGATAATGATATACCTTCATCAAGCTGAGCTTCTCTTTTCCAATTCACAGAAGCTATATCTGCCTCATGCTTTTGGGTATTACTATTCGAATCACCTTTTTTTAAATGAAGAAACCTACATGAACCACCTTTGATGCACCACCCTTTTGCGAAAAAGTCACAAATAACTGCCGGGCAGTCGCTTCCATCTTTAATCTCAGCAGCAGGGGACAGACCTCCAGTCCTTGTATCAGGAGCAGCCAATCTGGAAAAACCTAATGGTTAGTAGGAACTGGCTTAAGTGTTATTTTGAAATTGATGGAAACATCCCACCACAAAAGAGATGATAAGCAGTTTAAGCCAACACTTTGGTTGTATGATAGGAAAAATCAAGAATAAATTGCACCAGACCTTGATGCCAGTCGCTTTTTGTCATCCCCTGATTGCAAGTCCATTTGCTTCATTTCCTCAGAATTGAGAACACCATTGGCCTGCTCGACTGAGTGACCACTCATTGGGATGGTATCAGTCATCTCATTTCCATTGATGCTAGAAGGAAAGGTGGTATTAGCATTTAAAATCTCCTTGTTACACAAATGAGCCTTGGTATCAGAATGCGATTCACTGTGGTCTTTAGAGGCCTTCTCTTTTGGAAGGGCCTCAACATCTTTCTCATCAACCATTTCTAGGCTTCTGCTGTCCTCAGCAGTAACCAGATCTTTTCCTGATTTTATGTTCTTCATATCCTCATAGTTCAAACCTGATTCCTCCTTTTTTGTTGTCAATGGCTCATTTGAAGGACTAGAAAATATGAAATTACCACCACTTTCTTTCACAGCAAGGGTGTCAGATGGGATCTTCACTTCAGCCTTTTCTTGGGTAGAATGCTCTGATCTCAATTGCCCATCATTCCCCTCAGACTCCATATCTTGACTAACATCTACATTGAAAAAAATCTAAATCAAGAAATAGAGAAAAACAATCATCCTATCTAAAATAAAAGCTCAGAGCCAGTATACATTTTTGGATAATAGATCCTAAAGGATGACTATCAAGCTATGAGTATCGCTATAGAAATGGAATACGAATATAGGATAAATAAATAAAAAAATGCATATATAGTCAGAAAAATCTTTTAAAAAGTAGATGGCAGGGATGCGAGTGATAAGTAAACGTTGATTCTATTTATAAGTGACAAATGGCACTTTCTCCCCCCATAAAATGAGGTAGAGTGAGGTTATGGGAACTTAACTGGTAAGTGTGCATCTTGCTAATCCAAAAAAAGAAAAATAATAATAATAATAATAATAATTGTTAGACTTATGGTTAAGTGATTAAATTCACCATTTTCTGAGAGCTTAAGCTTTTGGGACAATCGGTAGTTTAACAATAATAATAATAATTTGTTAAGTTCTATAGCAAAGTTATTAATTCCATTTCGGAACCAATTTCGGTTTATCTAGTAGAACAGAATATTTCGGTACCGGCCTATTTCGGCGTACCATTTCAGAGTGTTTCGGAGTTTCTTAAAATAATATATACATATTATTACTATTATATAAAATAATGAATTAAATTTAATATTTAAATAAAATTGGATTAAAATATTTATTTATAATTTTTCTATAAACAAAATTCACATTTTAGATAGTTGTAAACAGTACAATTGTACAATAAATATGAAAGTCCAAGCACCTCTTGTATGTACAAAAAGAATTCTTTACTTCATATATATAAATTCTAGAAACAGTAGAAATATTACTCTTGGATAAGTATTGTTAAGTTACCAGCACTTTAACAACCACCCACTATTTTTTTTTTTAAATAATAAAAACACAGCCTTTAGCATTCTACTCTAGAAACAGCTGGAAACCAATAAATTGAAACTTAAAACTATTTAGGCTTAGTAACACGTTTGCTGATCTAATGATTTTTTTATTTTATTTTTTTAAGATTCATCTCTTCTAAGGAGTCTAGACTGTCGGTTTGTCTTCTCTTCTTATAGTCTTCGTCTTCTTCGTTTGAATGCCCCAAGTCTTTACCGAAAGTCTCTTATATTCTCATATTCTTTCTACTTTTTCTTTATCTTACCCTCTACGTTCTCGTCACAACCACTTCTTCACTTTTTTTTTTTTTTCCCTTTTCTCTTCTGTGTCAGATACAAAACCAGTACCAGCCGAAATTGGCTGGAATGGCCGTAATGACCCGAAACAGGCCAAAATCTGATCCAAAGTGGAACGTGAGGTATTCTCATACTAGTGTGCATACTGGTACGAAATATTCCGGCCGTTCCAGCCGGAATGGCATGGAATCAATAACATTGTTCTATAGTAGCACTATTTATTACTCCCTCCATCCCATTTTGTTGGCTGTTTATTCCATTTTAGGATGTCCCAAATTATGGTTCTCTTTGAAAAGTCAATATGCAACTTTCCTGACTAATCATTTACTTTACTCAAAAAGTCAATACCTCTTTTTTATTACTTTTATGTGAGCTTAAATTAAAACAGGTTGTTTTAGAACTTATACCTTTTTACTTGAAAGCAGTGCATTAAAAGATGTTTCCTTAAAAAGTTTATTTTTCTAAACAATAACTCAAAAGAAAATGAAAAGAGTGTATCCCTAGTGTATGGGAAGTATACAAACGATACTCATTAAAGGAAAACGGAAGTTAAGATATAAAATTTTAGAGATCCAAAGAAGACAAGGAAAAGAGCCAACCCTTAATTGTGCTCATTGCATGAAAAATTAGTCTTAGGAAAACTTGCCAACAAGCTATAGCTCAACTGGCATTCTCCTCCTCTTATAACTATTAGGTGGATCTCCTCTTATAACTATTAGGTGGATGGTGAGGCCATGGGTTTAAGACCACTAGGTTGAGTGCATAGAGGCAAGGGTTGCATGAATCTCTCTCTCTCTCTCTCTCTCTCTCTCCTCTTATAACTCGTTCGTGACAACCAAATCTATGAATTTCTTAGACCATCTTGCATACCTAGCCAAAAGGGGGGAGAGAGAGAGAGAGATTCATGCAACCCTTGCCTCTATGCACGCAACTGCAAAGGCCCTATCTCCTTCATTCCACCAACTCCCTCCAATGGGTTCTAACCCCAACCTCCTTTTACCTACAAACCAAGTTCCACCCAATTAAACCCTTCACCTAAGCCTCCTACCCAGCCTTCTCACACCATCCATTCCTTTCTCCTACACACTTCATTCCCAACCAACCAAATTCTGTCCCAACCTCTTCACCCCATCCCCTCTACCTTTCACCACAAATCTCTTCACCACCACATGTTCCTTTGGTTAATTAGATGCCAAAGGTTCCTCTACCCGCAAAAAGAACCCAAAGACTTTGTAGCAAAAGACCTTTAGTTCGAAGGGAGGAGGTCAAGTGGTGTTAATGTTAGCATTGCCACTTCTTATTATTATATTAGCCTTAAGGGGCATTTGATTTTCTGTAATGTGATAAACATTACAACCACATTACCGTAATGTGAATATTAGGGTGTTTGGTTTGTTTATTTGTACACAACATTACGGTACTGTAAGATTCCTAAGAATTTCACATTACCATAAATTATAGTAATTTGATTACCTTATTAAATAATGTTAATCTTATGTTACCTATTTATGGAAATTTAATAATTTTTTCAATTGACAAAATTGCTTATGCCACTAAATTTTGATTACAAAATTGTCTTGGATGTATTTCTTTATTTCACGACCGGAAATGTCAAACCCTAGTCTAACCTCTCTCTCTCTCTCTCTCTCTCTCTCTCTCTCTCTCTCTCTCTCTCTCTCTCTCTCTCTCCAAATTCAAATCCTTGCGTGGTGAGGATAGTCCAAATAACAATGGAGGCTAAGGAGAGAAATTTGGGTCCAGAGATTAGGGTATCAGAGAGGGAGCTTTTGTAAGGCACGGTAGAGAAACTGCCATTGATTTTATCAAACATGGCAACTGAGTTGGGTCACCAAGTTAACCACTTCCACTCGCAAAAGACAAGGACGGCTATGCAGATCTACAAACCAAACCCTAAGCCTGCTGCAATTCTGCTTTGGCATTAGGAATCAAAGCAAGGAAAAAGCAAACATCAAGTTATCAGAGGCAACGAAGCTGAAATGGAGAGATTTGGGCTGTTAGGAAAAAAAAAGCAAGGAGAGAGGTACAGAGGCCATTGATTGAAAGTTGAAGCAGAGAGCTCAGAGACAGAAACATAGTAGTAGAAGTTAGACCTAGAAAAGCGTTTTGATTTTTTGACTTTGTGACGAAAACAAAATTTTGTTTGTTTTTTTGTGGATCTAAACTATTTGGTTGGTGACAAAGTGTGGGAAAGTGAAATAGAATTTTCTTTAGTTGTTTTGTGGTTATTTGCTCGTGAATATGGAGTGTAATTGTTTGGTTGGTGAGAAAGTGAAAGAAATTTGTTTTATTTTTAGTGGATCTGAGCTGTTTGGTTGGTGAGAAAGTGGAGGAAAGTGAAATAAAATTTCGTTTAGTATTATGTGGTGTTTATTTTTTAAAGGGGTTGAGCCTTGGTGCAACGGCAAGTGTCTCGTCTCTCCCAGACTGATGCAGATTGGTTAAGGGAGAAGAAAATATTTTAATATTTTATGTTGTTTCATCTTTCATAGTGGAATTAGGATTTATTTGCTTTTAAAATATTTTCTTCTCCCTTAACCTATCTGCATCATCCACTAGGAAAGATGAAACAACATAAAATATTAAAATATTTTATTCTCCCTTAACCAATCTGCATCACAGACCCCGTAAAATTGGGAGTTTTGTGCATTGAGTAAGACTTTTTTTCGTTATTTTGTAATTTTTAATTAAAAAGTAAAATTTGGCCTGGTTATTTCAAATTGATTTTTCGGAAATTTGTTATAAAAATTGTAATGATTACCATGAATCTTAGGAACCAACCAAACAAAGCAATGTTACATTCTTGGGAGTTAGAATGTGATGGAAATGTAACTAATGAATCAAACCAAACACTATAATATTATATTCCTACAATGAGATTTCATGAATCTCACATTACAAACATTACGTGGACCAAACGCCCCTAAGGGTATTCTTGTAATCATGTCTATCATAAGATTCCATGAATCTAACATTAAAATGCAACGTAGCGTTATGCAAAGCAAACACCCCTAAGGGCACTCTTGTAATCATGTCTATCATACGATTCCATGAATCTAACATTACAATGCATCGTAGCATTACACAAAGTAAACGCCCTTAAGGGTATTCTCGTAACCATGTCATATCATAAGATATACTATGGTAAAATGCTATGGTTAAGGGACTAATTGATTTTAGCCCTAAATCTATTTTCTAATCTCTCTTTGTTGTCAAATAATAGAGGCATGTTGTCCTAAGAAGCAGAACATATATATGGACACAAACATGACGATACAATGATTCTTTGAAAAATAAGAACACGACATGGTGGGAGCACGACCATTAATACACACACACACACAAATAAAGAGAGGGTTTGAGAATACCTACACTTGTACTCGGCCAAGATTAAGAGTTAATCCAATGAGCTAAAAGCAATATCAATGAATGTTGAAGAGTTTTGATGACCGTCGATCTGCTTCGATGATTGCCAATATGCTTCAATGAGTGAAAAATGAGAGAGAGAGAGAGAGAGAGAGAGAGAGAGAAGATTAAGAATTTGGCTATTCCAAAGTGATAATGAAAAAGAGAAGAAAGATCCTTTGGGCTTTCAAGCTAAAAAATGGCTTTAATTGAGGCAGACTGTCCAAAATCATCCTTTTACCTTCTTCTTTTTTATTATTCTTAATGTTCTTCTGTCACTGTGTCAAGACCATATCTCCAGCATGTCTTGGCCATGTCCAAAATAATAATAATAATAATAATAATAATAATAATTATTATTATTATTATTATTATTATTATCCCCGAACATGCATGCAATCATGTCTCAGATAGGTCCATGTCAAACACATGCAAGACTTTTTGTCATGTCTATACTTCAGAGGTGCTAAGCATCCATAAGATGACAACAGCACAAACATGAAAGCTCTAGTTCACCAACAACATGGATCGATTCACCCCCTCTGTTTAATTGTGGTGATTTTTTTTAAATAAATAAACAAATCCGTCTTATGTGAGTTTTTAATAGTACAATTTTAATTTTCAAATTTTTATCAATTATGATGTTTATCGATTTAAAAACTCACCCAAATATAAATGATGTATACAAATGGGGACAATATAATCAATCTCACATATTACAATGATCAATCAAATAAAAAACAAGACATAATGATAAGAACCCAAAACTGACATCCTATCCAACAAGGTTTTAAAGAAAAAAAGCTTAAATTCTTTTAAATTTCTGCTTTTCTTTAACTGCGTTTTCAGGAATTTGTTTTTGTTGTCACCTAGAGTCAACGGACTTGAGAAGGAATTGGATGTTGGTTTGATGAAGCTTTTGATTTGTTTAATGGATTTGTGCAACTCTGTTCTTGCCATGTTGGAGGCCTGGAGAGGTAATTTCGGGCCTCGAAATTGTGGGACAGCATGGGTTGCTGCCCCTACTTGTCTCATGAAGTGTATTTGGAGGGAGGAGAATCGCCAGACCTTTGAAAGAATGGAGTCAACAGTGCCGCATCTTAAGCTCTTGTTTGTAAAGACTCTCTACAAATGGTGTCTCACCCTCTATACCTTTTCTACAGCTTCTTTCCTGGATTACATAGCTACGTTAGTGTTTGGCCAATGTGTCCTGGCCTGGTTCTATTTTTCAGTTCCTTGTTTTCTTTTTTTGCATGTATACCTCCTGTATTGTTTTTGTATTGTTTTTAAGCTTTTAATGTAATCACATTACTTAGCAAGGAAAAAAAGAATACTGATACTTTCGTTTTTCAATCCTTGTGTTGGCCATCGGTTGCTTGGTAAAGCTAGTTATTATTCTGGTTCAGATTTGTGTGTTGCAATTTTGGATTTTTTTTTCTTCTTATTTTGGTTTGAAAATGGTCGGTTATTTGGCTGTTGTTTAGTAAATTTTAGTTCTTGTCATACTTTGAGTTGGTTGTATTCAATAAGACTGAACAAAAATC